>CANTUQ010000312.1:0-100959 GCA_947683425.1 Excoecaria cochinchinensis
GAATCTTGCCGGTCACAACGCATCGAGAATCGGCTTCGTCGGACTCCGACGAATTTTTACGGATTTTCCTAGGGGTACCACTAGGGAAAATCACGAAAATCGAGAAATCGTAAAAAGTGGTGAAATTTCTGATCCGGGTCCAATAATTCGGGAAAACTCGATTGGAATAGCTACTGGAAGCTTGCGGTCTCAACGCATCGAGAATCGGCTTCGTCGGAGTCCGACGAATTTTTGCGGATTTCCCTAGGGGTGCCACTAGGGAAAATCGAGAAATCGTAAAAAGTGGTGAAATTTCTGATCCGGGTCCAATAATTCGGGAAAACTCGATTGGAATAGCTACTGGAAGCTTGCCGGTCACAACGCATCGAGAATCGGATTCGTCGGAGTACGACGAATTTTTACGCATTTCCCTAGGGGTACCACTAGGGCAAAATCACCAAAATCGAGAAATCGTAAAAAGTGGTGAAATTTCTGATCCGGGTCCAATAATTCGGGAAAACTCGATTGGAATAGCTACTGGAAGCTTGCCGGTCACAACGCATCGAGAATCGACTTCGTCGGAGTCCGACGAATTTTTACGGATTCCCCTAGGGGTACCACTAGGGAAAATCACCAAAATCGAGAAATCGTAAAAAGTGGTGAAATTTCTGATCCGGGTCCAATAATTCGGGAAAACTCGATTGGAATAGCTTCTGGAATCTTTCTGGTCACAACGCATCGAGAATCGGCTTCGTCGGACTCCGACGAATTTTTACGGATTTCCCTAGGGGTACCACTAGGGAAAATTACGAAAATCGAGAAATCGTAAAAAGTGGTGAAATTTCTGATCTGGGTCCAATAATTCGGGAAAACTCGATTGGAATAGCTACTGGAAGCTTGCCGGTCTCAACGCATCGAGAATCGGCTTCGTCGGAGTCCGACGAATTTTACGGATTTTCCTAGGGGTACCACTAGGGAAAATCGAGAAATCGTAAAAAGTGGTGAAATTTTTGATCCGGGTCCAATAATTCGGGAAAACTCGATTGGAATAGCTACTGGAAGCTTGCCGGTCACAACGCATCGAGAATCGGCTTCGTCGGAGTCCGACGAATTTTTACGGATTTCCCTAGGGGGGTGCCACTAGGGAAAATCACCAAAATCGAGAAATCTAAAAAGTGGTGAAATTTCTGATCGGTCCAATAATTCGGGAAAACTCGATTGAATAGCGACTGGAATCTTGCCGGTCACAACGCATCGAGAATCGGCTTCGTCGGACTCCGACGAATTTTACGGATTTTCCTAGGGGTACCACTAGGAAAATCACGAAAATCGAGAAATCGTAAAAAGTGGTGAAATTTCTGATCCGGGTCCAATAAATCGGGAAAACTCGATTGGAATAGCTACTGGAATCTTGCCGGTCACAACGCATCGAGAATCGGCTTCGTCAGAGTCCGACGAATTTTTACGGATTTCCCTAGGGGTACCACTAGGGAAAATCACGAAAATCGAGAAATCGTAAAAAGTGGTGAAATTTCTGATCCGGGGTCCAATAATTCGGGAAAACTCGATTGGAATAGCTACTGGAAGCTTGCCGGTCTCAACGCATCGAGAATCGGCTTCGTCGGAGTTCGACGAATTTTTACGGATTTTCCTAGGGTACCACTAAGGAAAATAACCAAAATCGAGAAATCGTAAAAAGTGGTGAAATTTCTGATCCGGGTCCAATAATTCGGGAAAACTCGATTGGAATAGCTACTGGAGGCTTGCCGGTCACAACGCATCGAGAATCGGCTTCGTCGGAGTCCGACGAATTTTTACGGATTCCCCTAGGGGTACCACTAGGGAAAATCACCAGAATCGAGAAATCGTTAAAAAGTGGTGAAATTTCTGATCCGGGTCCAATAATTCGGGAAAACTCGATTGGAATAGGCTACTGGAATCTTGCCGGTCACAATGCATCGAGAATCGGCTTCGTCGGACTCCGACGAATTTTTACGGATTTCCCTAGGGGTACCACTAGGGAAAATCACGAAAATCGAGAAATCGTAAAAAGTGGGAAATTTCTGATCCGGGTCCAATAATTCGGGAAAACTCGATTGGAATAGCTACTGGAAGCTTGCCGGTCTCAACGCATCGAGAATCGGCTTCGTCGGAGTCCGACGAATTTTTACGGATTTTCCTAGGGGTACCACTAGGAAAAATCGAGAAATCGTAAAAAGTGGTGAAATTTCTTGATCCGGGTCCAATAATTCGGGAAAACTCGATTGGAATAGCTACTGGAAGCTTGTCGGTCACAACGCATCGAGAATCGGCTTCGTCGGAGTCCGACGAATTTTTACAGATTTCCTAGGGGTGCCACTAGGGAAAATCACCAAATCGAGAAATCATAAAAAGTGGTGAAATTTCTGATCCGGGTCCAATAATTCGGGAAAACTCGATTGGAATAGCTACTGGAATCTTGCCGGTCACAACGCATCGAGAATCGGCTTCGTCGGACTCCGACGAATTTTTACGGATTTTCCTAGGGGTATCACTAGGGAAAATCACGAAAATCGAGAAATCGTAAAAAGTGGTGAAATTTCTGATCCGGGTCCAATAATTCGGGGAAAACTCGATTGGAATAGCTACTGGAAGCTTTCCGGTCTCAACGCAACGAGAATCGGCTTCGTCGGAGTCCGACGAATTTTTACGGATTTCCCTAGGGGTACCACTAGGGAAAATAGAGAAATCGTAAAAAGTGGTGAAATTTCTGATCGGGTCAATAATTCGAGAAAACTCGATTGGAATAGCTACTGAAAGCTTGCCGGTCACAACGCATCGAGAATCGGCTTCGTCGGAGTCGACGAATTTTTACGGATTTCCTAGGGGTACTACTAGGGAAAATCACGAAAATCGAGAAATCGTAAAAAGTGGTGAAATTTCTGATCCGGGTCCAATAATTCGGGAAAACTCGATTGGAATAGCTACTGGAATCTTGCCGGTCACAACGCATCTAGAATCGGGTTTGTCGGAGTCAGACGAATTTTTACGGATTTCCCTAGGGGTACCACTAGGTAAATCACGAAAATCGAGAAATCGTAAAAAGTGGTGAAATTTCTGATCCGGGTCCAATAATTCGGGAAAACTCTATTGGAATAGCTACTGGAATCTTGCCGGTCACAGCGCATCCGAGAATCGGCTTCGTCGGACTCCGACGAATTTTTACGAATTTTCCTAGGTGTACCACTAGGGAAAATCACGAAAATCGAGAAATCGTAAAAGTGGTGAAATTTCTGATCCGGGTCCAATAATTCGGGAAAACTCGATTGGAATAGCTACTGGAAGCTTGCCGGTCTCAACGCATCGAGAATCGGCTTCGTCGGAGTCCGACGAATTTTTGCGGATTTTCCTAGGGGTACCACTAGGGAAAATCGAGAGAATCGTAAAAAGTGGTGAAATTTCTGATCCGGGTCCAATAATTCGGAAAACTCGATTGGAATAGCTACTGGAAGCTTGCCGGTCACAACGCATCGAGAATCGGATTCGTCGGAGTACGACGAATTTTTACGCATTTCCCTAGGGGTACCACTAGGGCAAAATCACCAAAATCGAGAAATCGTAAAAAGTGGTGAAATTTCTGATCCGGGTCCAATAATTTGGGAAAACTCGATTGGAATAGCTACTGGAATCTTGCCGGTCACAACGCATTGAGAATCGGCTTCGTCGGACTCCGACGAATTTTTACGGATTTTCCTAGGGGTACCACTAGGGAAAATCACGAAAATCGAGAAATCGTAAAAGTGGTGAAATTTCTGATCCGGGTCCAATAATTCGGGAAAACTCGATTGGAATAGCTACTGGAAGCTTGCCGGTCACAACGCATCGAGAATCGGCTTCGTCGGAGTCCGACGAATTTTTACGGATTCCCCTAGGGGTACCACTAGGGAAAATCACCAAAATCGAGAAATCGTAAAAAGTGGTGAAATTTCTGATCCGGGGTCCAATAATTCGGGAAAAACTCGATTGGAATAGCTACTGGAATCTTGCCGGTCACAACGCATCGAGAATCGCTTCGTCGGACTCCGACGAATTTTTACGGATTTCCCTAGGGGTACCACTAGGGAAAATCACGAAAATCGAGAAATCGTAAAAAGTGGTGAAATTTCTGATCCGGGTCAAATAAATTCGGGGAAAACTCGATTGGAATAGCTACTGGAAGCTTGCGGTCTCAACGCATCGAGAATCGGCTTCGTCGGAGTCCGACGAATTTTTACGGATTTCCCTAGGGGGTAACACTAGGGAAAATAGAGAAATCGTAAAAAGTGGTGAAATTTCTGATCCGGGTCCAATAATTCGGGAAAACTCGATTGAATAGCTACTGAAAGATTGCCGGGTCACAACGCATCGAGAATCGGCTTCGTCGGAGTCCGACGAATTTTTACGGATTTCCCTAGGGGTACTACTAGGGAAAATCACGAAAATCGAGAAATCGTAAAAAGTGGTGAAATTTCTGATCCGGGTCCAATAATTCGGGGAAAACTCGATTGGAATAGCTACTGGAATCTTGCCGGTCACAACGCATCTAGAATCGGGTTTGTCGGAGTCAGACGAATTTTTACGGATTTCCCTAGGGGTACCACTAGGTAAAATCACGAAAATCGAGAAATCGTAAAAGTGGTGAAATTTCTGATCCGGGTCCAATAATTCGGGAAAACTCTATTGGAATAGCTACTGGAATCTTGCCGGTCACAGCGCATCGAGAATCGGCTTCGTCGGACTCCGACGAATTTTTACGCATTTTCCTAGGGGTACCACTAGGGAAAATCACGAAAATCGAGAAGAATCGTAAAAAGTGGTGAAATTTCTGATCCGGGGTCCAATAATTCGGGAAAACTCGATTGGAATAGCTACTCGAAGCTTGCCGGTCTCAACGCATCGAGAATCGGCTTCGTCGGAGTCCGACGAATTTTTGCGGATTTTCCTAGGGGTACCACTAGGGAAAATCGAGAAATCGTAAAAAGTGGTGAAATTTCTGATCCGGGTCCAATAATTCGGGAAAACTCGATTGGAATAGCTACTGGAAGCTTGCCGGTCACAACGCATCGAGAATCGGATTCGTCGGAGTACGACGAATTTTTACGCATTTCCCTAGGGGTACCACTAGGGCAAAATCACCAAAATCGAGAAATCGTAAAAAGTGGTGAAATTTCTGATCCGGGTCCAATAATTTGGGAAACTCGATTGGAATAGCTACTGGAATCTTGCCGGTCACAACGCATTGAGAATCGGCTTCGTCGGACTCCGACGAATTTTTACGGATTTTCCTAGGGGTACCACTAGGGAAAATCACGAAAATCGAGAAATCGTAAAAAGTGGTGAAATTTCTGATCCGGGTCCAATAATTCGGGAAAACTCGATTGGAATAGCTACTGGGAAGCTTGCCGGTCACAACGCATCGAGAATCGGCTTCGTCGGAGTCCGACGAATTTTTACGGATTCCCCTAGGGGTACCACTAGGGAAAATCACCAAAATCGAGAAATCATAAAAAGTGGTGAAATTTCTGATCCGGGTCCAATAATTCGGGAAAACTCGATTGGAATAGCTACTGGAATCTTGCCGGTCACAACGCATCGAGAATCGGCTTCGTCGGGACTCCGACGAATTTTTACGGATTTCCCTAGGGGTACCACTAGGGAAAATCACGAAATCGAGAAATCGTAAAAGTGGTGAAATTTCTGATCCGGGTCAAATAATTCGGGAAAACTCGATTGGATAGCTACTGGAAGCTTGCCGGTCTCAACGGCAGTCGGAGTCCGACGAATTTTTACGGATTTCCCTAGGGGTAACACTAGGGAAAATAGAGAAATCGTAAAAAGTGGTGAAATTTCTGATCCGGGTCCAATAATTCGGGAAAACTCGATTGGAATAGCTACTGAAAGCTTGCCGGTCACAACGCATCGAGAATCGGCTTCGTCGGAGTCCGACGAATTTTTACGGATTTCCCTAGGGGTACTACTAGGGAAAATCACGAAAATCGAGAAATCGTAAAAAGTGGTGAAATTTCTGATCCGGGTCCAATAATTCGGGAAAACTCGATTGGAATAGCTACTGGAATCTTGCCGGTCACAACGCATCTAGAATCGGGTTTGTCGGAGTCAGACGAATTTTTACGGATTTCCCTAGGGGTACCACTAGGTAAAATCACGAAAATCGAGAAATCGTAAAAAGTGGTGAAATTTCTGATCTGGGTCCAATAATTCAGGAAAACTCGATTGGAATAGCTACTGGAATCTTGCCGGTCACAACGCATCGAGAATCGGCTTCGTCGGACTCCGACGAATTTTTACGAATTTCCCTAGGGGTACCACTAGGGAAAATCACGAAAATCGAGAAATCGTAAAAAGTGGTGAAATTTCTGATCCGGGTCCAATAATTCGGGAAAACTCGATTGGAATAGCTACTCGAAGCTTGCCGGTCTCAACGCATCGAGAATCGGCTTCGTCGGAGTCCGACGAATTTTTGCGGATTTTCCTAGGGGTACCACTAGGGAAAATCGAGAAATCGTAAAAAGTGGTGAAATTTCTGATCCGGGTCCAATAATTCGGGAAAACTCGATTGGAATAGCTACTGGAAGCTTGCCGGTCACAACGCATCGAGAATCGGATTCGTCGGAGTACGACGAATTTTTACGCATTTCCCTAGGGGTACCACTAGGGCAAAATCACCAAAATCGAGAAATCGTAAAAAGTGGTGAAATTTCTGATCCGGGTCCAATAATTTGGGAAAACTCGATTGGAATAGCTACTGGAATCTTGCCGGTCACAACGCATTGAGAATCGGCTTCGTCGGACTCCGACGAATTTTTACGGATTTTCCTAGGGGTACCACTAGGGAAAATCACGAAAATCGAGAAATCGTAAAAAGTGGTGAAATTTCTGATCCGGGTCCAATAATTCGGGAAAACTCGATTGGAATAGCTACTGGAAGCTTGCCGGTCACAACGCATCGAGAATCGGCTTCGTCGGAGTCCGACGAATTTTTACGGATTCCCCTAGGGGTACCACTAGGGAAAATCACCAAAATCGAGAAATCGTAAAAAGTGGTGAAATTTCTGATCCGGGTCCAATAATTCGGGAAAACTCGATTGGAATAGCTACTGGAATCTTGCCGGTCACAACGCATCGAGAATCGGCTTCGTCGGACTCCGACGAATTTTTACGGATTTCCCTAAGGGTACCACTAGGGAAAATCACGAAAATCGAGAAATCGTAAAAAGTGGTGAAATTTCTGATCCGGGTCCAATAATTTGGGAAAACTCGATTGGAATAGCTACTGGAAGCTTGCCGGTCTCAACGCATCGAGAATCGGCTTCGTCGGAGTCCGACGAATTTTTACGGATTTCCCTAGGGGTAACACTAGGGAAAATAGAGAAATCGTAAAAAGTGGTGAAATTTCTGATCCGGGTCCAATAATTCGGGAAAACTCGATTGGAATAGCTACTGAAAGCTTGCCGGTCACAACGCATCGAGAATCGGCTTCGTCGGAGTCCGACGAATTTTTACGGATTTCCCTAGGGGTACTACTAGGGAAAATCACGAAAATCGAGAAATCGTAAAAAGTGGTGAAATTTCTGATCCGGGTCCAATAATTCGGGAAAACTCGATTGGAATAGCTACTGGAATCTTGCCGGTCACAACGCATCTAGAATCGGGTTTGTCGGAGTCAGACGAATTTTTACGGATTTCCCTAGGGGTACCACTAGGTAAAATCACGAAAATCGAGAAATCGTAAAAAGTGGTGAAATTTCTGATCCGGGTCCAATAATTCGGGAAAACTCGATTGGAATAGCTACTGGAATCTTGCCGGTCACAACGCATCGAGAATCGGCTTCGTCGGACTCCGACGAATTTTTACGGATTTCCCTAGGGGTACCACTAGGGAAAATCACGAAAATCGAGAAATCGTAAAAAGTGGTGAAATTTCTGATCCGGGTCCAATAATTCGGGAAAACTCGATTGGAATAGCTACTGGAAGCTTGCCGGTCTCAACGCATCGAGAATCGGCTTCGTCGGAGTCCGACGAATTTTTACGGATTTTCCTAGGGGTACCACTAGGGAAAATCGAGAAATCGTAAAAAGTGGTGAAATTTCTGATCCGGGTCCAATAATTCGGGAAAACTCGATTGGAATAGCTACTGGAAGCTTGCCGGTCACAACGCATCGAGAATCGGCTTCGTCGGAGTCCGACGAATTTTTACGGATTTCCCTAGGGGTGCCACTAGGGAAAATCACCAAAATCGAGAAATCATAAAAAGTGGTGAAATTTCTGATCCGGGTCCAATAATTCGGGAAAACTCGATTGGAATAGCGACTGGAATCTTGCCGGTCACAACGCATCGAGAATCGGCTTCGTCGGACTCCGACGAATTTTTACGGATTTTCCTAGGGGTACCACTAGGGAAAATCACGAAAATCGAGAAATCGTAAAAAGTGGTGAAATTTCTGATCCGGGTCCAATAAATCGGGAAAACTCGATTGGAATAGCTACTGGAATCTTGCCGGTCACAATGCATCGAGAATCGGCTTCGTCAGAGTCCGACGAATTTTTACGGATTTCCCTAGGGGTACCACTAGGGAAAATCACGAAAATCGAGAAATCGTAAAAAGTGGTGAAATTTCTGATCCGGGTCCAATAATTCGGGAAAACTCGATTGGAATAGCTACTGGAAGCTTGCCGGTCTCAACGCATCGAGAATCGGCTTCGTCGGAGTCCGACGAATTTTTACGGATTTTCCTAGGGGTACCACTAAGGAAAATCACCAAAATCGAGAAATCGTAAAAAGTGGTGAAATTTCTTATCCGGGTCCAATAATTCGGGAAAACTCGATTGGAATAGCTACTGGAGGCTTGCCGGTCACAACGCATCGAGAATCGGCTTCGTCGGAGTCCGACGAATTTTTACGGATTCCCCTAGGGGTACCACTAGGGAAAATCACCAGAATCGAGAAATCGTAAAAAGTGGTGAAATTTCTGATCCGGGTCCAATAATTCGGGAAAACTCGATTGGAATAGCTACTGGAATCTTGCCGGTCACAACGCATCGAGAATCGGCTTCGTCGGACTCCGACGAATTTTTACGGATTTCCCTAGGGGTACCACTAGCGAAAATCACGAAAATCGAGAAATCGTAAAAAGTGATGAAATTTCTGATCCGGGTCCAATAATTCGGGAAAACTCGATTGGAATAGCTACTGGAAGCTTGCCGGTCTCAACGCATCGAGAATCGGCTTCGTCGGAGTCCGATGAATTTTTACGGATTTTCCTAGGGGTACCACTAGGGAAAATCGAGAAATCGTAAAAAGTGGTGAAATTTCTGATCCGGGTCCAATAATTCGGGAAAACTCGATTGGAATAGCTACTGGAAGCTTGCCGGTCACAACGCATCGAGAATCGGCTTCGTCGGACTCCGACGAATTTTTACGGATTTCCCTAGGGGTACCACTAGGGAAAATCACGAAAATCGAGAAATCGTAAAAAGTGGTGAAATTTCTGATCCGGGTCCAATAATTCGGGAAAACTCGATTGGAATAGCTACTGGAAGCTTGCTGGTCACAACGCATCGAGAATCGGCTTCGTCGGAGTCCGACGAATTTTTACTGATTTTCCTAGGGGTACCACTAGGAAAAATCACGAAAATCGAGAAATCGTAAAAAGTGGTGAAATTTCTGATCCGGGTCCAATAATTCGGGAAAACTCGATTGGAATAGCTACTGGAATCTTGCCGGTCACAACGCATCGAGAATCGGCTTCGTCAGAGTCCGACGAATTTTTACTGATTTCCCTAGGGGTACCACTAGGGAAAATCACGAAAATCGAGAAATCGTAAAAAGTGGTGAAATTTCTGATCCGGGTCCAATAATTCGGGAAAACTCGATTGGAATAGCTACTGGAAGCTTGCCGGTCTCAACGCATCGAGAATCGGCTTCGTCGGAGTCCGACGAATTTTTACGGATTTTCCTAGGGGTACCACTAAGGAAAATCACCAAATCGAGAAATCGTAAAAAGTGGTGAAATTTCTGATCCGGGTCCAATAATTCGGGAAAACTCGATTGGAATAGCTACTGGAAGCTTGCCGGTCACAACGCATCGAGAATCGGCTTCGTCGGAGTCCGACGAATTTTTACGGATTTCCCTAGGGGTACCACTAGGGAAAATCACCAAAATCGAGAAATCGTAAAAAGTGGTCAAATTTCTGATCCGGGTCCAATAATTCGGGAAAACTCGATTGGAATAGCTACTGGAATCTTGCCGGGTCACAACGCATCGAGAATCGGCTTCGTCAGAGTCCGACGAATTTTTACGGATTTCCCTAGGGGTACCACTAGGGAAAATCACGAAAATCGAGAAATCGTAAAAAGTGGTGAAATTTCTGATCCGGGTCCAATAATTCGGGAAAACTCGATTGGAATAGCTACTGGAAGCTTGCCGGTCTCAACGCATCGAGAATCGGCTTCGTCGGAGTTCGACGAATTTTTACGGATTTTCCTAGGGGTACCACTAGGGAAAATCGAGAAATCGTAAAAAGTGGTGAAATTTCTGATCCGGGTCCAATAATTCGGGAAAACTCGATTGGAATAGCTACTGGAAGCTTGCCGGTCACAACGCATCGAGAATCGGATTCGTCGGAGTACGACGAATTTTTACGCATTTCCCTAGGGGTACCACTAGGGCAAAATCACCAAATCGAGAAATCGTAAAAAGTGGTGAAATTTCTGATCCGGGTCCAATAATTCGGGAAAACTCGATTGGAATAGCTACTGGAAGCTTGCCGGTCACAACGCATCGAGAATCGACTTCGTCGGAGTCCGACGAATTTTTACGGATTCCCCTAGGGTACCACTAGGGAAAATCACCAAAATCGAGAAATCGTAAAAAGTGGTGAAATTTCTGATCCGAGTCCAATAATTCGGGAAAACTCGATTGGAATAGCTTCTGGAATCTTTCCGGTCACAACGCATCGAGAATCGGCTTCGTCGGACTCCGACGAATTTTTACGGATTTCCCTAGGGGTACCACTAGGGAAAATCACGAAAATCGAGAAATCGTAAAAAGTGGTGAAATTTCTGATCCGGGTCCAATAATTCGGGAAAACTCGATTGGAATAGCTACTGGAAGCTTGCCGGTCTCAACGCATCGAGAATCGGCTTCGTCGAAGTCCGACGAATTTTTACGGATTTTCCTAGCGGTACCACTAGGGAAAATCGAGAAATCGTAAAAAGTGGTGAAATTTCTGATCCGGGTCCAATAATTCGGGAAAACTCGATTGGAATAGCTACTGGAAGCTTGCCGGTCACAACGCATCGAGAATCGGCTTCGTCGGAGTCCGACGAATTTTTACGGATTTCCTTAGGGGTGCCACTAGGGAAAATCACCAAAATCGAGAAATCATAAAAAGTGGTGAAATTTCTGATCCGGGTCCAATAATTCGGGAAAACTCGATTGGAATAGCGACTGGAATCTTGCCGGTTACAACGCATCGAGAATCGGCTTCGTCGGACTCCGACGAATTTTTACGGATTTTCCTAGGGGTACCACTAGGGAAAATCACGAAAATCGAGAAATCGTAAAAAGTGGTGAAATTTCTGATCCGGGTCCAATAAATCGGGAAAACTCGATTGGAATAGCTACTGGAATCTTGCCGGTCACAACGCATCGAGAATCGGCTTCGTCAGAGTCCGACGAATTTTTACGGATTTCCCTAGGGGTACCACTAGGGAAAATCACGAAAATCGAGAAATCGTAAAAAGTGGTGAAATTTCTGATCCGGGTCCAATAATTCGGGAAAACTCGATTGGAATAGCTACTGGAAGCTTGCCGGTCTCAACGCATCGAGAATCGGCTTCGTCGGAGTCCGACGAATTTTTACGGATTTTCCTAGGGGTACCACTAAGGAAAATCACCAAAATCGAGAAATCGTAAAAAGTGGTGAAATTTCTGATCCGGGTCCAATAATTCGGGAAAACTCGATTGGAATAGCTACTGGAGGCTTGCCGGTCACAACGCATCGAGAATCGGCTTCGTCGGAGTCCGACGAATTTTTACGGATTCCCCTAGGGGTACCACTAGGGAAAATCACCAGAATCGAGAAATCGTAAAAAGTGGTGAAATTTCTGATCCGGGTCCAATAATTCGGGAAAACTCGATTGGAATAGCTACTGGAATCTTGCCGGTCACAACGCATCGAGAATCGGCTTCGTCGGACTCCGACGAATTTTTACGGATTTCCCTAGGGGTACCACTAGGGAAAATCACGAAAATCGAGAAATCGTAAAAAGTGGTGAAATTTCTGATCCGAGTCCAATAATTCGGGAAAACTCGATTGGAATAGCTACTGGAAGCTTGCCGGTCTCAACGCATCGAGAATCGGCTTCGTCGGAGTCCGACGAATTTTTACGGATTTTCCTAGGGGTACCACTAGGAAAAATCGAGAAATCGTAAAAAGTGGTGAAATTTCTGATCCGGGTCCAATAATTCGGGAAAACTCGATTGGAATAGCTACTGGAAGCTTGCCGGTCACAACGCATCGAGAATCGGATTCGTCGGAGTACGACGAATTTTTACGCATTTCCCTAGGGGTACCACTAGGGCAAAATCACCAAAATCGAGAAATCGTAAAAAGTGGTGAAATTTCTGATCCGGGTCCAATAATTCGGGAAAACTCGATTGGAATAGCTACTGGAATCTTGCCGGTCACAACGCATCGAGAATCGGCTTCGTCAGAGTCCGACGAATTTTTACGGATTTCCCTAGGGGTACCACTAGGGAAAATCACGAAAATCGAGAAATCGTAAAAAGTGGTGAAATTTCTGATCCGGGTCCAATAATTCGGGAAAACTCGATTGGAATAGCTACTGGAAGCTTGCCGGTCTCAACGCATCGAGAATCGGCTTCGTCGGAGTTCGACGAATTTTTACGGATTTTCCTAGGGGTACCACTAGGGAAAATCGAGAAATCGTAAAAAGTGGTGAAATTTCTGATCCGGGTCCAATAATTCGGGAAAACTCGATTGGAATAGCTACTGGAAGCTTGCCGGTCACAACGCATCGAGAATCGGATTCGTCGGAGTACGACGAATTTTTACGCATTTCCCTAGGGGTACCACTAGGGCAAAATCACCAAAATCGAGAAATCGTAAAAAGTGGTGAAATTTCTGATCCGGGTCCAATAATTCGGGAAAACTCGATTGGAATAGCTACTGGAAGCTTGCCGGTCACAACGCATCGAGAATCGACTTCGTCGGAGTCCGACGAATTTTTACGGATTCCCTAGGGGTACCACTAGGGAAAATCACCAAAATCGAGAAATCGTAAAAAGTGGTGAAATTTCTGATCCGGGTCCAATAATTCGGGAAAACTCGATTGGAATAGCTTCTGGAATCTTTCCGGTCACAACGCATCGAGAATCGGCTTCGTCGGACTCCGACGAATTTTTACGGATTTCCCTAGGGGTACCACTAGGGAAAATCAGGAAAATCGAGAATCGTAAAAAGTGGTGAAATTTCTGATCCGGGTCCAATAATTCGGGAAAACTCGATTGGAATAGCTACTGGAAGCTTGCCGGTCTCAACGCATCGAGAATCGGCTTCGTCGAAGTCCGACGAATTTTTACGGATTTTCCTAGGGGTACCACTAGGGAAAATCGAGAAATCGTAAAAAGTGGTGAAATTTCTGATCCGGGTCCAATAATTCGGGGAAAACTCGATTGGAATAGCTACTGGAAGCTTGCCGGTCACAACGCATCGAGAATCGGCTTCGTCGGAGTCCGACGAATTTTTACGGATTTCCTTAGGGGTGCCACTAGGGAAAATCACCAAATCGAGAAATCATAAAAAGTGGTGAAATTTCTGATCCGGGTCCAATAATTCGGGAAAACTCGATTGGAATAGCGACTGGAATCTTGCCGGTCACAACGCATCGAGAATCGGCTTCGTCGGAGTCCGACGAATTTTTACGGATTTCCCTAGGGGTACCACTAGGGAAAATCACGAAAATCGAGAAATCGTAAAAAGTGGTGAAATTTCTGATCCGAGTCCAATAATTCGGGAAAACTCGATTGGAATAGCTACTGGAAGCTTGCCGGTCACAACGCATCGAGAATCGGCTTCGTCGGAGTCCGACGAATTTTTACGGATTTCCTTAGGGGTGCCACTAGGGAAAATCACCAAAATCGAGAAATCATAAAAAGTGGTGAAATTTCTGATCCGGGTCCAATAATTCGGGAAAACTCGATTGGAATAGCGACTGGAATCTTGCCGGTCACAACGCATCGAGAATCGGCTTCGTCGGACTCCGACGAATTTTTACGGATTTTCCTAGGGGTACCACTAGGGAAAATCACGAAAATCGAGAAATCGTAAAAAGTGGTGAAATTTCTGATCCGGGTCCAATAAATCGGGAAAACTCGATTGGAATAGCTACTGGAATCTTGCCGGTCACAACGCATCGAGAATCGGCTTCGTCAGAGTCCGACGAATTTTTACGGATTTCCCTAGGGGTACCACTAGGGAAAATCACGAAAATCGAGAAATCGTAAAAAGTGGTGAAATTTCTGATCCGGGTCCAATAATTCGGGAAAACTCGATTGGAATAGCTACTGGAAGCTTGCCGGTCTCAACGCATCGAGAATCGGCTTCGTCGGAGTCCGACGAATTTTTACGGATTTTCCTAGGGGTACCACTAAGGAAAATCACCAAAATCGAGAAATCGTAAAAAGTGGTGAAATTTCTGATCCGGGTCCAATAATTCGGGAAAACTCGATTGGAATAGCTACTGGAGGCTTGCCGGTCACAACGCATCGAGAATCGGCTTCGTCGGAGTCCGACGAATTTTTACGGATTCCCTAGGGGTACCACTAGGGAAAATCACCAGAATCGAGAAATCGTAAAAAAGTGGTGAAATTTCTGATCCGGGTCCAATAATTCGGGAAAACTCGATTGGAATAGCTACTGGAATCTTGCCGGTCACAACGCATCGAGAATCGGCTTCGTCGGACTCCGACGAATTTTTACGGATTTCCCTAGGGGTACCACTAGGGAAAATCACGAAAATCGAGAAATCGTAAAAAGTGGTGAAATTTCTGATCCGAGTCCAATAATTCGGGAAAACTCGATTGGAATAGCTACTGGAAGCTTGCCGGTCACAACGCATCGAGAATCGGATTCGTCGGAGTCCGACGAATTTTTACGGATTTCCTTAGGGGTGCCACTAGGGAAAATCACCAAAATCGAGAAATCATAAAAAGTGGTGAAATTTCTGATCCGGGTCCAATAATTCGGGAAAACTCGATTGGAATAGCGACTGGAATCTTGCCGGTCACAACGCATCGAGAATCGGCTTCGTCGGAGTCCGACGAATTTTTACGGATTTCCCTAGGGTTACCACTAGGGAAAATCACGAAAATCGAGAAATCGTAAAAAGTGGTGAAATTTCTGATCCGAGTCCAATAATTCGGGAAAACTCGATTGGAATAGCTACTGGAAGCTTGCCGGTCACAACGCATCGAGAATCGGCTTCGTCGGAGTCCGACGAATTTTTACGGATTTCCTTAGGGGTGCCACTAGGGAAAATCACCAAAATCGAGAAATCATAAAAAGTGGTGAAATTTCTGATCCGGGGTCCAATAATTCGGGAAAACTCGATTGGAATAGCGACTGGAATCTTGCCGGTCACAACGCATCGAGAATCGGCTTCGTCGGACTCCGACGAATTTTTACGGATTTTCCTAGGGGTACCACTAGGGAAAATCACGAAAATCGAGAAATCGTAAAAAGTGGTGAAATTTCTGATCCGGGTCCAATAAATCGGGAAAACTCGATTGGAATAGCTACTGGAATCTTGCCGGTCACAACGCATCGAGAATCGGCTTCGTCAGAGTCCGACGAATTTTACGGATTTCCCTAGGGGTACCACTAGGGAAAATCACGAAAATCGAGAAATCGTAAAAATTGGTGAAATTTCTTATCCGGGTCCAATAATTCGGGAAAACTCGATTGGAATAGCTACTGGAAGCTTGCCGGTCTCAACGCATCGAGAATCGGCTTCGTCGGAGTCCGACGAATTTTTACGGATTTTCCTAGGGGTACCACTAAGGAAAATCACCAAAATCGAGAAATCGTAAAAAGTGGTGAAATTTCTGATCCGGGTCCAATAATTCGGGAAAACTCGATTGGAATAGCTACTGGAGGCTTGCCGGTCACAGCGCATCGAGAATCGGCTTCGTCGGAGTCCGACGAATTTTTACGGATTCCCCTAGGGGTACCACTAGGGAAAATCACCAGAATCGAGAAATCGTAAAAAGTGGTGAAATTTCTGATCCGGGTCCAATAATTCGGGAAAACTCGATTGGAATAGCTACTGGAATCTTGCCGGTCACAACGCATCGAGAATCGGCTTCGTCGGACTCCGACGAATTTTTACGGATTTCCCTAGGGGTACCACTAGGGAAAATCACGAAAATCGAGAAATCGTAAAAAGTGGTGAAATTTCTGATCCGAGTCCAATAATTCGGGAAAACTCGATTGGAATAGCTACTGGAAGCTTGCCGGTCTCAACGCATCGAGAATCGGCTTCGTCGGAGTCCGACGAATTTTTACGGATTTTCCTAGGGGTACCACTAGGAAAAATCGAGAAATCGTAAAAAGTGGTGAAATTTCTGATCCGGGTCCAATAATTCGGGAAAACTCGATTGGAATAGCTACTGGAAGCTTGCCGGTCACAACGCATCGAGAATCGGATTCGTCGGAGTACGACGAATTTTTACGCATTTCCCTAGGGGTACCACTAGGGAAAATCACCAAAATCGAGAAATCGTAAAAAGTGGTGAAATTTCTGATCCGGGTCCAATAATTCGGGAAAACTCGATTGGAATAGCTACTGGAATCTTGCCGGTCACAACGCATCGAGAATCGGCTTCGTCAGAGTCCGACGAATTTTTACGGATTTCCCTAGGGGTACCACTAGGGAAAATCACGAAAATCGAGAAATCGTAAAAAGTGGTGTAATTTCTGATCCGGGTCCAATAATTCGGGAAAACTCGATTGGAATAGCTACTGGAAGCTTGCCGGTCTCAACGCATCGAGAATCGGCTTCGTCGGAGTTCGACGAATTTTTACGGATTTTCCTAGGGGTACCACTAGGGAAAATCGAGAAATCGTAAAAAGTGGTGAAATTTCTGATCCGGGTCCAATAATTCGGGAAAACTCGATTGGAATAGCTACTGGAAGCTTGCCGGTCACACGCATCGAGAATCGGATTCGTCGGAGTACGACGAATTTTTACGCATTTCCCTAGGGGTACCACTAGGGCAAAATCACCAAAATCGAGAAATCGTAAAAAGTGGTGAAATTTCTGATCCGGGTCCAATAATTCGGGAAACTCGATTGGAATAGCTACTGGAAGCTTGCCGGTCACAACGCATCGAGAATCGACTTCGTCGGAGTCCGACGAATTTTTACGGATTTCCCTAGGGGTACCACTAGGGAAAATCACCAAAATCGAGAAATCGTAAAAAGTGGTGAAATTTCTGATCCGGGTCCAATAATTCGGGAAAACTCGATTGGAATAGCTTCTGGAATCTTTCCGGTCACAACGCATCGAGAATCGGCTTCGTCGGACTCCGACGAATTTTTACGGATTTCCCTAGGGGTACCACTAGGGAAAATCACGAAAATCGAGAAATCGTAAAAAGTGGTGAAATTTCTGATCCGGGTCGGGAAAACTCGATTGGAATAGCTACTGGAAGCTTGCCGGTCTCAACGCATCGAGAATCGGCTTCGTCGAAGTCCGACGAATTTTTACGGATTTTCCTAGGGGTACCACTAGGGAAAATCGAGAAATCGTAAAAAGTGGTGAAATTTCTGATCCGGGGTCCCAATAATTCGGGAAAACTCGATTGGAATAGCTACTGGAAGCTTGCCGGTCACAACGCATATCGAGAATCGGCTTCGTCGGAGTCCGACGAATTTTTACGGATTTCCTTAGGGGTGCCACTAGGGAAAATCACCAAAATCGAGAAATCATAAAAAGTGGTGAAATTTCTGATCCGGGTCCAATAATTCGGGAAAACTCGATTGGAATAGCGACTGGATCTTGCCGGTCACAACGCATCGAGAATCGGCTTCGTCGGACTCCGACGAATTTTTACGGATTTTCCTAGGGGTACCACTATGGGAAAATCACGAAAATCGAGAAATCGTAAAAAGTGGTGAAATTTCTGATCCGGGTCCAATAAATCGGGAAAACTCGATTGGAATAGCTACTGGAATCTTGCCGGTCACAACGCATCGAGAATCGGCTTCGTCAGAGTCCGACGAATTTTTACGGATTTCCTAGGGGTACCACTAGGAAAATCACGAAAATCGAGAAATCGTAAAAAGTGGTGAAATTTCTGATCCGGGTCCAATAATTCGGGAAAACTCGATTGGAATAGCTACTGGAAGCTTGCCGGTCTCAACGCATCGAGAATCGGCTTCGTCGGAGTCCGACGAATTTTTACGGATTTTCCTAGGGGTACCACTAAGGAAAATCACCAAAATCGAGAAATCGTAAAAAGTGGTGAAATTTCTGATCCGGGTCCAATAATTCGGGAAAACTCGATTGGAATAGCTACTGGAGGCTTGCCGGTCACAACGCATCGAGAATCGGCTTCGTCGGAGTCCGACGAATTTTTACGGATTCCCCTAGGGGTACCACT
The DNA here is from genome assembly GCA_947683425.1 of Excoecaria cochinchinensis. Classification (NCBI taxonomy): domain Eukaryota; kingdom Viridiplantae; phylum Streptophyta; class Magnoliopsida; order Malpighiales; family Euphorbiaceae; genus Excoecaria; species Excoecaria cochinchinensis. The sequence goes on from CANTUQ010000312.1 coordinate 18,709, forward strand.
AGGGAAAATCACCAGAATCGAGGAAATCGTAAAAAGTGGTGAAATTTCTGATCCGGGTCCAATAATTCGGGAAAACTCGATTGGAATAGCTACTGGAATCTTGCCGGTCACAACGCATCGAGAATCGGCTTCGTCGGACTCCGACGAATTTTTACGGATTTCCCTAGGGGTACCACTAGGGAAAATCACGAAAATCGAGAAATCGTAAAAAGTGGTGAAATTTCTGATCCGAGTCCAATAATTCGGGAAAACTCGATTGGAATAGCTACTGGAAGCTTGCCGGTCTCAACGCATCGAGAATCGGCTTCGTCGGAGTCCGACGAATTTTTTACGGATTTTCCTAGGGGTACCACTAGGAAAAATCGAGAGAATCGTAAAAAGTGGTGAAATTTCTGATCCGGGTCCAATAATTCGGGGAAAACTCGATTGGAATAGCTACTGGAAGCTTGCCGGTCACAACGCATCGAGAATCGGATTCGTCGGAGTACGACGAATTTTTACGCATTTCCCTAGGGGTACCACTAAGGCAAAATCACCAAAATCGAGAAATCGTAAAAAGTGGTGAAATTTCTGATCCGGGTCCAATAATTCGGGAAAACTCGATTGGAATAGCTACTGGAAGCTTGCCGGTCACAACGCATCGAGAATCGACTTCGTCGGAGTCCGACGAATTTTTACGGATTCCCCTAGGGGTACCACTAGGGAAAATCACCAAAATCGAGAAATCGTAAAAAGTGGTGAAATTTCTGATCCGGGTCCAATAATTCGGGAAAACTCGATTGGAATAGCCACTGGAAGCTTGCCGGTCTCAACGCATCGAGAATCGGCTTCGTCGGAGTCCGACGAATTTTTACGGATTTTCCTAGGGGTACCACTAGGGAAAATCGAGAAATCGTAAAAAGTGGTGAAATTTCTGATCCGGGTCCAATAATTCGGGAAAACTCGATTGGAATAGCTACTGGAAGCTTGCCGGTCACAACGCATCGAGAATCGGCTTCGTCGGACTCCGACGAATTTTTACGGATTTCCCTAGGGGTACCACTAGGAAAAATCACGAAAATCGAGAAATCGTAAAAAGTGGTGAAATTTCTGATCCGGGTCCAATAATTCGGGAAACTCGATTGGAATAGCTACTGGAAGCTTGCTGGTCACAACGCATCGAGAATCGGCTTCGTCGGAGTCCGACGAATTTTTACTGATTTTCCTAGGGGTACCACTAGGAAAAATCACGAAAATCGAGAAATCGTAAAAAGTGGTGAAATTTCTGATCCGGGTCCAATAATTCGGGAAAACTCGATTGGAATAGCTTACTGGAATCTTGCCGTTCACAACGCATCGAGAATCGGCTTCGTCAGAGTCCGACGAATTTTTACTGATTTCCCTAGGGGTACCACTAGGAAAAATCACGAAAATCGAGAAATCGTAAAAAGTGGTGAAATTTCTGATCCGGGTCCAATAATTCGGGAAAACTCGATTGGAATAGCTACTGGAAGCTTGCCGGTCTCAACGCATCGAGAATCGGCTTCGTCGGAGTCCGACGAATTTTTACGGATTTTCCTAGGGGTACCACTAAGGAAAATCACCAAAATCGAGAAATCGTAAAAAGTGGTGAAATTTCTGATCCGGGTCCAATAATTCGGGAAAACTCGATTGGAATAGCTACTGGAAGCTTGCCGGTCACAACGCATCGAGAATCGGCTTCGTCGGAGTCCGACGAATTTTTACGGATTTCCCTAGGGGTACCACTAGGGAAAATCACCAAAATCGAGAAATCGTAAAAAGTGGTCAAATTTCTGATCCGGGTCCAATAATTCGGGAAAACTCGATTGGAATAGCTACTGGAATCTTGCCGGTCACAACGCATCGAGAATCGGCTTCGTCAGAGTCCGACGAATTTTTACGGATTTCCCTAGGGGTACCACTAGGGAAAATCACGAAAATCGAGAAATCGTAAAAAGTGGTGAAATTTCTGATCCGGGTCCAATAATTCGGGAAAACTCGATTGGAATAGCTACTGGAAGCTTGCCGGTCTCAACGCATCGAGAATCGGCTTCGTCGGAGTTCGACGAATTTTTACGGATTTTCCTAGGGGTACCACTAGGGAAAATCGAGAAATCGTAAAAAGTGGTGAAATTTCTGATCCGGGTCCAATAATTCGGGAAAACTCGATTGGAATAGCTACTGGAAGCTTGCCGGTCACAACGCATCGAGAATCGGATTCGTCGGAGTACGACGAATTTTTACGCATTTCCCTAGGGGTACCACTAGGGCAAAATCACCAAAATCGAGAAATCGTAAAAAGTGGTGAAATTTCTGATCCGGGTCCAATAATTCGGGAAAACTCGATTGGAATAGCTACTGGAAGCTTGCCGGTCACAACGCATCGAGAATCGACTTCGTCGGAGTCCGACGAATTTTTACGGATTCCCCTAGGGGTACCACTAGGGAAAATCACCAAAATCGAGAAATCGTAAAAAGTGGTGAAATTTCTGATCCGGGTCCAATAATTCGGGAAAACTCGATTGGAATAGCTTCTGGAATCTTTCCGGTCACAACGCATCGAGAATCGGCTTCGTCGGACTCCGACGAATTTTTACGGATTTCCCTAGGGGTACCACTAGGGAAAATCACGAAAATCGAGAAATCGTAAAAAGTGGTGAAATTTCTGATCCGGGTCCAATAATTCGGGAAAACTCGATTGGAATAGCTACTGGAAGCTTGCCGGTCTCAACGCATCGAGAATCGGCTTCGTCGGAGTCCGACGAATTTTTACGGATTTTCCTAGGGGTACCACTAGGGAAAATCGAGAAATCGTAAAAAGTGGTGAAATTTCTGATCCGGGTCCAATAATTCGGGAAAACTCGATTGGAATAGCTACTGGAAGCTTGCCGGTCACAACGCATCGAGAATCGGCTTCGTCGGAGTCCGACGAATTTTTACGGATTTCCCTAGGGGTGCCACTAGGGAAAATCACCAAAATCGAGAAATCATAAAAAGTGGTGAAATTTCTGATCCGGGTCCAATAATTCGGGAAAACTCGATTGGAATAGCGACTGGAATCTTGCCGGTCACAACGCATCGAGAATCGGCTTCGTCGGACTCCGACGAATTTTTACGGATTTTCCTAGGGGTACCACTAGGGAAAATCACGAAAATCGAGAAATCGTAAAAAGTGGTGAAATTTCTGATCCGGGTCCAATAAATCGGGAAAACTCGATTGGAATAGCTACTGGAATCTTGCCGGTCACAACGCATCGAGAATCGGCTTCGTCAGAGTCCGACGAATTTTTACGGATTTCCCTAGGGGTACCACTAGGGAAAATCACGAAAATCGAGAAATCGTAAAAAGTGGTGAAATTTCTGATCCGGGTCCAATAATTCGGGAAAACTCGATTGGAATAGCTACTGGAAGCTTGCCGTTCTCAACGCATCGAGAATCGGCTTCGTCGGAGTCCGACGAATTTTTACGGATTTTCCTAGGGGTACCACTAAGGAAAATCACCAAAATCGAGAAATCGTAAAAAGTGGTGAAATTTCTGATCCGGGTCCAATAATTCGGGAAAACTCGATTGGAATAGCTACTGGAGGCTTGCCGGTCACAACGCATCGAGAATCGGCTTCGTCGGAGTCCGACGAATTTTTACGGATTCCCCTAGGGGTACCACTAGGGAAAATCACCAGAATCGAGAAATCGTAAAAAGTGGTGAAATTTCTGATCCGGGTCCAATAATTCGGGAAAACTCGATTGGAATAGCTACTGGAATCTTGCCGGTCACAACGCATCGAGAATCGGCTTCGTCGGACTCCGACGAATTTTTACGGATTTCCCTAGGGGTACCACTAGGGAAAATCACGAAAATCGAGAAATCGTAAAAAGTGGTGAAATTTCTGATCCGAGTCCAATAATTCGGGAAAACTCGATTGGAATAGCTACTGGAAGCTTGCCGGTCTCAACGCATCGAGAATCGGCTTCGTCGGAGTCCGACGAATTTTTACGGATTTTCCTAGGGGTACCACTAGGAAAAATCGAGAAATCGTAAAAAGTGGTGAAATTTCTGATCCGGGTCCAATAATTCGGGAAAACTCGATTGGAATAGCTACTGGAAGCTTGCCGGTCACAACGCATCGAGAATCGGATTCGTCGGAGTACGACGAATTTTTACGCATTTCCCTAGGGGTACCACTAGGGCAAAATCACCAAAATCGAGAAATCGTAAAAAGTGGTGAAATTTCTGATCCGGGTCCAATAATTCGGGAAAACTCGATTGGAATAGCTACTGGAAGCTTGCCGGTCACAACGCATCGAGAATCGACTTCGTCGGAGTCCGACGAATTTTTACGGATTCCCCTAGGGGTACCACTAGGGAAAATCACCAAAATCGAGAAATCGTAAAAAGTGGTGAAATTTCTGATCCGGGTCCAATAATTCGGGAAAACTCGATTGGAATAGCTTCTGGAATCTTTCCGGTCACAACGCATCGAGAATCGGCTTCGTCGGACTCCGACGAATTTTTACGGATTTCCCTAGGGGTACCACTAGGGAAAATCACGAAAATCGAGAAATCGTAAAAAGTGGTGAAATTTCTGATCCGGGTCCAATAATTCGGGAAAACTCGATTGGAATAGCTACTGGAAGCTTGCCGGTCTCAACGCATCGAGAATCGGCTTCGTCGGAGTCCGACGAATTTTTACGGATTTTCCTAGGGGTACCACTAGGAAAAATCGAGAAATCGTAAAAAGTGGTGAAATTTCTGATCCGGGTCCAATAATTCGGGAAAACTCGATTGGAATAGCTACTGGAAGCTTGCCGGTCACAACGCATCGAGAATCGGCTTCGTCGGAGTCCGACGAATTTTTACGGATTTCCCTAGGGGTACCACTAGGGAAAATCACGAAAATCGAGAAATCGTAAAAAGTGGTGAAATTTCTGATCCGGGTCCAATAATTCGGGAAAACTCGATTGGAATAGCTACTGGATGCTTGCCGGTCTCAACGCATCGAGAATCGGCTTCGTCGGAGTTCGACGAATTTTTACGGATTTTCCTAGGGGTACCACTAGGGAAAATCGAGAAATCGTAAAAAGTGGTGAAATTTCTGATCCGGGTCCAATAATTCGGGAAAACTCGATTGGAATAGCTACTGGAAGCTTGCCGGTCACAACGCATCGAGAATCGGATTCGTCGGAGTACGACGAATTTTTACGCATTTCCCTAGGGGTACCACTAGGGCAAAATCACCAAAATCGAGAAATCGTAAAAAGTGGTGAAATTTCTGATCCGGGTCCAATAATTCGGGAAAACTCGATTGGAATAGCTACTGGAAGCTTGCCGGTCACAACGCATCGAGAATCGACTTCGTCGGAGTCCGACGAATTTTTACGGATTCCCCTAGGGGTACCACTAGGGAAAATCACCAAAATCGAGAAATCGTAAAAAGTGGTGAAATTTCTGATCCGGGTCCAATAATTCGGGAAAACTCGATTGGAATAGCTTCTGGAATCTTTCCGGTCACAACGCATCGAGAATCGGCTTCGTCGGACTCCGACGAATTTTTACGGATTTCCCTAGGGGTACCACTAGGGAAAATCACGAAAATCGAGAAATCGTAAAAAGTGGTGAAATTTCTGATCCGGGTCCAATAATTCGGGAAAACTCGATTGGAATAGCTACTGGAAGCTTGCCGGTCTCAACGCATCGAGAATCGGCTTCGTCGGAGTCCGACGAATTTTTACGGATTTTCCTAGGGGTACCACTAGGGAAAATCGAGAAATCGTAAAAAGTGGTGAAATTTCTGATCCGGGTCCAATAATTCGGGAAAACTCGATTGGAATAGCTACTGGAAGCTTGCCGGTCACAACGCATCGAGAATCGGCTTCGTCGGAGTCCGACGAATTTTTACGGATTTCCCTAGGGGTGCCACTAGGGAAAATCACCAAAATCGAGAAATCATAAAAAGTGGTGAAATTTCTGATCCGGGTCCAATAATTCGGGAAAACTCGATTGGAATAGCGACTGGAATCTTGCCGGTCACAACGCATCGAGAATCGGCTTCGTCGGACTCCGACGAATTTTTACGGATTTTCCTAGGGGTACCACTAGGGAAAATCACGAAAATCGAGAAATCGTAAAAAGTGGTGAAATTTCTGATCCGGGTCCAATAATTCGGGAAAACTCGATTGGAATAGCTACTGGAAGCTTGCCGGTCTCAACGCATCGAGAATCGGCTTCGTCGGAGTCCGACGAATTTTTACGGATTTTCCTAGGGGTACCACTAAGGAAAATCACCAAAATCGAGAAATCGTAAAAAGTGGTGAAATTTCTGATCCGGGTCCAATAATTCGGGAAAACTCGATTGGAATAGCTACTGGAGGCTTGCCGGTCACAACGCATCGAGAATCGGCTTCGTCGGAGTCCGACGAATTTTTACGGATTCCCCTAGGGGTACCACTAGGGAAAATCACCAGAATCGAGAAATCGTAAAAAGTGGTGAAATTTCTGATCCGGGTCCAATAATTCGGGAAAACTCGATTGGAATAGCTACTGGAATCTTGCCGGTCACAACGCATCGAGAATCGGCTTCGTCGGACTCCGACGAATTTTTACGGATTTCCCTAGGGGTACCACTAGGGAAAATCACGAAAATCGAGAAATCGTAAAAAGTGGTGAAATTTCTGATCCGAGTCCAATAATTCGGGAAAACTCGATTGGAATAGCTACTGGAAGCTTGCCGGTCTCAACGCATCGAGAATCGGCTTCGTCGGAGTCCGACGAATTTTTACGGATTTTCCTAGGGGTACAACTAGGAAAAATCGAGAAATCGTAAAAAGTGGTGAAATTTCTGATCCGGGTCCAATAATTTGGGAAAACTCGATTGGAATAGCTACTGGAAGCTTGCCGGTCACAACGCATCGAGAATCGGCTTCGTCGGAGTCCGACGAATTTTTACGGATTTCCCTAGGGGTGCCACTAGGGAAAATCACCAAAATCGAGAAATCATAAAAAGTGGTGAAATTTCTGATCCGGGTCCAATAATTCGGGAAAACTCGATTGGAATAGCTACTGGAATCTTGCCGGTCACAACGCATCGAGAATCGGCTTCGTCGGACTCCGACGAATTTTTACGAATTTTTCTAGGGGTACCACTAGGGAAAATCACGAAAATCGAGAAATCGTAAAAAGTGGTGAAATTTCTGATCCGGGTCCAATAATTCGGGAAAACTCGATTGGAATAGCTACTGGAAGCTTGCCGGTCTCAACGCATCGAGAATCGGCTTCGTCGGAGTCCGACGAATTTTTGCGGATTTTCCTAGGGGTACCACTAGGGAAAATCGAGAAATCGTAAAAAGTGGTGAAATTTCTGATCCGGGTCCAATAATTCGGGAAAACTCGATTGGAATAGCTACTGGAAGCTTGCCGGTCACAACGCATCGAGAATCGGATTCGTCGGAGTACGACGAATTTTTACGCATTTCCCTAGGGGTACCACTAGGGCAAAATCACCAAAATCGAGAAATCGTAAAAAGTGGTGAAATTTCTGATCCGGGTCCAATAATTTGGGAAAACTCGATTGGAATAGCTACTGGAATCTTGCCGGTCACAACGCATTGAGAATCGGCTTCGTCGGACTCCGACGAATTTTTACGGATTTTCCTAGGGGTACCACTAGGGAAAATCACGAAAATCGAGAAATCGTAAAAAGTGGTGAAATTTCTGATCCGGGTCCAATAATTCGGGAAAACTCGATTGGAATAGCTACTGGAAGCTTGCCGGTCACAACGCATCGAGAATCGGCTTCGTCGGAGTCCGACGAATTTTTACGGATTCCCCTAGGGGTACCACTAGGGAAAATCACCAAAATCGAGAAATCGTAAAAAGTGGTGAAATTTCTGATCCGGGTCCAATAATTCGGGAAAACTCGATTGGAATAGCTACTGGAATCTTGCCGGTCACAACGCATCGAGAATCGGCTTCGTCGGACTCCGACGAATTTTTACGGATTTCCCTAGGGGTACCACTAGGGAAAATCACGAAAATCGAGAAATCGTAAAAAGTGGTGAAATTTCTGATCCGGGTCCAATAATTCGGGAAAACTCGATTGGAATAGCTACTGGAAGCTTGCCGGTCTCAACGCATCGAGAATCGGCTTCGTCGGAGTCCGACGAATTTTTACGGATTTCCCTAGGGGTAACACTAGGGAAAATAGAGAAATCGTAAAAAGTGGTGAAATTTCTGATCCGGGTCCAATAATTCGGGAAAACTCGATTGGAATAGCTACTGAAAGCTTGCCGGTCACAACGCATCGAGAATCGGCTTCGTCGGAGTCCGACGAATTTTTACGGATTTCCCTAGGGGTACTACTAGGGAAAATCACGAAAATCGAGAAATCGTAAAAAGTGGTGAAATTTCTGATCCGGGTCCAATAATTCGGGAAAACTCGATTTGAATAGCTACTGGAATCTTGCCGGTCACAACGCATCTAGAATCGGGTTTGTCGGAGTCAGACGAATTTTTACGGATTTCCCTAGGGGTACCACTAGGTAAAATCACGAAAATCGAGAAATCGTAAAAAGTGGTGAAATTTCTGATCCGGGTCCAATAATTCGGGAAAACTCGATTGGAATAGCTACTGGAATCTTGCCGGTCACAACGCATCGAGAATCGGCTTCGTCGGACTCCGACGAATTTTTACGGATTTCCCTAGGGGTACCACTAGGGAAAATCACGAAAATCGAGAAATCGTAAAAAGTGGTGAAATTTCTGATCCGGGTCCAATAATTCGGGAAAACTCGATTGGAATAGCTACTGGAAGCTTGCCGGTCTCAACGCATTGAGAATCGGCTTCGTCGGAGTCCGACGAATTTTTACGGATTTTCCTAGGGGTACCACTAGGGAAAATCGAGAAATTGTAAAAAGTGGTGAAATTTCTGATCCGGGTCCAATAATTCGGGAAAACTCGATTGGAATAGCTACTGGAAGCTTGCCGGTCACAACGCATCGAGAATCGGCTTCGTCGGAGTCCGACGAATTTTTACGGATTTCCCTAGGGGTGCCACTAGGGAAAATCACCAAAATCGAGAAATCATAAAAAGTGGTGAAATTTCTGATCCGGGTCCAATAATTCGGGAAAACTCGATGGGAATAGCGACTGGAATCTTGCCAGTCACAACGCATCGAGAATCGGCTTCGTCGGACTCCGACGAATTTTTACGGATTTTCCTAGGGGTACCACTAGGGAAAATCACGAAAATCGAGAAATCGTAAAAAGTGGTGAAATTTCTGATCCGGGTCCAATAAATCGGGAAAACTCGATTGGAATAGCTACTGGAATCTTGCCGGTCACAATGCATCGAGAATCGGCTTCGTCAGAGTCCGACGAATTTTTACGGATTTCCCTAGGGGTACCACTAGGGAAAATCACGAAAATCGAGAAATCGTAAAAAGTGGTGAAATTTCTGATCCGGGTCCAATAATTCGGGAAAACTCGATTGGAATAGCTACTGGAAGCTTGCCGGTCTCAACGCATCGAGAATCGGCTTCGTCGGAGTCCGACGAATTTTTACGGATTTTCCTAGGGGTACCACTAAGGAAAATCACCAAAATCGAGAAATCGTAAAAAGTGGTGAAATTTCTGATCCGGGTCCAATAATTCGGGAAAACTCGATTGGAATAGCTACTGGAGGCTTGCCGGTCACAACGCATCGAGAATCGGCTTCGTCGGAGTCCGACGAATTTTTACGGATTCCCCTAGGGGTACCACTAGGGAAAATCACCAGAATCGAGAAATCGTAAAAAGTGGTGAAATTTCTGATCCGGGTCCAATAATTCGGGAAAACTCGATTGGAATAGCTACTGGAATCTTGCCGGTCACAACGCATCGAGAATCGGCTTCGTCGGACTCCGACGAATTTTTACGGATTTCCCTAGGGGTACCACTAGCGAAAATCACGAAAATCGAGAAATCGTAAAAAGTGGTGAAATTTCTGATTCGGGTCCAATAATTCGGGAAAACTCGATTGGAATAGCTACTGGAAGCTTGCCGGTCACAACGCATCGAGAATCGGCTTCGTCGGACTCCGACGAATTTTTACGAATTTTCCTAGGGGTACCACTAGGGAAAATCACGAAAATCGAGAAATCGTAAAAAGTGGTGAAATTTCTGATCCGGGTCCAATAATTCGGGAAAACTCGATTGGAATAGCTACTGGAATCTTGCCGGTCACAACGCATCGAGAATCGGCTTCGTCGGACTCCGACGAATTTTTACGGATTTCCCTAGGGGTACCACTAGGGAAAATCACGAAAATCGAGAAATCGTAAAAAGTGGTGAAATTTCTGATCCGGGTCCAATAATTCGGGAAAACTCGATTGGAATAGCTACTGGAAGCTTGCCGGTCTCAACGCATCGAGAATCGGCTTCGTCGGAGTCCGACGAATTTTTACGGATTTCCCTAGGGGTAACACTAGGGAAAATAGAGAAATCGTAAAAAGTGGTGAAATTTCTGATCCGGGTCCAATAATTCGGGAAAACTCGATTGGAATAGCTACTGAAAGCTTGCCGGTCACAACGCATCGAGAATCGGCTTCGTCGGAGTCCGACGAATTTTTACGGATTTCCCTAGGGGTACTACTAGGGAAAATCACGAAAATCGAGAAATCGTAAAAAGTGGTGAAATTTCTGATCCGGGTCCAATAATTCGGGAAAACTCGATTGGAATAGCTACTGGAATCTTGCCGGTCACAACGCATCTAGAATCGGGTTTGTCGGAGTCAGACGAATTTTTACGGATTTTCCTAGGGGTACCACTAGGTAAAATCACGAAAATCGAGAAATCGTAAAAAGTGGTGAAATTTCTGATCCGGGTCCAATAATTCGGGAAAACTCGATTGGAATAGCTACTGGAATCTTGCCGGTCACAACGCATCGAGAATCGGCTTCGTCGGACTCCGACGAATTTTTACGGATTTCCCTAGGGGTACCACTAGGGAAAATCACGAAAATCGAGAAATCGTAAAAAGTGGTGAAATTTCTGATCCGGGTCCAATAATTCGGGGAAAACTCGATTGGAATAGCTACTGGAAGCTTGCCGGTCTCAACGCATCGAGAATCGGCTTCGTCGGAGTCCGACGAATTTTTACGGATTTTCCTAGGGGTACCACTAGGGAAAATCGAGAAATCGTAAAAAGTGGTGAAATTTCTGATCCGGGTCCAATAATTCGGGAAAACTCGATTGGAATAGCTACTGGAAGCTTGCCGGTCACAACGCATCGAGAATCGGCTTCGTCGGAGTCCGACGAATTTTTACGGATTTCACTAGGGGTGCCACTAGGAAAAATCACCAAAATCGAGAAATCATAAAAAGTGGTGAAATTTCTGATCCGGGTCCAATAATTCGGGAAAACTCGATTGGAATAGCTACTGGAACCTTGCCGGTCACAACGCATCGAGAATCGGCTTCGTCGGACTCCGACGAATTTTTACGGATTTTCCTAGGGGTACCACTAGGGAAAATCACGAAAATCGAGAAATCGTAAAAAGTGGTGAAATTTCTGATCCGGGTCCAATAATTCGGGAAAACTCGATTGGAATAGCTACTGGAAGCTTGCCGGTCTCAACGCATCGAGAATCGGCTTCGTCGGAGTCCGACGAATTTTTGCGGATTTTCCTAGGGGTACCACTAGGGAAAATCGAGAAATCGTAAAAAGTGGTGAAATTTCTGATCCGGGTCCAATAATTCGGGAAAACTCGATTGGAATAGCTACTGGAAGCTTGCCGGTCACAACGCATCGAGAATCGGCTTCGTCGGAGTGCGACGAATTTTTACGGATTTCCCTAGGGGTGCCACTAGGGAAAATCACCAAAATCGAGAAATCATAAAAAGTGGTGAAATTTCTGATCCGGGTCAAATAATTCGGGAAAACTCGATTGGAATAGCTACTGGAAGCTTGCCGGTCTCAACGCATCGAGAATCGGTTTCGTCGGAGTCCGACGAATTTTTACGGATTTTCCTAGGGGTACCACTAAGGAAAATCACCAAAATCGAGAAATCGTAAAAAGTTGTGAAATTTCTGATCCGGGTCCAATAATTCGGGAAAACTCGATTGGAATAGCTACTGGAAGCTTGCCGGTCACAACGCATCGAGAATCGGCTTCGTCGGAGTCCGACGAATTTTTACGGATTTCCCTAGGGGTACCACTAGGGAAAATCACCAAAATCGAGAAATCGTAAAAAGTGGTCAAATTTCTGATCCGGGTCCAATAATTCGGGAAAACTCGATTGGAATAGCTTCTGGAATCTTTCCGGTCACAACGCATCGAGAATCGGCTTCGTCGGACTCCGACGAATTTTTACGGATTTCCCTAGGGGTACCACTAGGGAAAATCACGAAAATCGAGAAATCGTAAAAAGTGGTGAAATTTCTGATCCGGGTCCAATAATTCGGGAAAACTCGATTGGAATAGCTACTGGAAGCTTGCCGGTCTCAACGCATCGAGAATCGGCTTCGTCGGAGTCCGACGAATTTTTACGGATTTTCCTAGGGGTACCACTAGGGAAAATCGAGAAATCGTAAAAAGTGTTGAAATTTCTGATCCGGGTCCAATAATTCGGGAAAACTCGATTGGAATAGCTACTGGAAGCTTGCCGGTCACAACGCATCGAGAATCGGCTTCGTCGGAGTCCGACGAATTTTTACGGATTTCCTTAGGGGTGCCACTAGGGAAAATCACCAAAATCGAGAAATCATAAAAAGTGGTGAAATTTCTGATCCGGGTCCAATAATTCGGGAAAACTCGATTGGAATAGCGACTGGAATCTTGCCGGTCACAACGCATCGAGAATCGGCTTCGTCGGACTCCGACGAATTTTTACGGATTTTCCTAGGGGTACCACTAGGGAAAATCACGAAAATCGAGAAATCGTAAAAAGTGGTGAAATTTCTGATCCGGGTCCAATAAATCGGGAAAACTCGATTGGAATAGCTACTGGAATCTTGTCGGTCACAACGCATCGAGAATCGGCTTCGTCAGAGTCCGACGAATTTTTACGGATTTCCCTAGGGGTACCACTAGGGAAAATCACGAAAATCGAGAAATCGTAAAAAGTGGTGAAATTTCTGATCCGGGTCCAATAATTCGGGAAAACTCGATTGGAATAGCTACTGGAAGCTTGCCGGTCTCAACGCATCGAGAATCGGCTTCGTCGGAGTCCGACGAATTTTTACGGATTTTCCTAGGGGTACCACTAAGGAAAATCACCAAAATCGAGAAATCGTAAAAAGTGGTGAAATTTCTGATCCGGGTCCAATAATTCGGGAAAACTCGATTGGAATAGCTACTGGAGGCTTGCCGGTCACAACGCATCGAGAATCGGCTTCGTCGGAGTCCGACGAATTTTTACGGATTCCCCTAGGGGTACCACTAGGGAAAATCACCAGAATCGAGAAATCGTAAAAAGTGGTGAAATTTCTGATCCGGGTCCAATAATTCGGGAAAACTCGATTGGAATAGCTACTGGAATCTTGCCGGTCACAACGCATCGAGAATCGGCTTCGTCGGACTCCGACGAATTTTTACGGATTTCCCTAGGGGTACCACTAGGGAAAATCACGAAAATCGAGAAATCGTAAAAAGTGGTGAAATTTCTGATCCGAGTCCAATAATTCGGGAAAACTCGATTGGAATAGCTACTGGAAGCTTGCCGGTCTCAACGCATCGAGAATCGGCTTCGTCGGAGTCCGACGAATTTTTACGGATTTTCCTAGGGGTACCACTAGGGAAAATCGAGAAATCGTAAAAAGTGGTGAAATTTCTGATCCGGGTCCAATAATTCGGGAAAACTCGATTGGAATAGCTACTGGAAGCTTGCCGGTCACAACGCATCGAGAATCGGCTTCGTCGGAGTGCGACGAATTTTTACGGATTTCCCTAGGGGTGCCACTAGGGAAAATCACCAAAATCGAGAAATCATAAAAAGTGGTGAAATTTCTGATCCGGGTCCAATAATTCGGGAAAACTCGATTGGAATAGCGACTGGAATCTTGCCGGTCACAACGCATCGAGAATCGGCTTCGTCGGAGTCCGACGAATTTTTACGGATTTTCCTAGGGGTACCACTAGGGAAAATCACGAAAATCGAGAAATCGTAAAAAGTGGTGAAATTTCTGATCCGGGTCCAATAATTCGGGAAAACTCGATTGGAATAGCTACTGGAAGCTTGCCGGTCACAACGCATCGAGAATCGGATTCGTCGGAGTACGACGAGTTTTTACGCATTTCCCTAGGGGTGCCACTAGGGCAAAATCACCAAAATCGAGAAATCGTAAAAAGTGGTGAAATTTCTGATCCGGGTCCAATAATTCGGCAAACTCGATTGGAATAGCTACTGGAAGCTTGCCGGTCACAACGCATCGAGAATCGACTTCGTCGGAGTCCGACGAATTTTTACGGATTCCCCTAGGGGTACCATTAGGGAAAATCACCAAAATCGAGAAATCGTAAAAAGTGGTGAAATTTCTGATCCGGGTCCAATAATTCGGGAAAACTCGATTGGAATAGCTTCTGGAATCTTTCCGGTCACAACGCATCGAGAATCGGCTTCGTCGGACTCCGACGAATTTTTACGGATTTCCCTAGGGGTACCACTAGGGAAAATCACGAAAATCGAGAAATCGTAAAAAGTGGTGAAATTTCTGATCCGGGTCCAATAATTCGGGAAAACTCGATTGGAATAGCTACTGGAAGCTTGCCGGTCTCAATGCATCGAGAATCGGCTTCGTCGGAGTCCGACGAATTTTTACGGATTTTCCTAGGGGTACCACTAGGGAAAATCGAGAAATCGTAAAAAGTGGTGAAATTTCTGATCCGGGTCCAATAATTCGGGAAAACTCGATTGGAATAGCTACTGGAAGCTTGCCGGTCACAACGCATCGAGAATCGGCTTCGTCGGACTCCGACGAATTTTTACGGATTTCCCTAGGGGTACCACTAGGGAAAATCACGAAAATTGAGAAATCGTAAAAAGTGGTGAAATTTCTGATCCGGGTCCAATAATTCGGGAAAACTCGATTGGAATAGCTACTGGAAGCTTGCTGGTCACAACGCATCGAGAATCGGCTTCGTCGGAGTCCGACGAATTTTTACTGATTTTCCTAGGGGTACCACTAGGAAAAATCACGAAAATCGAGAAATCGTAAAAAGTGGTGAAATTTCTGATCCGGGTCCAATAATTCGGGAAAACTCGATTGGAATAGCTACTGGAATCTTGCCGGTCACAACGCATCGAGAATCGGCTTCGTCAGAGTCCGACGAATTTTTACTGATTTCCCTAGGGGTACCACTAGGAAAAATCACGAAAATCGAGAAATCGTAAAAAGTGGTGAAATTTCTGATCCGGGTCCAATAATTAGGGAAAACTCGATTGGAATAGCTACTGGAAGCTTGCCGGTCTCAACGCATCGAGAATCGGCTTCGTCGGAGTCCGACGAATTTTTACGGATTTTCCTAGGGGTACCACTAAGGAAAATCACCAAAATCGAGAAATCGTAAAAAGTGGTGAAATTTCTGATCCGGGTCCAATAATTCGGGAAAACTCGATTGGAATAGCTACTGGAAGCTTGCCGGTCACAACGCATCGAGAATCGGCTTCGTCGGAGTCCGACGAATTTTTACGGATTTCCCTAGGGGTACCACTAGGGAAAATCACAAAAATCGAGAAATCGTAAAAAGTGGTCAAATTTCTGATCCGGGTCCAATAATTCGGGAAAACTCGATTGGAATAGCTACTGGAATCTTGCCGGTCACAACGCATCGAGAATCGGCTTCGTCAGAGTCCGACGAATTTTTACGGATTTCCCTAGGGGTACCACTAGGGAAAATCACGAAAATCGAGAAATCGTAAAAAGTGGTGAAATTTCTGATCCGGGTCCAATAATTCGGGAAAACTCGATTGGAATAGCTACTGGAAGCTTGCCGGTCTCAACGCATCGAGAATCGGCTTCGTCGGAGTCCGACGAATTTTTACGGATTTTCCTAGGGGTACCACTAGGGAAAATCGAGAAATCGTAAAAAGTGGTGAAATTTCTGATCCGGGTCCAATAATTCGGGAAAACTCGATTGGAATAGCTACTGGAAGCTTGCCGGTCACAACGCATCGAGAATCGGCTTCGTCGGAGTGCGACGAATTTTTACGGATTTCCCTAGGGGTGCCACTAGGGAAAATCACCAAAATCGAGAAATCATAAAAAGTGGTGAAATTTCTGATCCGGGTCCAATAATTCGGGAAAACTCGATTGGAATAGCGACTGGAATCTTGCCGGTCACAACGCATCGAGAATCGGCTTCGTCGGAGTCCGACGAATTTTTACGGATTTTCCTAGGGGTACCACTAGGGAAAATCACGAAAATCGAGAAATCGTAAAAAGTGGTGAAATTTCTGATCCGGGTCCAATAATTCGGGAAAACTCGATTGGAATAGCTACTGGAAGCTTGCCGGTCACAACGCATCGAGAATCGGATTCGTCGGAGTACGACGAGTTTTTACGCATTTCCCTAGGGGTGCCACTAGGGCAAAATCACCAAAATCGAGAAATCGTAAAAAGTGGTGAAATTTCTGATCCGGGTCCAATAATTCGGCAAACTCGATTGGAATAGCTACTGGAAGCTTGCCGGTCACAACGCATCGAGAATCGACTTCGTCGGAGTCCGACGAATTTTTACGGATTCCCCTAGGGGTACCATTAGGGAAAATCACCAAAATCGAGAAATCGTAAAAAGTGGTGAAATTTCTGATCCGGGTCCAATAATTCGGGAAAACTCGATTGGAATAGCTTCTGGAATCTTTCCGGTCACAACGCATCGAGAATCGGCTTCGTCGGACTCCGACGAATTTTTACGGATTTCCCTAGGGGTACCACTAGGGAAAATCACGAAAATCGAGAAATCGTAAAAAGTGGTGAAATTTCTGATCCGGGTCCAATAATTCGGGAAAACTCGATTGGAATAGCTACTGGAAGCTTGCCGGTCTCAATGCATCGAGAATCGGCTTCGTCGGAGTCCGACGAATTTTTACGGATTTTCCTAGGGGTACCACTAGGGAAAATCGAGAAATCGTAAAAAGTGGTGAAATTTCTGATCCGGGTCCAATAATTCGGGAAAACTCGATTGGAATAGCTACTGGAAGCTTGCCGGTCACAACGCATCGAGAATCGGATTCGTCGGAGTACGACGAATTTTTACGCATTTCCCTAGGGGTACCACTAGGGAAAATCACCAAAATCGAGAAATCGTAAAAAGTGGTTAAATTTCTGATCCGGGTCCAATAATTCGGGAAAACTCGATTGGAATAGCTACTGGAATCTTGCCGGTCACAACGCATTGAGAATCGGCTTCGTCGGACTCCGACGAATTTTTACGGATTTTCCTAGGGGTACCACTAGGTAAAATCACGAAAATCGAGAAATCGTAAAAAGTGGTGAAATTTCTGATCCAGGTCCAATAATTCGGGAAAACTCGATTGGAATAGCTACTGGAATCTTGCCGGTCACAACGCATCGAGAATCGGCTTCGTCAGAGTCCGACGAATTTTTACGGATTTTCCTAGGGGTACCACTAGGGAAAATCACGAAAATCGAGAAATCGTAAAAAGTGGTGAAATTTCTGATCCGGGTCCAATAATTCGGGAAAACTCGATTGGAATAGCTACTGGAATCTTGCCGGTCACAACGCATCGAGAATCGGCTTCGTCGGACTCCGACGAATTTTTACGGATTTCCCTAGAGGTATCACTAGGGAAAATCACGAAAATCGAGAAATCATAAAAAGTGGTGAAATTTCTGATCCGGGTCCAATAATTCGGGAAAACTCGATTGGATTAGCTACTGGAAGCTTGCCGGTCTCAACGCATCGAGAATCGGCTTCGTCGGAGTCCGACGAATTTTTACGGATTTCCCTAGGGGTACCACTAGGGAAAATAGAGAAATCGTAAAAAGTGGTGAAATTTCTGATCCGGGTCCAATAATTCGGGAAAACTCGATTGGAATAGCTACTGAAAGCTTGCCGGTCACAACGCATCGAGAATCGGCTTCGTCGGAGTCCGACGAATTTTTACGGATTTCCCTAGGGGTACCACTAGGGAAAATAGAGAAATCGTAAAAAGTGGTGAAATTTCTGATCCGGGTCCAATAATTCGGGAAAACTCGATTGGAATAGCTACTGAAAGCTTGCCGGTCACAACGCATCGAGAATCGGCTTCGTCGGAGTCCGACGAATTTTTACGGATTTTCCTAGGGGTACTACTAGGGAAAATCACGAAAATCGAGAAATCGTAAAAAGTGGTGAAATTTCTGATCCGGGTCCAATAATTCGGGAAAACTCGATTGGAATAGCTACTGGAATCTTACCGGTCACAACGCATCGAGAATCGGGTTTGTCGGAGTCAGACGAATTTTTACGGATTTCCCTAGGGGTACCACTAGGTAAAATCACGAAAATCGAGAAATCGTAAAAAGTGGTGAAATTTCTGATCCGGGTCCAATAATTCGGGAAAACTCGATTGGAATAGCTACTGGAATCTTGCCGGTCACAACGCATCGAGAATCGGGTTTGTCGGACTGCGACGAATTTTTACGGATTTTCCTAGGGGTACCACTAGGGAAAATCACGAAAATCGAAAAATCGTAAAAAGTGGTGAAATTTCTGATCCGGGTCCAATAATTCGGGAAAACTCGATTGGAATAGCTACTGGAAGCTTGCCGGTCTCAACGCATCGAGAATCGGCTTCGTCGGAGTCCGACGAATTTTTACGGATTTTCCTAGGGGTACCACTAGGGAAAATCGAGAAATCGTAAAAAGTGGTGAAATTTCTGATCCGGGTCCAATAATTTGGGAAAACTCGATTGGAATAGCTACTGGAAGCTTGCCGGTCACAACGCATCGAGAATCGGATTCGTCGGAGTACGACGAATTTTTACGCATTTCCCTAGGGGTACAACTAGGGAAAATCACCAAAATCGAGAAATTGTAAAAAGTGGTGAAATTTCTGATCCGGGTCCAATAATTCGGGAAAACTCGATTGGAATAGCTACTGGAATCTTGCCGGTCACAACGCATTGAGAATCGGCTTCGTCGGACTCCGATGAATTTTTACGGATTTTCCTAGGGGTACCACTAGGGAAAATCACGAAAATCGAGAAATCGTAAAAAGTGGTGAAATTTCTGATCCGGGTCCAATAATTCGGGAAAACTCGATTGGAATAGCTACTGGAAGCTTGCCGGTCACAACGCATCGAGAATCGGCTTCGTCGGAATCCGACGAATTTTTACGGATTCCCCTAGGGGTACCACTAGGGAAAATCACCAAAATCGAGAAATCGTAAAAAGTGGTGAAATTTCTGATCCGGGTCCAATAATTCGGGAAAACTCGATTGGAATAGCTACTGGAATCTTGCCGGTCACAACGCATCGAGAATCGGCTTCGTCGGACTCCGACGAATTTTTACGGATTTCCCTAGGGGTACCACTAGGGAAAATCACGAAAATCGAGAAATCGTAAAAAGTGGTGAAATTTCTGATCCGGGTCCAATAATTCGGGAAAACTCGATTGGAATAGCTACTGGAAGCTTGCCGGTCTCAACGCATCGAGAATCGGCTTCGTCGGAGTCCGATGAATTTTTACGGATTTTCCTAGGGGTACCACTAGGGAAAATCGAGAAATCGTAAAAAGTGGTGAAATTTCTGATCCGGGTCCAATAATTCGGGAAAACTCGATTGGAATAGCTACTGGAAGCTTGCCGGTCACAACGCATCGAGAATCGGCTTCGTCGGACTCCGACGAATTTTTACAGATTTCCCTAGGGGTACCACTAGGGAAAATCACGAAAATCGAGAAATCGTAAAAAGTGGTGAAATTTCTGATCCGGATCCAATAATTCGGGAAAACTCGATTGGAATAGCTACTGGAAGCTTGCTGGTCACAACGCATCGAGAATCGGTTTCGTCGGAGTCCGACGAATTTTTACTGATTTTCCTAGGGGTACCACTAGGAAAAATCACGAAAATCGAGAAATCGTAAAAAGTGGTGAAATTTCTGATCCGGGTCCAATAATTCGGGAAAACTCGATTGGAATAGCTACTGGAAGCTTGCCGGTCTCAACGCATCGAGAATCGGCTTCGTCGGAGTTCGACGAATTTTTACGGATTTTCCTAGGGGTACCACTAGGGAAAATCGAGAAATCGTAAAAAGTGGTGAAATTTCTGATCCGGGTCCAATAATTCGGGAAAACTCGATTGGAATAGCTACTGGAATCTTGCCGGTCACAACGCATCGAGAATCGGCTTCGTCAGAGTCCGACGAATTTTTACTGATTTCCCTAGGGGTACCACTAGAGAAAATCACGAAAATCGAGAAATCGTAAAAAGTGGTGAAATTTCTGATCCGGGTCAAATAATTCGGGAAAACTCGATTGGAATAGCTACTGGAAGCTTGCCGGTCTCAACGCATCGAGAATCGGTTTCGTCGGAGTCCGACGAATTTT
Source organism: Excoecaria cochinchinensis (assembly GCA_947683425.1). NCBI lineage: Eukaryota > Viridiplantae > Streptophyta > Magnoliopsida > Malpighiales > Euphorbiaceae > Excoecaria > Excoecaria cochinchinensis. Next base: position 39,237 of record CANTUQ010000312.1, read on the forward strand.
TACGGATTTTCCTAGGGGTACCACTAAGGAAAATCACCAAAATCGAGAAATCGTAAAAAGTTGTGAAATTTCTGATCCGGGTCCAATAATTCGGGAAAACTCGATTGGAATAGCTACTGGAAGCTTGCCGGTCACAACGCATCGAGAATCGGCTTCGTCGGAGTCCGACGAATTTTTACGGATTTCCCTAGGGGTACCACTAGGGAAAATCACCAAAATCGAGAAATCGTAAAAAGTGGTCAAATTTCTGATCCGGGTCCAATAATTCGGGAAAACTCGATTGGAATAGCTTCTGGAATCTTTCCGGTCACAACGCATCGAGAATCGGCTTCGTCGGACTCCGACGAATTTTTACGGATTTCCCTAGGGGTACCACTAGGGAAAATCACGAAAATCGAGAAATCGTAAAAAGTGGTGAAATTTCTGATCCGGGTCCAATAATTCGGGAAAACTCGATTGGAATAGCTACTGGAAGCTTGCCGGTCTCAACGCATCGAGAATCGGCTTCGTCGGAGTCCGACGAATTTTTACGGATTTTCCTAGGGGTACCACTAGGGAAAATCGAGAAATCGTAAAAAGTGTTGAAATTTCTGATCCGGGTCCAATAATTCGGGAAAACTCGATTGGAATAGCTACTGGAAGCTTGCCGGTCACAACGCATCGAGAATCGGCTTCGTCGGAGTCCGACGAATTTTTACGGATTTCCTTAGGGGTGCCACTAGGGAAAATCACCAAAATCGAGAAATCATAAAAAGTGGTGAAATTTCTGATCCGGGTCCAATAATTCGGGAAAACTCGATTGGAATAGCGACTGGAATCTTGCCGGTCACAACGCATCGAGAATCGGCTTCGTCGGACTCCGACGAATTTTTACGGATTTTCCTAGGGGTACCACTAGGGAAAATCACGAAAATCGAGAAATCGTAAAAAGTGGTGAAATTTCTGATCCGGGTCCAATAAATCGGGAAAACTCGATTGGAATAGCTACTGGAATCTTGCCGGTCACAACGCATCGAGAATCGGCTTCGTCAGAGTCCGACGAATTTTTACGGATTTCCCTAGGGGTACCACTAGGGAAAATCACGAAAATCGAGAAATCGTAAAAAGTGGTGAAATTTCTGATCCGGGTCCAATAATTCGGGAAAACTCGATTGGAATAGCTACTGGAAGCTTGCCGGTCTCAACGCATCGAGAATCGGCTTCGTCGGAGTCCGACGAATTTTTACGGATTTTCCTAGGGGTACCACTAAGGAAAATCACCAAAATCGAGAAATCGTAAAAAGTGGTGAAATTTCTGATCCGGGTCCAATAATTCGGGAAAACTCGATTGGAATAGCTACTGGAGGCTTGCCGGTCACAACGCATCGAGAATCGGCTTCGTCGGAGTCCGACGAATTTTTACGGATTCCCCTAGGGGTACCACTAGGGAAAATCACCAGAATCGAGAAATCGTAAAAAGTGGTGAAATTTCTGATCCGGGTCCAATAATTCGGGAAAACTCGATTGGAATAGCTACTGGAATCTTGCCGGTCACAACGCATCGAGAATCGGCTTCGTCGGACTCCGACGAATTTTTACGGATTTCCCTAGGGGTACCACTAGGGAAAATCACGAAAATCGAGAAATCGTAAAAAGTGGTGAAATTTCTGATCCGAGTCCAATAATTCGGGAAAACTCGATTGGAATAGCTACTGGAAGCTTGCCGGTCTCAACGCATCGAGAATCGGCTTCGTCGGAGTCCGACGAATTTTTACGGATTTTCCTAGGGGTACCACTAGGGAAAATCGAGAAATCGTAAAAAGTGGTGAAATTTCTGATCCGGGTCCAATAATTCGGGAAAACTCGATTGGAATAGCTACTGGAAGCTTGCCGGTCACAACGCATCGAGAATCGGCTTCGTCGGAGTGCGACGAATTTTTACGGATTTCCCTAGGGGTGCCACTAGGGAAAATCACCAAAATCGAGAAATCATAAAAAGTGGTGAAATTTCTGATCCGGGTCCAATAATTCGGGAAAACTCGATTGGAATAGCGACTGGAATCTTGCCGGTCACAACGCATCGAGAATCGGCTTCGTCGGAGTCCGACGAATTTTTACGGATTTTCCTAGGGGTACCACTAGGGAAAATCACGAAAATCGAGAAATCGTAAAAAGTGGTGAAATTTCTGATCCGGGTCCAATAATTCGGGAAAACTCGATTGGAATAGCTACTGGAAGCTTGCCGGTCACAACGCATCGAGAATCGGATTCGTCGGAGTACGACGAGTTTTTACGCATTTCCCTAGGGGTGCCACTAGGGCAAAATCACCAAAATCGAGAAATCGTAAAAAGTGGTGAAATTTCTGATCCGGGTCCAATAATTCGGCAAACTCGATTGGAATAGCTACTGGAAGCTTGCCGGTCACAACGCATCGAGAATCGACTTCGTCGGAGTCCGACGAATTTTTACGGATTCCCCTAGGGGTACCATTAGGGAAAATCACCAAAATCGAGAAATCGTAAAAAGTGGTGAAATTTCTGATCCGGGTCCAATAATTCGGGAAAACTCGATTGGAATAGCTTCTGGAATCTTTCCGGTCACAACGCATCGAGAATCGGCTTCGTCGGACTCCGACGAATTTTTACGGATTTCCCTAGGGGTACCACTAGGGAAAATCACGAAAATCGAGAAATCGTAAAAAGTGGTGAAATTTCTGATCCGGGTCCAATAATTCGGGAAAACTCGATTGGAATAGCTACTGGAAGCTTGCCGGTCTCAATGCATCGAGAATCGGCTTCGTCGGAGTCCGACGAATTTTTACGGATTTTCCTAGGGGTACCACTAGGGAAAATCGAGAAATCGTAAAAAGTGGTGAAATTTCTGATCCGGGTCCAATAATTCGGGAAAACTCGATTGGAATAGCTACTGGAAGCTTGCCGGTCACAACGCATCGAGAATCGGCTTCGTCGGACTCCGACGAATTTTTACGGATTTCCCTAGGGGTACCACTAGGGAAAATCACGAAAATCGAGAAATCGTAAAAAGTGGTGAAATTTCTGATCCGGGTCCAATAATTCGGGAAAACTCGATTGGAATAGCTACTGGAAGCTTGCTGGTCACAACGCATCGAGAATCGGCTTCGTCGGAGTCCGACGAATTTTTACTGATTTTCCTAGGGGTACCACTAGGAAAAATCACGAAAATCGAGAAATCGTAAAAAGTGGTGAAATTTCTGATCCGGGTCCAATAATTCGGGAAAACTCGATTGGAATAGCTACTGGAATCTTGCCGGTCACAACGCATCGAGAATCGGCTTCGTCAGAGTCCGACGAATTTTTACTGATTTCCCTAGGGGTACCACTAGGAAAAATCACGAAAATCGAGAAATCGTAAAAAGTGGTGAAATTTCTGATCCGGGTCCAATAATTAGGGAAAACTCGATTGGAATAGCTACTGGAAGCTTGCCGGTCTCAACGCATCGAGAATCGGCTTCGTCGGAGTCCGACGAATTTTTACGGATTTTCCTAGGGGTACCACTAAGGAAAATCACCAAAATCGAGAAATCGTAAAAAGTGGTGAAATTTCTGATCCGGGTCCAATAATTCGGGAAAACTCGATTGGAATAGCTACTGGAAGCTTGCCGGTCACAACGCATCGAGAATCGGCTTCGTCGGAGTCCGACGAATTTTTACGGATTTCCCTAGGGGTACCACTAGGGAAAATCACAAAAATCGAGAAATCGTAAAAAGTGGTCAAATTTCTGATCCGGGTCCAATAATTCGGGAAAACTCGATTGGAATAGCTACTGGAATCTTGCCGGTCACAACGCATCGAGAATCGGCTTCGTCAGAGTCCGACGAATTTTTACGGATTTCCCTAGGGGTACCACTAGGGAAAATCACGAAAATCGAGAAATCGTAAAAAGTGGTGAAATTTCTGATCCGGGTCCAATAATTCGGGAAAACTCGATTGGAATAGCTACTGGAAGCTTGCCGGTCTCAACGCATCGAGAATCGGCTTCGTCGGAGTCCGACGAATTTTTACGGATTTTCCTAGGGGTACCACTAGGGAAAATCGAGAAATCGTAAAAAGTGGTGAAATTTCTGATCCGGGTCCAATAATTCGGGAAAACTCGATTGGAATAGCTACTGGAAGCTTGCCGGTCACAACGCATCGAGAATCGGCTTCGTCGGAGTGCGACGAATTTTTACGGATTTCCCTAGGGGTGCCACTAGGGAAAATCACCAAAATCGAGAAATCATAAAAAGTGGTGAAATTTCTGATCCGGGTCCAATAATTCGGGAAAACTCGATTGGAATAGCGACTGGAATCTTGCCGGTCACAACGCATCGAGAATCGGCTTCGTCGGAGTCCGACGAATTTTTACGGATTTTCCTAGGGGTACCACTAGGGAAAATCACGAAAATCGAGAAATCGTAAAAAGTGGTGAAATTTCTGATCCGGGTCCAATAATTCGGGAAAACTCGATTGGAATAGCTACTGGAAGCTTGCCGGTCACAACGCATCGAGAATCGGATTCGTCGGAGTACGACGAGTTTTTACGCATTTCCCTAGGGGTGCCACTAGGGCAAAATCACCAAAATCGAGAAATCGTAAAAAGTGGTGAAATTTCTGATCCGGGTCCAATAATTCGGCAAACTCGATTGGAATAGCTACTGGAAGCTTGCCGGTCACAACGCATCGAGAATCGACTTCGTCGGAGTCCGACGAATTTTTACGGATTCCCCTAGGGGTACCATTAGGGAAAATCACCAAAATCGAGAAATCGTAAAAAGTGGTGAAATTTCTGATCCGGGTCCAATAATTCGGGAAAACTCGATTGGAATAGCTTCTGGAATCTTTCCGGTCACAACGCATCGAGAATCGGCTTCGTCGGACTCCGACGAATTTTTACGGATTTCCCTAGGGGTACCACTAGGGAAAATCACGAAAATCGAGAAATCGTAAAAAGTGGTGAAATTTCTGATCCGGGTCCAATAATTCGGGAAAACTCGATTGGAATAGCTACTGGAAGCTTGCCGGTCTCAATGCATCGAGAATCGGCTTCGTCGGAGTCCGACGAATTTTTACGGATTTTCCTAGGGGTACCACTAGGGAAAATCGAGAAATCGTAAAAAGTGGTGAAATTTCTGATCCGGGTCCAATAATTCGGGAAAACTCGATTGGAATAGCTACTGGAAGCTTGCCGGTCACAACGCATCGAGAATCGGCTTCGTCGGACTCCGACGAATTTTTACGGATTTCCCTAGGGGTACCACTAGGGAAAATCACGAAAATCGAGAAATCGTAAAAAGTGGTGAAATTTCTGATCCGGGTCCAATAATTCGGGAAAACTCGATTGGAATAGCTACTGGAAGCTTGCTGGTCACAACGCATCGAGAATCGGCTTCGTCGGAGTCCGACGAATTTTTACTGATTTTCCTAGGGGTACCACTAGGAAAAATCACGAAAATCGAGAAATCGTAAAAAGTGGTGAAATTTCTGATCCGGGTCCAATAATTCGGGAAAACTCGATTGGAATAGCTACTGGAATCTTGCCGGTCACAACGCATCGAGAATCGGCTTCGTCAGAGTCCGACGAATTTTTACTGATTTCCCTAGGGGTACCACTAGGAAAAATCACGAAAATCGAGAAATCGTAAAAAGTGGTGAAATTTCTGATCCGGGTCCAATAATTAGGGAAAACTCGATTGGAATAGCTACTGGAAGCTTGCCGGTCTCAACGCATCGAGAATCGGCTTCGTCGGAGTCCGACGAATTTTTACGGATTTTCCTAGGGGTACCACTAAGGAAAATCACCAAAATCGAGAAATCGTAAAAAGTGGTGAAATTTCTGATCCGGGTCCAATAATTCGGGAAAACTCGATTGGAATAGCTACTGGAAGCTTGCCGGTCACAACGCATCGAGAATCGGCTTCGTCGGAGTCCGACGAATTTTTACGGATTTCCCTAGGGGTACCACTAGGGAAAATCACAAAAATCGAGAAATCGTAAAAAGTGGTCAAATTTCTGATCCGGGTCCAATAATTCGGGAAAACTCGATTGGAATAGCTACTGGAATCTTGCCGGTCACAACGCATCGAGAATCGGCTTCGTCAGAGTCCGACGAATTTTTACGGATTTCCCTAGGGGTACCACTAGGGAAAATCACGAAAATCGAGAAATCGTAAAAAGTGGTGAAATTTCTGATCCGGGTCCAATAATTCGGGAAAACTCGATTGGAATAGCTACTGGAAGCTTGCCGGTCTCAACGCATCGAGAATCGGCTTCGTCGGAGTTCGACGAATTTTTACGGATTTTCCTAGGGGTACCACTAGGGAAAATCGAGAAATCGTAAAAAGTGGTGAAATTTCTGATCCGGGTCCAATAATTCGGGAAAACTCGATTGGAATAGCTACTGGAAGCTTGCCGGTCACAACGCATCGAGAATCGGATTCGTCGGAGTACGACGAATTTTTACGCATTTCCCTAGGGGTACCACTAGGGCAAAATCACCAAAATCGAGAAATCGTAAAAAGTGGTGAAATTTCTGATCCGGGTCCAATAATTCGGGAAAACTCGATTGGAATAGCTACTGGAAGCTTGCCGGTCACAACGCATCGAGAATCGACTTCGTCGGAGTCCGACGAATTTTTACGGATTCCCCTAGGGGTACCACTAGGGAAAATCACCAAAATCGAGAAATCGTAAAAAGTGGTGAAATTTCTGATCCGGGTCCAATAATTCGGGAAAACTCGATTGGAATAGCTTCTGGAATCTTTCCGGTCACAACGCATCGAGAATCGGCTTCGTCGGACTCCGACGAATTTTTACGGATTTCCCTAGGGGTACCACTAGGGAAAATCACGAAAATCGAGAAATCGTAAAAAGTGGTGAAATTTCTGATCCGGGTCCAATAATTCGGGAAAACTCGATTGGAATAGCTACTGGAAGCTTGCCGGTCTCAACGCATCGAGAATCGGCTTCGTCGGAGTCCGACGAATTTTTACGGATTTTCCTAGGGGTACCACTAGGGAAAATCGAGAAATCGTAAAAAGTGGTGAAATTTCTGATCCGGGTCCAATAATTCGGGAAAACTCGATTGGAATAGCTACTGGAAGCTTGCCGGTCACAACGCATCGAGAATCGGCTTCGTCGGAGTCCGACGAATTTTTACGGATTTCCCTAGGGGTGCCACTAGGGAAAATCACCAAAATCGAGAAATCATAAAAAGTGGTGAAATTTCTGATCCGGGTCCAATAATTCGGGAAAACTCGATTGGAATAGCGACTGGAATCTTGCCGGTCACAACGCATCGAAAATCGGCTTCGTCGGACTCCGACGAATTTTTACGGATTTTCCTAGGGGTACCACTAGGGAAAATCACGAAAATCGAGAAATCGTAAAAAGTGGTGAAATTTCTGATCCGGGTCCAATAAATCGGGAAAACTCGATTGGAATAGCTACTGGAATCTTGCCGGTCACAACGCATCGAGAATCGGCTTCGTCAGAGTCCGACGAATTTTTACGGATTTCCCTAGGGGTACCACTAGGGAAAATCACGAAAATCGAGAAATCGTAAAAAGTGGTGAAATTTCTGATCCGGGTCCAATAATTCGGGAAAACTCGATTGGAATAGCTACTGGAAGCTTGCCGGTCTCAACGCATCGAGAATCGGCTTCGTCGGAGTCCGACGAATTTTTACGGATTTTCCTAGGGGTACCACTAAGGAAAATCACCAAAATCGAGAAATCGTAAAAAGTGGTGAAATTTCTGATCCGGGTCCAATAATTCGGGAAAACTCGATTGGAATAGCTACTGGAGGCTTGCCGGTCACAACGCATCGAGAATCGGCTTCGTCGGAGTCCGACGAATTTTTACGGATTCCCCTAGGGGTACCACTAGGGAAAATCACCAGAATCGAGAAATCGTAAAAAGTGGTGAAATTTCTGATCCGGGTCCAATAATTCGGGAAAACTCGATTGGAATAGCTACTGGAATCTTGCCGGTCACAACGCATCGAGAATCGGCTTCGTCGGACTCCGACGAATTTTTACGGATTTCCCTAGGGGTACCACTAGGGAAAATCACGAAAATCGAGAAATCGTAAAAAGTGGTGAAATTTCTGATCCGAGTCCAATAATTCGGGAAAACTCGATTGGAATAGCTACTGGAAGCTTGCCGGTCTCAACGCATCGAGAATCGGCTTCGTCGGAGTCCGACGAATTTTTACGGATTTTCCTAGGGGTACCACTAGGAAAAATCGAGAAATCGTAAAAAGTGGTGAAATTTCTGATCCGGGTCCAATAATTCGGGAAAACTCGATTGGAATAGCTACTGGAAGCTTGCCGGTCACAACGCATCGAGAATCGGATTCGTCGGAGTACGACGAATTTTTACGCATTTCCCTAGGGGTACCACTAGGGCAAAATCACAAAAATCGAGAAATCGTAAAAAGTGGTGAAATTTCTGATCCGGGTCCAATAATTCGGGAAAACTCGATTGGAATAGCTACTGGAAGCTTGCCGGTCACAACGCATCGAGAATCGACTTCGTCGGAGTCCGACGAATTTTTACGGATTCCCCTAGGGGTACCACTAGGGAAAATCACCAAAATCGAGAAATCGTAAAAGTGGTGAAATTTCTGATCCGGGTCCAATAATTCGGGAAAACTCGATTGGAATAGCTTCTGGAATCTTTCCGGTCACAACGCATCGAGAATCGGCTTCGTCGGACTCCGACGAATTTTTACGGATTTCCCTAGGGGTACCACTAGGGAAAATCACGAAAATCGAGAAATCGTAAAAAGTGGTGAAATTTCTGATCCGGGTCCAATAATTCGGGAAAACTCGATTGGAATAGCTACTGGAAGCTTGCCGGTCTCAACGCATCGAGAATCGGCTTCGTCGGAGTCCGACGAATTTTTACGGATTTTCCTAGGGGTACCACTAGGGAAAATCGAGAAATCGTAAAAAGTGGTGAAATTTCTGATCCGGGTCCAATAATTCGGGAAAACTCGATTGGAATAGCTACTGGAAGCTTGCCGGTCACAACGCATCGAGAATCGGCTTCGTCGGAGTCCGACGAATTTTTACGGATTTCCCTAGGGGTGCCACTAGGGAAAATCACCAAAATCGAGAAATCATAAAAAGTGGTGAAATTTCTGATCCGGGTCCAATAATTCGGGAAAACTCGATTGGAATAGCGACTGGAATCTTGCCGGTCACAACGCATCGAGAATCGGCTTCGTCGGACTCCGACGAATTTTTACGGATTTTCCTAGGGGTACCACTAGGGAAAATCACGAAAATCGAGAAATCGTAAAAAGTGGTGAAATTTCTGATACGGGTCCAATAAATCGGGAAAACTCGATTGGAATAGCTACTGGAATCTTGCCGGTCACAACGCATCGAGAATCGGCTTCGTCAGAGTCCGACGAATTTTTACGGATTTCCCTAGGGGTACCACTAGGGAAAATCACGAAAATCGAGAAATCGTAAAAAGTGGTGAAATTTCTGATCCGGGTCCAATAATTCGGGAAAACTCGATTGGAATAGCTACTGGAAGCTTGCCGGTCTCAACGCATCGAGAATCGGCTTCGTCGGAGTCCGACGAATTTTTACGGATTTTCCTAGGGGTACCACTAAGGAAAATCACCAAAATCGAGAAATCGTAAAAAGTGGTGAAATTTCTGATCCGGGTCCAATAATTCGGGAAAACTCGATTGGAATAGCTACTGGAGGCTTGCCGGTCACAACGCATCGAGAATCGGCTTCGTCGGAGTCCGACGAATTTTTACGGATTCCCCTAGGGGTACCACTAGGGAAAATCACCAGAATCGAGAAATCGTAAAAAGTGGTGAAATTTCTGATCCGGGTCCAATAATTCGGGAAAACTCGATTGGAATAGCTACTGGAATCTTGCCGGTCACAACGCATCGAGAATCGGCTTCGTCGGACTCCGACGAATTTTTACGGATTTCCCTAGGGGTACCACTAGGGAAAATCACGAAAATCGAGAAATCGTAAAAAGTGGTGAAATTTCTGATCCGAGTCCAATAATTCGGGAAAACTCGATTGGAATAGCTACTGGAAGCTTGCCGGTCTCAACGCATCGAGAATCGGCTTCGTCGGAGTCCGACGAATTTTTACGGATTTTCCTAGGGGTACCACTAGGAAAAATCGAGAAATCGTAAAAAGTGGTGAAATTTCTGATCCGGGTCCAATAATTCGGGAAAACTCGATTGGAATAGCTACTGGAAGCTTGCCGGTCACAACGCATCGAGAATCGGATTCGTCGGAGTACGACGAATTTTTACGCATTTCCCTAGGGGTACCACTAGGGCAAAATCACCAAAATCGAGAAATCGTAAAAAGTGGTGAAATTTCTGATCCGGGTCCAATAATTCGGGAAAACTCGATTGGAATAGCTACTGGAAGCTTGCCGGTCACAACGCATCGAGAATCGACTTCGTCGGAGTCCGACGAATTTTTACGGATTCCCCTAGGGGTACCACTAGGGAAAATCACCAAAATCGAGAAATCGTAAAAAGTGGTGAAATTTCTGATCCGGGTCCAATAATTCGGGAAAACTCGATTGGAATAGCTTCTGGAATCTTTCCGGTCACAACGCATCGAGAATCGGCTTCGTCGGACTCCGACGAATTTTTACGGATTTCCCTAGGGGTACCACTAGGGAAAATCACGAAAATCGAGAAATCGTAAAAAGTGGTGAAATTTCTGATCCGGGTCCAATAATTCGGGAAAACTCGATTGGAATAGCTACTGGAAGCTTGCCGGTCTCAACGCATCGAGAATCGGCTTCGTCGGAGTCCGACGAATTTTTACGGATTTTCCTAGGGGTACCACTAGGGAAAATCGAGAAATCGTAAAAAGTGGTGAAATTTCTGATCCGGGTCCAATAATTCGGGAAAACTCGATTGGAATAGCTACTGGAAGCTTGCCGGTCACAACGCATCGAGAATCGGCTTCGTCGGAGTCCGACGAATTTTTACGGATTTCCCTAGGGGTGCCACTAGGGAAAATCACCAAAATCGAGAAATCATAAAAAGTGGTGAAATTTCTGATCCGGGTCCAATAATTCGGGAAAACTCGATTGGAATAGCGACTGGAATCTTGCCGGTCACAACGCATCGAGAATCGGCTTCGTCGGACTCCGACGAATTTTTACGGATTTTCCTAGGGGTACCACTAGGGAAAATCACGAAAATCGAGAAATCGTAAAAAGTGGTGAAATTTCTGATACGGGTCCAATAAATCGGGAAAACTCGATTGGAATAGCTACTGGAATCTTGCCGGTCACAACGCATCGAGAATCGGCTTCGTCAGAGTCCGACGAATTTTTACGGATTTCCCTAGGGGTACCACTAGGGAAAATCACGAAAATCGAGAAATCGTAAAAAGTGGTGAAATTTCTGATCCGGGTCCAATAATTCGGGAAAACTCGATTGGAATAGCTACTGGAAGCTTGCCGGTCTCAACGCATCGAGAATCGGCTTCGTCGGAGTCCGACGAATTTTTACGGATTTTCCTAGGGGTACCACTAAGGAAAATCACCAAAATCGAGAAATCGTAAAAAGTGGTGAAATTTCTGATCCGGGTCCAATAATTCGGGAAAACTCGATTGGAATAGCTACTGGAGGCTTGCCGGTCACAACGCATCGAGAATCGGCTTCGTCGGAGTCCGACGAATTTTTACGGATTCCCCTAGGGGTACCACTAGGGAAAATCACCAGAATCGAGAAATCGTAAAAAGTGGTGAAATTTCTGATCCGGGTCCAATAATTCGGGAAAACTCGATTGGAATAGCTACTGGAATCTTGCCGGTCACAACGCATCGAGAATCGGCTTCGTCGGACTCCGACGAATTTTTACGGATTTCCCTAGGGGTACCACTAGGGAAAATCACGAAAATCGAGAAATCGTAAAAAGTGGTGAAATTTCTGATCCGAGTCCAATAATTCGGGAAAACTCGATTGGAATAGCTACTGGAAGCTTGCCGGTCTCAACGCATCGAGAATCGGCTTCGTCGGAGTCCGACGAATTTTTACGGATTTTCCTAGGGGTACCACTAGGAAAAATCGAGAAATCGTAAAAAGTGGTGAAATTTCTGATCCGGGTCCAATAATTCGGGAAAACTCGATTGGAATAGCTACTGGAAGCTTGCCGGTCACAACGCATCGAGAATCGGATTCGTCGGAGTACGACGAATTTTTACGCATTTCCCTAGGGGTACCACTAGGGCAAAATCACCAAAATCGAGAAATCGTAAAAAGTGGTGAAATTTCTGATCCGGGTCCAATAATTCGGGAAAACTCGATTGGAATAGCTACTGGAAGCTTGCCGGTCACAACGCATCGAGAATCGACTTCGTCGGAGTCCGACGAATTTTTACGGATTCCCCTAGGGGTACCACTAGGGAAAATCACCAAAATCGAGAAATCGTAAAAAGTGGTGAAATTTCTGATCCGGGTCCAATAATTCGGGAAAACTCGATTGGAATAGCTTCTGGAATCTTTCCGGTCACAACGCATCGAGAATCGGCTTCGTCGGACTCCGACGAATTTTTACGGATTTCCCTAGGGGTACCACTAGGGAAAATCACGAAAATCGAGAAATCGTAAAAAGTGGTGAAATTTCTGATCCGGGTCCAATAATTCGGGAAAACTCGATTGGAATAGCTACTGGAAGCTTGCCGGTCTCAACGCATCGAGAATCGGCTTCGTCGGAGTCCGACGAATTTTTACGGATTTTCCTAGGGGTACCACTAGGGAAAATCGAGAAATCGTAAAAAGTGGTGAAATTTCTGATCCGGGTCCAATAATTCAGGAAAACTCGATTGGAATAGCTACTGGAAGCTTGCCGGTCACAACGCATCGAGAATCGGCTTCGTCGGAGTCCGACGAATTTTTACGGATTTCCCTAGGGGTGCCACTAGGTAAAATCACCAAAATCGAGAAATCATAAAAAGTGGTGAAATTTCTGATCCGGGTCCAATAATTCGGGAAAACTCGATTGGAATAGCGACTGGAATCTTGCCGGTCACAACGCATCGAGAATCGGCTTCGTCGGACTCCGACGAATTTTTACGGATTTTCCTAGGGGTACCACTAGGGAAAATCACGAAAATCGAGAAATCGTAAAAAGTGGTGAAATTTCTGATACGGGTCCAATAAATCGGGAAAACTCGATTGGAATAGCTACTGGAATCTTGCCGGTCACAACGCATCGAGAATCGGCTTCGTCAGAGTCCGACGAATTTTTACGGATTTCCCTAGGGGTACCACTAGGGAAAATCACGAAAATCGAGAAATCGTAAAAAGTGGTGAAATTTCTGATCCGGGTCCAATAATTCGGGAAAACTCGATTGGAATAGCTACTGGAAGCTTGCCGGTCTCAACGCATCGAGAATCGGCTTCGTCGGAGTCCGACGAATTTTTACGGATTTTCCTAGGGGTACCACTAAGGAAAATCACCAAAATCGAGAAATCGTAAAAAGTGGTGAAATTTCTGATCCGGGTCCAATAATTCGGGAAAACTCGATTGGAATAGCTACTGGAGGCTTGCCGGTCACAACGCATCGAGAATCGGCTTCGTCGGAGTCCGACGAATTTTTACGGATTCCCCTAGGGGTACCACTAGGGAAAATCACCAGAATCGAGAAATCGTAAAAAGTGGTGAAATTTCTGATCCGGGTCCAATAATTCGGGAAAACTCGATTGGAATAGCTACTGGAATCTTGCCGGTCACAACGCATCGAGAATCGGCTTCGTCGGACTCCGACGAATTTTTACGGATTTCCCTAGGGGTACCACTAGGGAAAATCACGAAAATCGAGAAATCGTAAAAAGTGGTGAAATTTCTGATCCGAGTCCAATAATTCGGGAAAACTCGATTGGAATAGCTACTGGAAGCTTGCCGGTCTCAACGCATCGAGAATCGGCTTCGTCGGAGTCCGACGAATTTTTACGGATTTTCCTAGGGGTACCACTAGGAAAAATCGAGAAATCGTAAAAAGTGGTGAAATTTCTGATCCGGGTCCAATAATTCGGGAAAACTCGATTGGAATAGCTACTGGAAGCTTGCCGGTCACAACGCATCGAGAATCGGATTCGTCGGAGTACGACGAATTTTTACGCATTTCCCTAGGGGTACCACTAGGGCAAAATCACCAAAATCGAGAAATCGTAAAAAGTGGTGAAATTTCTGATCCGGGTCCAATAATTTGGGAAAACTCGATTGGAATAGCTACTGGAAGCTTGCCGGTCACAACGCATCGAGAATCGACTTCGTCGGAGTCCGACGAATTTTTACGGATTCCCCTAGGGGTACCACTAGGGAAAATCACCAAAATCGAGAAATCGTAAAAAGTGGTGAAATTTCTGATCCGGGTCCAATAATTCGGGAAAACTCGATTGGAATAGCTTCTGGAATCTTTCCGGTCACAACGCATCGAGAATCGGCTTCGTCGGACTCCGACGAATTTTTACGGATTTCCCTAGGGGTACCACTAGGGAAAATCACGAAAATCGAGAAATCGTAAAAAGTGGTGAAATTTCTGATCCGGGTCCAATAATTCGGGAAAACTCGATTGGAATAGCTACTGGAAGCTTGCCGGTCTCAACGCATCGAGAATCGGCTTCGTCGGAGTCCGACGAATTTTTACGGATTTTCCTAGGGGTACCACTAGGGAAAATCGAGAAATCGTAAAAAGTGGTGAAATTTCTGATCCGGGTCCAATAATTCGAGAAAACTCGATTGGAATAGCTACTGGAAGCTTGCCGGTCACAACGCATCGAGAATCGGCTTCGTCGGAGTCCGACGAATTTTTACGGATTTCCCTAGGGGTGCCACTAGGGAAAATCACCAAAATCGAGAAATCATAAAAAGTGGTGAAATTTCTGATCCGGGTCCAATAATTCGGGAAAACTCGATTGGAATAGCGACTGGAATCTTGCCGGTCACAACGCATCGAGAATCGGCTTCGTCGGACTCCGACGAATTTTTACGGATTTTCCTAGGGGTACCACTAGGGAAAATCACGAAAATCGAGAAATCGTAAAAAGTGGTGAAATTTCTGATCCGGGTCCAATAAATCGGGAAAACTCGATTGGAATAGCTACTGGAATCTTGCCGGTCACAACGCATCGAGAATCGGCTTCGTCAGAGTCCGACGAATTTTTACGGATTTCCCTAGGGGTACCACTAGGGAAAATCACGAAAATCGAGAAATCGTAAAAAGTGGTGAAATTTCTGATCCGGGTCCAATAATTCGGGAAAACTCGATTGGAATAGCTACTGGAAGCTTGCCGGTCTCAACGCATCGAGAATCGGCTTCGTCGGAGTCCGACGAATTTTTACGGATTTTCCTAGGGGTACCACTAAGGAAAATCACCAAAATCGAGAAATCGTAAAAAGTGGTGAAATTTCTGATCCGGGTCCAATAATTCGGGAAAACTCGATTGGAATAGCTACTGGAGGCTTGCCGGTCACAACGCATCGAGAATCGGCTTCGTCGGAGTCCGACGAATTTTTACGGATTCCCCTAGGGGTACCACTAGGGAAAATCACCAGAATCGAGAAATCGTAAAAAGTGGTGAAATTTCTGATCCGGGTCCAATAATTCGGGAAAACTCGATTGGAATAGCTACTGGAATCTTGCCGGTCACAACGCATCGAGAATCGGCTTCGTCGGACTCCGACGAATTTTTACGGATTTCCCTAGGGGTACCACTAGGGAAAATCACGAAAATCGAGAAATCGTAAAAAGTGGTGAAATTTCTGATCCGAGTCCAATAATTCGGGAAAACTCGATTGGAATAGCTACTGGAAGCTTGCCGGTCTCAACGCATCGAGAATCGGCTTCGTCGGAGTCCGACGAATTTTTACGGATTTTCCTAGGGGTACCACTAGGAAAAATCGAGAAATCGTAAAAAGTGGTGAAATTTCTGATCCGGGTCCAATAATTCGGGAAAACTCGATTGGAATAGCTACTGGAAGCTTGCCGGTCACAACGAATCGAGAATCGGATTCGTCGGAGTACGACGAATTTTTACGCATTTCCCTAGGGGTACCACTAGGGCAAAATCACCAAAATCGAGAAATCGTAAAAAGTGGTGAAATTTCTGATCCGGGTCCAATAATTCGGGAAAACTCGATTGGAATAGCTACTGGAAGCTTGCCGGTCACAACGCATCGAGAATCGACTTCGTCGGAGTCCGACGAATTTTTACGGATTCCCCTAGGGGTACCACTAGGGAAAATCACCAAAATCGAGAAATCGTAAAAAGTGGTGAAATTTCTGATCCGGGTCCAATAATTCGGGAAAACTCGATTGGAATAGCTACTGGAATCTTGCCGGTCACAACGCATCGAGAATCGGCTTCGTCGGACTCCGACGAATTTTTACGGATTTCCCTAGGGGTACCACTAGGGAAAATCACGAAAATCGAGAAATCGTAAAAAGTGGTGAAATTTCTGATCCGAGTCCAATAATTCGGGAAAACTCGATTGGAATAGCTACTGGAAGCTTGCCGGTCTCAACGCATCGAGAATCGGCTTCGTCGGAGTCCGACGAATTTTTACGGATTTTCCTAGGGGTACCACTAGGAAAAATCGAGAAATCGTAAAAAGTGGTGAAATTTCTGATCCGGGTCCAATAATTCGGGAAAACTCGATTGGAATAGCTACTGGAAGCTTGCCGGTCACAACGAATCGAGAATCGGATTCGTCGGAGTACGACGAATTTTTACGCATTTCCCTAGGGGTACCACTAGGGCAAAATCACCAAAATCGAGAAATCGTAAAAAGTGGTGAAATTTCTGATCCGGGTCCAATAATTCGGGAAAACTCGATTGGAATAGCTACTGGAAGCTTGCCGGTCACAACGCATCGAGAATCGACTTCGTCGGAGTCCGACGAATTTTTACGGATTCCCCTAGGGGTACCACTAGGGAAAATCACCAAAATCGAGAAATCGTAAAAAGTGGTGAAATTTCTGATCCGGGTCCAATAATTCGGGAAAACTCGATTGGAATAGCTTCTGGAATCTTTCCGGTCACAACGCATCGAGAATCGGCTTCGTCGGACTCCGACGAATTTTTACGGATTTCCCTAGGGGTACCACTAGGGAAAATCACGAAAATCGAGAAATCGTAAAAAGTGGTGAAATTTCTGATCCGGGTCCAATAATTCGGGAAAACTCGATTGGAATAGCTACTGGAAGCTTGCCGGTCTCAACGCATCGAGAATCGGCTTCGTCGGAGTCCGACGAATTTTTACGGATTTTCCTAGGGGTACCACTAGGGAAAATCGAGAAATCGTAAAAAGTGGTGAAATTTCTGATCCGGGTCCAATAATTCGGGAAAACTCGATTGGAATAGCTACTGGAAGCTTGCCGGTCACAACGCATCGAGAATCGGCTTCGTCGGAGTCCGACGAATTTTTACGGATTTCCCTAGGGGTGCCACTAGGGAAAATCACCAAAATCGAGAAATCATAAAAAGTGGTGAAATTTCTGATCCGGGTCCAATAATTCGGGAAAACTCGATTGGAATAGCGACTGGAATCTTGCCGGTCACAACGCATCGAGAATCGGCTTCGTCGGACTCCGACGAATTTTTACGGATTTTCCTAGGGGTACCACTAGGGAAAATCACGAAAATCGAGAAATCGTAAAAAGTGGTGAAATTTCTGATACGGGTCCAATAAATCGGGAAAACTCGATTGGAATAGCTACTGGAATCTTGCCGGTCACAACGCATCGAGAATCGGCTTTGTCAGAGTCCGACGAATTTTTACGGATTTCCCTAGGGGTACCACTAGGGAAAATCACGAAAATCGAGAAATCGTAAAAAGTGGTGAAATTTCTGATCCGGGTCCAATAATTCGGGAAAACTCGATTGGAATAGCTACTGGAAGCTTGCCGGTCTCAACGCATCGAGAATCGGCTTCGTCGGAGTCCGACGAATTTTTACGGATTTTCCTAGGGGTACCACTAAGGAAAATCACCAAAATCGAGAAATCGTAAAAAGTGGTGAAATTTCTGATCCGGGTCCAATAATTCGGGAAAACTCGATTGGAATAGCTACTGGAGGCTTGCCGGTCACAACGCATCGAGAATCGGCTTCGTCGGAGTCCGACGAATTTTTACGGATTCCCCTAGGGGTACCACTAGGGAAAATCACCAGAATCGAGAAATCGTAAAAAGTTGTGAAATTTCTGATCCGGGTCCAATAATTCGGGAAAACTCGATTGGAATAGCTACTGGAATCTTGCCGGTCACAACGCATCGAGAATCGGCTTCGTCGGACTCCGACGAATTTTTACGGATTTCCCTAGGGGTACCACTAGGGAAAATCACGAAAATCGAGAAATCGTAAAAAGTGGTGAAATTTCTGATCCGAGTCCAATAATTCGGGAAAACTCGATTGGAATAGCTACTGGAAGCTTGCCGGTCTCAACGCATCGAGAATCGGCTTCGTCGGAGTCCGACGAATTTTTACGGATTTTCCTAGGGGTACCACTAGGAAAAATCGAGAAATCGTAAAAAGTGGTGAAATTTCTGATCCGGGTCCAATAATTCGGGAAAACTCGATTGGAATAGCTACTGGAAGCTTGCCGGTCACAACGCATCGAGAATCGGATTCGTCGGAGTACGACGAATTTTTACGCATTTCCCTAGGGGTACCACTAGGGCAAAATCACCAAAATCGAGAAATCGTAAAAAGTGGTGAAATTTCTGATCCGGGTCCAATAATTCGGGAAAACTCGATTGGAATAGCTACTGGAAGCTTGCCGGTCACAACGCATCGAGAATAGACTTCGTCGGAGTCCGACGAATTTTTACGGATTCCCCTAGGGGTACCACTAGGGAAAATCACCAAAATCGAGAAATCGTAAAAAGTGGTGAAATTTCTGATCCGGGTCCAATAATTCGGGAAAACTCGATTGGAATAGCTTCTGGAATCTTTCCGGTCACAACGCATCGAGAATCGGCTTCGTCGGACTCCGACGAATTTTTACGGATTTCCCTAGGGGTACCACTAGGGAAAATCACGAAAATCGAGAAATCGTAAAAAGTGGTGAAATTTCTGATCCGGGTCCAATAATTCGGGAAAACTCGATTGGAATAGCTACTGGAAGCTTGCCGGTCTCAACGCATCGAGAATCGGCTTCGTCGGAGTCCGACGAATTTTTACGGATTTTCCTAGGGGTACCACTAGGGAAAATCGAGAAATCGTAAAAAGTGGTGAAATTTCTGATCCGGGTCCAATAATTCAGGAAAACTCGATTGGAATAGCTACTGGAAGCTTGCCGGTCACAACGCATCGAGAATCGGCTTCGTCGGAGTCCGACGAATTTTTACGGATTTCCCTAGGGGTGCCACTAGGGAAAATCACCAAAATCGAGAAATCATAAAAAGTGGTGAAATTTCTGATCCGGGTCCAATAATTCGGGAAAACTCGATTGGAATAGCGACTGGAATCTTGCCGGTCACAACGCATCGAGAATCGGCTTCGTCGGACTCCGACGAATTTTTACGGATTTTCCTAGGGGTACCACTAGGGAAAATCACGAAAATCGAGAAATCGTAAAAAGTGGTGAAATTTCTGATCCGGGTCCAATAAATCGGGAAAACTCGATTGGAATAGCTACTGGAATCTTGCCGGTCACAACGCATCGAGAATCGGCTTCGTCAGAGTCCGACGAATTTTTACGGATTTCCCTAGGGGTACCACTAGGGAAAATCACGAAAATCGAGAAATCGTAAAAAGTGGTGAAATTTCTGATCCGGGTCCAATAATTCGGGAAAACTCGATTGGAATAGCTACTGGAAGCTTGCCGGTCTCAACGCATCGAGAATCGGCTTCGTCGGAGTCCGACGAATTTTTACGGATTTTCCTAGGGGTACCACTAAGGAAAATCACCAAAATCGAGAAATCGTAAAAAGTGGTGAAATTTCTGATCCGGGTCCAATAATTCGGGAAAACTCGATTGGAATAGCTACTGGAGGCTTGCCGGTCACAACGCATCGAGAATCGGCTTCGTCGGAGTCCGACGAATTTTTACGGATTCCCCTAGGGGTACCACTAGGGAAAATCACCAGAATCGAGAAATCGTAAAAAGTGGTGAAATTTCTGATCCGGGTCCAATAATTCGGGAAAACTCGATTGGAATAGCTACTGGAATCTTGCCGGTCACAACGCATCGAGAATCGGCTTCGTCGGACTCCGACGAATTTTTACGGATTTCCCTAGGGGTACCACTAGGGAAAATCACGAAAATCGAGAAATCGTAAAAAGTGGTGAAATTTCTGATCCGAGTCCAATAATTCGGGAAAACTCGATTGGAATAGCTACTGGAAGCTTGCCGGTCTCAACGCATCGAGAATCGGCTTCGTCGGAGTCCGACGAATTTTTACGGATTTTCCTAGGGGTACCACTAGGAAAAATCGAGAAATCGTAAAAAGTGGTGAAATTTCTGATCCGGGTCCAATAATTCGGGAAAACTCGATTGGAATAGCTACTGGAAGCTTGCCGGTCACAACGCATCGAGAATCGGATTCGTCGGAGTACGACGAATTTTTACGCATTTCCCTAGGGGTACCACTAGGGCAAAATCACCAAAATCGAGAAATCGTAAAAAGTGGTGAAATTTCTGATCCGGGTCCAATAATTCGGGAAAACTCGATTGGAATAGCTACTGGAAGCTTGCCGGTCACAACGCATCGAGAATCGACTTCGTCGGAGTCCGACGAATTTTTACGGATTCCCCTAGGGGTACCACTAGGGAAAATCACCAAAATCGAGAAATCGTAAAAAGTGGTGAAATTTCTGATCCGGGTCCAATAATTCGGGAAAACTCGATTGGAATAGCTTCTGGAATCTTTCCGGTCACAACGCATCGAGAATCGGCTTCGTCGGACTCCGACGAATTTTTACGGATTTCCCTAGGGGTACCACTAGGGAAAATCACGAAAATCGAGAAATCGTAAAAAGTGGTGAAATTTCTGATCCGGGTCCAATAATTCGGGAAAACTCGATTGGAATAGCTACTGGAAGCTTGCCGGTCTCAACGCATCGAGAATCGGCTTCGTCGGAGTCCGACGAATTTTTACGGATTTTCCTAGGGGTACCACTAGGGAAAATCGAGAAATCGTAAAAAGTGGTGAAATTTCTGATCCGGGTCCAATAATTCGGGAAAACTCGATTGGAATAGCTACTGGAAGCTTGCCGGTCACAACGCATCGAGAATCGGCTTCGTCGGAGTCCGACGAATTTTTACGGATTTCCCTAGGGGTGCCACTAGGGAAAATCACCAAAATCGAGAAATCATAAAAAGTGGTGAAATTTCTGATCCGGGTCCAATAATTCGGGAAAACTCGATTGGAATAGCGACTGAAATCTTGCCGGACACAACGCATCGAGAATCGGCTTCGTCGGACTCCGACGAATTTTTACGGATTTTTCTAGGGGTACCACTAGGGAAAATCACGAAAATCGAGAAATCGTAAAAAGTGGTGAAATTTCTGATCCGGGTCCAATAAATCGGGAAAACTCGATTGGAATAGCTACTGGAATCTTGCCGGTCACAACGCATCGAGAATCGGCTTCGTCAGAGTCCGACGAATTTTTACGGATTTCCCTAGGGGTACCACTAGGGAAAATCACGAAAATCGAGAAATCGTAAAAAGTGGTGAAATTTCTGATCCGGGTCCAATAATTCGGGAAAACTCGATTGGAATAGCTACTGGAAGCTTGCCGGTCTCAACGCATCGAGAATCGGCTTCGTCGGAGTCCGACGAATTTTTACGGATTTTCCTAGGGGTACCACTAAGGAAAATCACCAAAATCGAGAAATCGTAAAAAGTGGTGAAATTTCTGATCCGGGTCCAATAATTCGGGAAAACTCGATTGGAATAGCTACTGGAGGCTTGCCGGTCACAACGCATCGAGAATCGGCTTCGTCGGAGTCCGACGAATTTTTACGGATTCCCCTAGGGGTACCACTAGGGAAAATCACCAGAATCGAGAAATCGTAAAAAGTGGTGAAATTTCTGATCCGGGTCCAATAATTCGGGAAAACTCGATTGGAATAGCTACTGGAATCTTGCCGGTCACAACGCATCGAGAATCGGCTTCGTCGGACTCCGACGAATTTTTACGGATTTCCCTAGGGGTACCACTAGGGAAAATCACGAAAATCGAGAAATCGTAAAAAGTGGTGAAATTTCTGATCCGAGTCCAATAATTCGGGAAAACTCGATTGGAATAGCTACTGGAAGCTTGCCGGTCTCAACGCATCGAGAATCGGCTTCGTCGGAGTCCGACGAATTTTTACGGATTTTCCTAGGGGTACCACTAGGAAAAATCGAGAAATCGTAAAAAGTGGTGAAATTTCTGATCCGGGTCCAATAATTCGGGAAAACTCGATTGGAATAGCTACTGGAAGCTTGCCGGTCACAACGCATCGAGAATCGGATTCGTCGGAGTACGACGAATTTTTACGCATTTCCCTAGGGGTACCACTAGGGCAAAATCACCAAAATCGAGAAATCGTAAAAAGTGGTGAAATTTCTGATCCGGGTCCAATAATTCGGGAAAACTCGATTGGAATAGCTACTGGAAGCTTGCCGGTCACAACGCATCGAGAATCGACTTCGTCGGAGTCCGACGAATTTTTACGGATTCCCCTAGGGGTACCACTAGGGAAAATCACCAAAATCGAGAAATCGTAAAAAGTGGTGAAATTTCTGATCCGGGTCCAATAATTCGGGAAAACTCGATTGGAATAGCTTCTGAAATCTTTCCGGTCACAACGCATCGAGAATCGGCTTCGTCGGACTCCGACGAATTTTTACGGATTTCCCTAGGGGTACCACTAGGGAAAATCACGAAAATCGAGAAATCGTAAAAAGTGGTGAAATTTCTGATCCGGGTCCAATAATTCGGGAAAACTCGATTGGAATAGCTACTGGAAGCTTGCCGGTCTCAACGCATCGAGAATCGGCTTCGTCGGAGTCCGACGAATTTTTACGGATTTTCCTAGGGGTACCACTAGGGAAAATCGAGAAATCGTAAAAAGTGGTGAAATTTCTGATCCGGGTCCAATAATTCGGGAAAACTCGATTGGAATAGCTACTGGAAGCTTGACGGTCACAACGCATCGAGAATCGGCTTCGTCGGAGTCCGACGAATTTTTACGGATTTCCCTAGGGGTGCCACTAGGGAAAATCACCAAAATCGAGAAATCATAAAAAGTGGTGAAATTTCTGATCCGGGTCCAATAATTCGGGAAAACTCGATTGGAATAGCGACTGGAATCTTGCCGGTCACAACGCATCGAGAATCGGCTTCGTCGGACTCCGACGAATTTTTACGGATTTTCCTAGGGGTACCACTAGGGAAAATCACGAAAATCGAGAAATCGTAAAAAGTGGTGAAATTTCTGATCCGGGTCCAATAAATCGGGAAAACTCGATTGGAATAGCTACTGGAATCTTGCCGGTCACAACGCATCGAGAATCGGCTTCGTCAGAGTCCGACGAATTTTTACGGATTTCCCTAGGGGTACCACTAGGGAAAATCACGAAAATCGAGAAATCGTAAAAAGTGGTGAAATTTCTGATCCGGGTCCAATAATTCGGGAAAACTCGATTGGAATAGCTACTGGAAGCTTGCCGGTCTCAACGCATCGAGAATCGGCTTCGTCGGAGTCCGACGAATTTTTACGGATTTTCCTAGGGGTACCACTAAGGAAAATCACCAAAATCGAGAAATCGTAAAAAGTGGTGAAATTTCTGATCCGGGTCCAATAATTCGGGAAAACTCGATTGGAATAGCTACTGGAGGCTTGCCGGTCACAACGCATCGAGAATCGGCTTCGTCGGAGTCCGACGAATTTTTACGGATTCCCCTAGGGGTACCACTAGGGAAAATCACCAGAATCGAGAAATCGTAAAAAGTGGTGAAATTTCTGATCCGGGTCCAATAATTCGGGAAAACTCGATTGGAATAGCTACTGGAATCTTGCCGGTCACAACGCATCGAGAATCGGCTTCGTCGGACTCCGACGAATTTTTACGGATTTCCCTAGGGGTACCACTAGGGAAAATCACGAAAATCGAGAAATCGTAAAAAGTGGTGAAATTTCTGATCCGAGTCCAATAATTCGGGAAAACTCGATTGGAATAGCTACTGGAAGCTTGCCGGTCTCAACGCATCGAGAATCGGCTTCGTCGGAGTCCGACGAATTTTTACGGATTTTCCTAGGGGTACCACTAGGAAAAATCGAGAAATCGTAAAAAGTGGTGAAATTTCTGATCCGGGTCCAATAATTCGGGAAAACTCGATTGGAATAGCTACTGGAAGCTTGCCGGTCACAACGCATCGAGAATCGGATTCGTCGGAGTACGACGAATTTTTACGCATTTCCCTAGGGGTACCACTAGGGCAAAATCACCAAAATCGAGAAATCGTAAAAAGTGGTGAAATTTCTGATCCGGGTCCAATAATTCGGGAAAACTCGATTGGAATAGCTACTGGAAGCTTGCCGGTCACAACGCATCGAGAATCGACTTCGTCGGAGTCCGACGAATTTTTACGGATTCCCCTAGGGGTACCACTAGGGAAAATCACCAAAATCGAGAAATCGTAAAAAGTGGTGAAATTTCTGATCCGGGTCCAATAATTCGGGAAAACTCGATTGGAATAGCTTCTGGAATCTTTCCGGTCACAACGCATCGAGAATCGGCTTCGTCGGACTCCGACGAATTTTTACGGATTTCCCTAGGGGTACCACTAGGGAAAATCACGAAAATCGAGAAATCGTAAAAAGTGGTGAAATTTCTGATCCGGGTCCAATAATTCGGGAAAACTCGATTGGAATAGCTACTGGAAGCTTGCCGGTCTCAACGCATCGAGAATCGGCTTCGTCGGAGTCCGACGAATTTTTACGGATTTTCCTAGGGGTACCACTAGGGAAAATCGAGAAATCGTAAAAAGTGGTGAAATTTCTGATCCGGGTCCAATAATTCGGGAAAACTCGATTGGAATAGCTACTGGAAGCTTGCCGGTCACAACGCATCGAGAATCGGCTTCGTCGGAGTCCGACGAATTTTTACGGATTTCCCTAGGGGTGCCACTAGGGAAAATCACCAAAATCGAGAAATCATAAAAAGTGGTGAAATTTCTGATCCGGGTCCAATAATTCGGGAAAACTCGATTGGAATAGCGACTGGAATCTTGCCGGTCACAACGCATCGAGAATCGGCTT
Organism: Excoecaria cochinchinensis; assembly: GCA_947683425.1. Taxonomy (NCBI): domain Eukaryota; kingdom Viridiplantae; phylum Streptophyta; class Magnoliopsida; order Malpighiales; family Euphorbiaceae; genus Excoecaria; species Excoecaria cochinchinensis. The sequence goes on from CANTUQ010000312.1 coordinate 64,512, forward strand.
CGTCGGACTCCGACGAATTTTTACGGATTTTCCTAGGGGTACCACTAGGGAAAATCACGAAAATCGAGAAATCGTAAAAAGTGGTGAAATTTCTGATCCGGGTCCAATAAATCGGGAAAACTCGATTGGAATAGCTACTGGAATCTTGCCGGTCACAACGCATCGAGAATCGGCTTCGTCAGAGTCCGACGAATTTTTACGGATTTCCCTAGGGGTACCACTAGGGAAAATCACGAAAATCGAGAAATCGTAAAAAGTGGTGAAATTTCTGATCCGGGTCCAATAATTCGGGAAAACTCGATTGGAATAGCTACTGGAAGCTTGCCGGTCTCAACGCATCGAGAATCGGCTTCGTCGGAGTCCGACGAATTTTTACGGATTTTCCTAGGGGTACCACTAAGGAAAATCACCAAAATCGAGAAATCGTAAAAAGTGGTGAAATTTCTGATCCGGGTCCAATAATTCGGGAAAACTCGATTGGAATAGCTACTGGAGGCTTGCCGGTCACAACGCATCGAGAATCGGCTTCGTCGGAGTCCGACGAATTTTTACGGATTCCCCTAGGGGTACCACTAGGGAAAATCACCAGAATCGAGAAATCGTAAAAAGTGGTGAAATTTCTGATCCGGGTCCAATAATTCGGGAAAACTCGATTGGAATAGCTACTGGAATCTTGCCGGTCACAACGCATCGAGAATCGGCTTCGTCGGACTCCGACGAATTTTTACGGATTTCCCTAGGGGTACCACTAGGGAAAATCACGAAAATCGAGAAATCGTAAAAAGTGGTGAAATTTCTGATCCGAGTCCAATAATTCGGGAAAACTCGATTGGAATAGCTACTGGAAGCTTGCCGGTCTCAACGCATCGAGAATCGGCTTCGTCGGAGTCCGACGAATTTTTACGGATTTTCCTAGGGGTACCACTAGGAAAAATCGAGAAATCGTAAAAAGTGGTGAAATTTCTGATCCGGGTCCAATAATTCGGGAAAACTCGATTGGAATAGCTACTGGAAGCTTGCCGGTCACAACGCATCGAGAATCGGATTCGTCGGAGTACGACGAATTTTTACGCATTTCCCTAGGGGTACCACTAGGGCAAAATCACCAAAATCGAGAAATCGTAAAAAGTGGTGAAATTTCTGATCCGGGTCCAATAATTCGGGAAAACTCGATTGGAATAGCTACTGGAAGCTTGCCGGTCACAACGCATCGAGAATCGACTTCGTCGGAGTCCGACGAATTTTTACGGATTCCCCTAGGGGTACCACTAGGGAAAATCACCAAAATCGAGAAATCGTAAAAAGTGGTGAAATTTCTGATCCGGGTCCAATAATTCGGGAAAACTCGATTGGAATAGCTTCTGGAATCTTTCCGGTCACAACGCATCGAGAATCGGCTTCGTCGGACTCCGACGAATTTTTACGGATTTCCCTAGGGGTACCACTAGGGAAAATCACGAAAATCGAGAAATCGTAAAAAGTGGTGAAATTTCTGATCCGGGTCCAATAATTCGGGAAAACTCGATTGGAATAGCTACTGGAAGCTTGCCGGTCTCAACGCATCGAGAATCGGCTTCGTCGGAGTCCGACGAATTTTTACGGATTTTCCTAGGGGTACCACTAGGGAAAATCGAGAAATCGTAAAAAGTGGTGAAATTTCTGATCCGGGTCCAATAATTCGGGAAAACTCGATTGGAATAGCTACTGGAAGCTTGCCGGTCACAACGCATCGAGAATCGGCTTCGTCGGAGTCCGACGAATTTTTACGGATTTCCCTAGGGGTGCCACTAGGGAAAATCACCAAAATCGAGAAATCATAAAAAGTGGTGAAATTTCTGATCCGGGTCCAATAATTCGGGAAAACTCGATTGGAATAGCGACTGAAATCTTGCCGGTCACAACGCATCGAGAATCGGCTTCGTCGGACTCCGACGAATTTTTACGGATTTTCCTAGGGGTACCACTAGGGAAAATCACGAAAATCGAGAAATCGTAAAAAGTGGTGAAATTTCTGATCCGGGTCCAATAAATCGGGAAAACTCGATTGGAATAGCTACTGGAATCTTGCCGGTCACAACGCATCGAGAATCGGCTTCGTCAGAGTCCGACGAATTTTTACGGATTTCCCTAGGGGTACCACTAGGGAAAATCACGAAAATCGAGAAATCGTAAAAAGTGGTGAAATTTCTGATCCGGGTCCAATAATTCGGGAAAACTCGATTGGAATAGCTACTGGAAGCTTGCCGGTCTCAACGCATCGAGAATCGGCTTCGTCGGAGTCCGACGAATTTTTACGGATTTTCCTAGGGGTACCACTAAGGAAAATCACCAAAATCGAGAAATCGTAAAAAGTGGTGAAATTTCTGATCCGGGTCCAATAATTCGGGAAAACTCGATTGGAATAGCTACTGGAGGCTTGCCGGTCACAACGCATCGAGAATCGGCTTCGTCGGAGTCCGACGAATTTTTACGGATTCCCCTAGGGGTACCACTAGGGAAAATCACCAGAATCGAGAAATCGTAAAAAGTGGTGAAATTTCTGATCCGGGTCCAATAATTCGGGAAAACTCGATTGGAATAGCTACTGGAATCTTGCCGGTCACAACGCATCGAGAATCGGCTTCGTCGGACTCCGACGAATTTTTACGGATTTCCCTAGGGGTACCACTAGGGAAAATCACGAAAATCGAGAAATCGTAAAAAGTGGTGAAATTTCTGATCCGAGTCCAATAATTCGGGAAAACTCGATTGGAATAGCTACTGGAAGCTTGCCGGTCTCAACGCATCGAGAATCGGCTTCGTCGGAGTCCGACGAATTTTTACGGATTTTCCTAGGGGTACCACTAAGGAAAATCACCAAAATCGAGAAATCGTAAAAAGTGGTGAAATTTCTGATCCGGGTCCAATAATTCGGGAAAACTCGATTGGAATAGCTACTGGAAGCTTGCCGGTCACAACGCATCGAGAATCGGATTCGTCGGAGTACGACGAATTTTTACGCATTTCCCTAGGGGTACCACTAGGGCAAAATCACCAAAATCGAGAAATCGTAAAAAGTGGTGAAATTTCTGATCCGGGTCCAATAATTCGGGAAAACTCGATTGGAATAGCTACTGGAAGCTTGCCGGTCACAACGCATCGAGAATCGACTTCGTCGGAGTCCGACGAATTTTTACGGATTCCCCTAGGGGTACCACTAGGGAAAATCACCAAAATCGAGAAATCGTAAAAAGTGGTGAAATTTCTGATCCGGGTCCAATAATTCGGGAAAACTCGATTGGAATAGCTTCTGGAATCTTTCCGGTCACAACGCATCGAGAATCGGCTTCGTCGGACTGCGACGAATTTTTACGGATTTCCCTAGGGGTACCACTAGGGAAAATCACGAAAATCGAGAAATCGTAAAAAGTGGTGAAATTTCTGATCCGGGTCCAATAATTCGGGAAAACTCGATTGGAATAGCTACTGGAAGCTTGCCGGTCTCAACGCATCGAGAATCGGCTTCGTCGGAGTCCGACGAATTTTTACGGATTTTCCTAGGGGTACCACTAGGGAAAATCGAGAAATCGTAAAAAGTGGTGAAATTTCTGATCCGGGTCCAATAATTCGGGAAAACTCGATTGGAATAGCTACTGGAAGCTTGCCGGTCACAACGCATCGAGAATCGGCTTCGTCGGAGTCCGACGAATTTTTACGGATTTCCCTAGGGGTAACACTAGGGAAAATAGAGAAATCGTAAAAAGTGGTGAAATTTCTGATCCGGGTCCAATAATTCGGGAAAACTCGTTTGGAATAGCTACTGAAAGCTTGCCGGTCACAACGCATCGAGAATCGGCTTCGTCGGAGTCCGACGAATTTTTACGGATTTCCCTAGGGGTACTACTAGGGAAAATCACGAAAATCGAGAAATCGTAAAAAGTGGTGAAATTTCTGATCCGGGTCCAATAATTCGGGAAAACTCGATTGGAATAGCTACTGGAATCTTGCCGGTCACAACGCATCTAGAATCGGGTTTGTCGGAGTCAGACGAATTTTTACGGATTTCCCTAGGGGTACCACTAGGTAAAATCACGAAAATCGAGAAATCGTAAAAAGTGGTGAAATTTCTGATCCGGGTCCAATAATTCGGGAAAACTCGATTGGAATAGCTACTGGAATCTTGCCGGTCACAACGCATCGAGAATCGGCTTCGTCGGACTCCGACGAATTTTTACGGATTTCCCTAGGGGTACCACTAGGGAAAATCACGAAAATCGAGAAATCGTAAAAAGTGGTGAAATTTCTGATCCGGGTCCAATAATTCGGGAAAACTCGATTGGAATAGCTACTGGAAGCTTGCCGGTCTCAACGCATCGAGAATCGGCTTCGTCGGAGTCCGACGAATTTTTACGGATTTTCCTAGGGGTACCACTAGGGAAAATCGAGAAATCGTAAAAAGTGGTGAAATTTCTGATCCGGGTCCAATAATTCGGGAAAACTCGATTGGAATAGCTACTGGAAGCTTGCCGGTCACAACGCATCGAGAATCGGCTTCGTCGGAGTCCGACGAATTTTTACGGATTTCCCTAGGGGTGCCACTAGGGAAAATCACCAAAATCGAGAAATCATAAAAAGTGGTGAAATTTCTGATCCGGGTCCAATAATTCGGGAAAACTCGATTGGAATAGCGACTGGAATCTTGCCGGTCACAACGCATCGAGAATCGGCTTCGTCGGACTCCGACGAATTTTTACGGATTTTCCTAGGGGTACCACTAGGGAAAATCACGAAAATCGAGAAATCGTAAAAAGTGGTGAAATTTCTGATCCGGGTCCAATAAATCGGGAAAACTCGATTGGAATAGCTACTGGAATCTTGCCGGTCACAATGCATCGAGAATCGGCTTCGTCAGAGTCCGACGAATTTTTACGGATTTCCCTAGGGGTACCACTAGGGAAAATCACGAAAATCGAGAAATCGTAAAAAGTGGTGAAATTTCTTATCCGGGTCCAATAATTCGGGAAAACTCGATTGGAATAGCTACTGGAAGCTTGCCGGTCTCAACGCATCGAGAATCGGCTTCGTCGGAGTCCGACGAATTTTTACGGATTTTCCTAGGGGTACCACTAAGGAAAATCACCAAAATCGAGAAATCGTAAAAAGTGGTGAAATTTCTGATCCGGGTCCAATAATTCGGGAAAAATCGATTGGAATAGCTACTGGAGGCTTGCCGGTCACAACGCATCGAGAATCGGCTTCGTCGGAGTCCGACGAATTTTTACGGATTCCCCTAGGGGTACCACTAGGGAAAATCACCAGAATCGAGAAATCGTAAAAAGTGGTGAAATTTCTGATCCGGGTCCAATAATTCGGGAAAACTCGATTGGAATAGCTACTGGAAGCTTGCCGGTCACAACGCATCGAGAATCGGCTTCGTCGGAGTCCGACGAATTTTTACGGATTTCCCTAGGGGTACTACTAGGGAAAATCACGAAAATCGAGAAATCGTAAAAAGTGGTGAAATTTCTGATCCGGGTCCAATAATTCGGGAAAACTCGATTGGAATAGCTACTGGAATCTTGCCGGTCACAACGCATCTAGAATCGGGTTTGTCGGAGTCAGACGAATTTTTACGGATTTCCCTAGGGGTACCACTAGGTAAAATCACGAAAATCGAGAAATCGTAAAAAGTGGTGAAATTTCTGATCCGGGTCCAATAATTCGGGAAAACTCGATTGGAATAGCTACTGGAATCTTGCCGGTCACAACGCATCGAGAATCGGCTTCGTCGGACTCCGACGAATTTTTACGGATTTCCCTAGGGGTACCACTAGGGAAAATCACGAAAATCGAGAAATCGTAAAAAGTGGTGAAATTTCTGATCCGGGTCCAATAATTCGGGAAAACTCGATTGGAATAGCTACTGGAAGCTTGCCGGTCTCAACGCATCGAGAATCGGCTTCGTCGGAGTCCGACGAATTTTTACGGATTTTCCTAGGGGTACCACTAGGGAAAATCGAGAAATCGTAAAAAGTGGTGAAATTTCTGATCCGGGTCCAATAATTCGGGAAAACTCGATTGGAATAGCTACTGGAAGCTTGTCGGTCACAACGCATCGAGAATCGGCTTCGTCGGAGTCCGACGAATTTTTACGGATTTCACTAGGGGTGCCACTAGGAAAAATCACCAAAATCGAGAAATCATAAAAAGTGGTGAAATTTCTGATCCGGGTCCAATAATTCGGGAAAACTCGATTGGAATAGCTACTGGAACCTTGCCGGTCACAACGCATCGAGAATCGGCTTCGTCGGACTCCGACGAATTTTTACGGATTTTCCTAGGGGTACCACTAGGGAAAATCACGAAAATCGAGAAATCGTAAAAAGTGGTGAAATTTCTGATCCGGGTCCAATAATTCGGGAAAACTCGATTGGAATAGCTACTGGAAGCTTGCCGGTCTCAACGCATCGAGAATCGGCTTCGTCGGAGTCCGACGAATTTTTACGGATTTTCCTAGGGGTACTACTAGGGAAAATCGAGAAATCGTAAAAAGTGGTGAAATTTCTGATCCGGGTCCAATAATTTGGGAAAACTCGATTGGAATAGCTACTGGAAGCTTGCCGGTCACAACGCATCGAGAATCGGATTCGTCGGAGTGCGACGAATTTTTACGGATTTCCCTAGGGGTGCCACTAGGGAAAATCACCAAAATCGAGAAATCATAAAAAGTAGTGAAATTTCTGATCCGGGTCCAATAATTCGGGAAAACTCGATTGGAATAGCTACTGGAATCTTGCCGGTCACAACGCATCGAGAATCGGCTTCGTCGGACTCCGACGAATTTTTACGGATTTTCCTAGGGGTACCACTAGGGAAAATCACGAAAATCGAGAAATCGTAAAAAGTGGTGAAATTTCTGATCCGGGTCCAATAATTCGGGAAAACTCGATTGGAATAGCTACTGGAAGCTTGCCGGTCTCAACGCATCGAGAATCGGCTTCGTCGGAGTCCGACGAATTTTTGCGGATTTTCCTAGGGGTACCACTAGGGAAAATCGAGAAATCGTAAAAAGTGGTGAAATTTCTGATCCGGGTCCAATAATTCGGGAAAACTCGATTGGAATAGCTACTGGAAGCTTGCCGGTCAGAACGCATCGAGAATCGGATTCGTCGGAGTACGACGAATTTTTACGCATTTCCCTAGGGGTACCACTAGGGAAAATCACCAAAATCGAGAAATCGTAAAAAGTGGTGAAATTTCTGATCCGGGTCCAATAATTCGGGAAAACTCGATTGGAATAGCTACTGGAATCTTGCCGGTCACAACGCATTGAGAATCGGCTTCGTCGGACTCCGACGAATTTTTACGGATTTTCCTAGGGGTACCACTAGGTAAAATCACGAAAATCGAGAAATCGTAAAAAGTGGTGAAATTTCTGATCCAGGTCCAATAATTCGGGAAAACTCGATTGGAATAGCTACTGGAATCTTGCCGGTCACAACGCATCGAGAATCGGCTTCGTCAGAGTCCGACGAATTTTTACGGATTTTCCTAGGGGTACCACTAGGGAAAATCACGAAAATCGAGAAATCGTAAAAAGTGGTGAAATTTCTGATCCGGGTCCAATAATTCGGGAAAACTCGATTGGAATAGCTACTGGAATCTTGCCGGTCACAACGCATCGAGAATCGGCTTCGTCGGACTCCGACGAATTTTTACGGATTTCCCTAGGGGTATCACTAGGGAAAATCACGAAAATCGAGAAATCGTAAAAAGTGGTGAAATTTCTGATCCGGGTCCAATAATTCGGGAAAACTCGATTGGAATAGCTACTGGAAGCTTGCCGGTCTCAACGCATCGAGAATCGGCTTCGTCGGAGTCCGATGAATTTTTACGGATTTTCCCACTAGGGAAAATCACGAAAATCGAGAAATCGTAAAAAGTGGTGAAATTTCTGATCCGGGTCCAATAATTCGGGAAAACTCGATTGGAATAGCTACTGGAAGCTTGCCGGTCTCAACGCATCGAGAATCGGCTTCGTCGGAGTCCGACGAATTTTTACGGATTTCCCTAGGGGTACCACTAGGGAAAATAGAGAAATCGTAAAAAGTGGTGAAATTTCTGATCCGGGTCCAATAATTCGGGAAAACTCGATTGGAATAGCTACGGAAAGCTTGCCGGTCACAACGCATCGAGAATCGGCTTCGTCGGAGTCCGACGAATTTTTACGGATTTCCCTAGGGGTACTACTAGGGAAAATCACGAAAATCGAGAAATCGTAAAAAGTGGTGAAATTTCTGATCCGGGTCCAATAATTCGGGAAAACTCGATTGGAATAGCTACTGGAATCTTACCGGTCACAACGCATCGAGAATCGGGTTTGTCGGAGTCAGACGAATTTTTACGGATTTCCCTAGGGGTACCACTAGGTAAAATCACGAAAATCGAGAAATCGTAAAAAGTGGTGAAATTTCTGATCCGGGTCCAATAATTCGGGAAAACTCGATTGGAATAGCTACTGGAATCTTGCCGGTCACAACGCATCGAGAATCGGGTTTGTCGGACTGCGACGAATTTTTACGGATTTTCCTAGGGGTACCACTAGGGAAAATCACGAAAATCGAAAAATCGTAAAAAGTGGTGAAATTTCTGATCCGGGTCCAATAATTCGGGAAAACTCGATTGGAATAGCTACTGGAAGCTTGCCGGTCTCAACGCATCGAGAATCGGCTTCGTCGGAGTCCGACGAATTTTTACGGATTTTCCTAGGGGTACCACTAGGGAAAATCGAGAAATCGTAAAAAGTGGTGAAATTTCTGATCCGGGTCCAATAATTTGGGAAAACTCGATTGGAATAGCTACTGGAAGCTTGCCGGTCACAACGCATCGAGAATCGGATTCGTCGGAGTACGACGAATTTTTACGCATTTCCCTAGGGGTACAACTAGGGAAAATCACCAAAATCGAGAAATTGTAAAAAGTGGTGAAATTTCTGATCCGGGTCCAATAATTCGGGAAAACTCGATTGGAATAGCTACTGGAATCTTGCCGGTCACAACGCATTGAGAATCGGCTTCGTCGGACTCCGACGAATTTTTACGGATTTTCCTAGGGGTACCACTAGGGAAAATCACGAAAATCGAGAAATCGTAAAAAGTGGTGAAATTTCTGATCCGGGTCCAATAATTCGGGAAAACTCGATTGGAATAGCTACTGGAAGCTTGCCGGTCACAACGCATCGAGAATCGGCTTCGTCGGAATCCGACGAATTTTTACGGATTCCCCTAGGGGTACCACTAGGGAAAATCACCAAAATCGAGAAATCGTAAAAAGTGGTGAAATTTCTGATCCGGGTCCAATAATTCGGGAAAACTCGATTGGAATAGCTACTGGAATCTTGCCGGTCACAACGCATCGAGAATCGGCTTCGTCGGACTCCGACGAATTTTTACGGATTTCCCTAGGGGTACCACTAGGGAAAATCACGAAAATCGAGAAATCGTAAAAAGTGGTGAAATTTCTGATCCGGGTCCAATAATTCGGGAAAACTCGATTGGAATAGCTACTGGAAGCTTGCCGGTCTCAACGCATCGAGAATCGGCTTCGTCGGAGTCCGATGAATTTTTACGGATTTTCCTAGGGGTACCACTAGGGAAAATCGAGAAATCGTAAAAAGTGGTGAAATTTCTGATCCGGGTCCAATAATTCGGGAAAACTCGATTGGAATAGCTACTGGAAGCTTGCCGGTCACAACGCATCGAGAATCGGCTTCGTCGGACTCCGACGAATTTTTACAGATTTCCCTAGGGGTACCACTAGGGAAAATCACGAAAATCGAGAAATCGTAAAAAGTGGTGAAATTTCTGATCCGGATCCAATAATTCGGGAAAACTCGATTGGAATAGCTACTGGAAGCTTGCTGGTCACAACGCATCGAGAATCGGCTTCGTCGGAGTCCGACGAATTTTTACTGATTTTCCTAGGGGTACCACTAGGAAAAATCACGAAAATCGAGAAATCGTAAAAAGTGGTGAAATTTCTGATCCGGGTCCAATAATTCGGGAAAACTCGATTGGAATAGCTACTGGAAGCTTGCCGGTCTCAACGCATCGAGAATCGGCTTCGTCGGAGTTCGACGAATTTTTACGGATTTTCCTAGGGGTACCACTAGGGAAAATCGAGAAATCGTAAAAAGTGGTGAAATTTCTGATCCGGGTCCAATAATTCGGGAAAACTCGATTGGAATAGCTACTGGAATCTTGCCGGTCACAACGCATCGAGAATCGGCTTCGTCAGAGTCCGACGAATTTTTACTGATTTCCCTAGGGGTACCACTAGGGAAAATCACGAAAATCGAGAAATCGTAAAAAGTGGTGAAATTTCTGATCCGGGTCCAATAATTCGGGAAAACTCGATTGGAATAGCTACTGGAAGCTTGCCGGTCTCAACGCATCGAGAATCGGTTTCGTCGGAGTCCGACGAATTTTTACGGATTTTCCTAGGGGTACCACTAAGGAAAATCACCAAAATCGAGAAATCGTAAAAAGTTGTGAAATTTCTGATCCGGGTCCAATAATTCGGGAAAACTCGATTGGAATATCTACTGGAAGCTTGCCGGTCACAACGCATCGAGAATCGGCTTCGTCGGAGTCCGACGAATTTTTACGGATTTCCCTAGGGGTACCACTAGGGAAAATCACCAAAATCGAGAAATCGTAAAAAGTGGTCAAATTTCTGATCCGGGTCCAATAATTCGGGAAAACTCGATTGGAATAGCTACTGGAATCTTGCCGGTCACAACGCATCGAGAATCGGCTTCGTCGGAGTCCGACGAATTTTTACGGATTTCCCTAGGGGTACCACTAGGGAAAATCACGAAAATCGAGAAATCGTAAAAAGTGGTGAAATTTCTGATCCGGGTCCAATAATTCGGGAAAACTCGATTGGAATAGCTACTGGAAGCTTGCCGGTCTCAACGCATCGAGAATCGGCTTCGTCGGAGTTCGACGAATTTTTACGGATTTTCCTAGGGGTACCACTAGGGAAAATCGAGAAATCGTAAAAAGTGGTGAAATTTCTGATCCGGGTCCAATAATTCGGGAAAACTCGATTGGAATAGCTACTGGAAGCTTGCCGGTCACAACGCATCGAGAATCGACTTCGTCGGAGTCCGACGAATTTTTACGGATTTCCCTAGGGGTACCACTAGGGAAAATCACCAAAATCGAGAAATCGTAAAAAGTGGTGAAATTTCTGATCCGGGTCCAATAATTCGGGAAAACTCGATTGGAATAGCTACTGGAAGCTTGCCGGTCACAACGCATCGAGAATCGGCTTCGTCGGAGTCCGACGAATTTTTACGGATTCCCCTAGGGGTACCACTAGGGAAAATCACCAAAATCGAGAAATCGTAAAAAGTGGTGAAATTTCTGATCCGGGTCCAATAATTCGGGAAAACTCGATTGGAATAGCTACTGGAATCTTGCCGGTCACAACGCATCGAGAATCGGCTTCGTCGGACTCCGACGAATTTTTACGGATTTCCCTAGGGGTACCACTAGGGAAAATCACGAAAATCGAGAAATCGTAAAAAGTGGTGAAATTTCTGATCCGGGTCCAATAATTCGGGAAAACTCGATTGGAATAGCTACTGGAAGCTTGCCGGTCTCAACGCATCGAGAATCGGCTTCGTCGGAGTCCGACGAATTTTTACGGATTTCCCTAGGGGTAACACTAGGGAAAATAGAGAAATCGTAAAAAGTGGTGAAATTTCTGATCCGGGTCCAATAATTCGGGAAAACTCGATTGGAATAGCTACTGAAAGCTTGCCGGTCACAACGCATCGAGAATCGGCTTCGTCGGAGTCCGACGAATTTTTACGGATTTCCCTAGGGGTACTACTAGGGAAAATCACGAAAATCGAGAAATCGTAAAAAGTGGTGAAATTTCTGATCCGGGTCCAATAATTCGGGAAAACTCGATTGGAATAGCTACTGGAATCTTGCCGGTCACAACGCATCTAGAATCGGGTTTGTCGGAGTCAGACGAATTTTTACGGATTTTCCTAGGGGTACCACTAGGTAAAATCACGAAAATCGAGAAATCGTAAAAAGTGGTGAAATTTCTGATCCGGGTCCAATAATTCGGGAAAACTCGATTGGAATAGCTACTGGAATCTTGCCGGTCACAACGCATCGAGAATCGGCTTCGTCGGACTCCGACGAATTTTTACGGATTTCCCTAGGGGTACCACTAGGGAAAATCACGAAAATCGAGAAATCGTAAAAAGTGGTGAAATTTCTGATCCGGGTCCAATAATTCGGGAAAACTCGATTGGAATAGCTACTGGAAGCTTGCCGGTCTCAACGCATCGAGAATCGGCTTCGTCGGAGTCCGACGAATTTTTACGGATTTTCCTAGGGGTACCACTAGGGAAAATCGAGAAATCGTAAAAAGTGGTGAAATTTCTGATCCGGGTCCAATAATTTGGGAAAACTCGATTGGAATAGCTACTGGAAGCTTGCCGGTCACAACGCATCGAGAATCGGATTCGTCGGAGTGCGACGAATTTTTACGGATTTCCCTAGGGGTGCCACTAGGGAAAATCACCAAAATCGAGAAATCATAAAAAGTGGTGAAATTTCTGATCCGGGTCCAATAATTCGTGAAAACTCGATTGGAATAGCTACTGGAATCTTGCCGGTCACAACGCATCGAGAATCGGCTTCGTCGGACTCCGACGAATTTTTACGGATTTTCCTAGGGGTACCACTAGGGAAAATCACGAAAATCGAGAAATAGTAAAAAGTGGTGAAATTTCTGATCCGGGTCCAATAATTCGGGAAAACTCGATTGGAATAGCTACTGGAAGCTTGCCGGTCTCAACGCATCGAGAATCGGCTTCGTCGGAGTCCGACGAATTTTTGCGGATTTTCCTAGGGGTACCACTAGGGAAAATCGAGAAATCGTAAAAAGTGGTGAAATTTCTGATCCGGGTCCAATAATTCGGGAAAACTCGATTGGAATAGCTACTGGAAGCTTGCCGGTCACAACGCATCGAGAATCGGATTCGTCGGAGTACGATGAATTTTTACGCATTTCCCTAGGGGTACCACTAGGGAAAATCACCAAAATCGAGAAATCGTAAAAAGTGGTGAAATTTCTGATCCGGGTCCAATAATTCGGGAAAACTCGATTGGAATAGCTACTGGAATCTTGCCGGTCACAACGCATTGAGAATCGGCTTCGTCGGACTCCGACGAATTTTTACGGATTTTCCTAGGGGTACCACTAGGGAAAATCACGAAAATCCAGAAATCGTAAAAAGTGGTGAAATTTCTGATCCAGGTCCAATAATTCGGGAAAACTCGATTGGAATAGCTACTGGAATCTTGCCGGTCACAACGCATCGAGAATCGGCTTCGTCAGAGTCCGTCGAATTTTTACGGATTTTCCTAGGGGTACCACTAGGGAAAATCACGAAAATCGAGGAATCGTAAAAAGTGGTGAAATTTCTGATCCGGGTCCAATAATTCGGGAAAACTCGATTGGAATAGCTACTGGAATCTTGCCGGTCACAACGCATCGAGAATCGGCTTCGTCGGACTCCGACGAATTTTTACGGATTTCCCTAGGGGTATCACTAGGGAAAATCACGAAAATCGAGAAATCGTAAAAAGTGGTGAAATTTCTGATCCGGGTCCAATAATTCGGGAAAACTCGATTGGAATAGCTACTGGAAGCTTGCCGGTCTCAACGCATCGAGAATCGGCTTCGTCGGAGTCCGACGAATTTTTACGGATTTCCCTAGGGGTACCACTAGGGGAAAATAGAGAAATCGTAAAAAGTGGTGAAATTTCTGATCCGGGTCCAATAATTCGGGAAAACTCGATTGGAATAGCTACTGAAAGCTTGCCGGTCACAACGCATCGAGAATCGGCTTCGTCGGAGTCGACGAATTTTTACGGATTTCCCTAGGGGTTACTACTAGGGAAAATCACGAAAATCGAGAAATCGTAAAAAGTGGTGAAATTTCTGATCCGGGTCCAATAATTCGGGAAAACTCAATTGGAATAGCTACTGGAATCTTACCGGTCACAACGCATCGAGAATCGGGTTTGTCGGAGTCAGACGAATTTTTACGGATTTCCCTAGGGGTACCACTAGGAAAAATCACGAAAATCGAGAAATCGGTAAAAAGTGGTGAAATTTCTGATACGGGTCCAATAATTCGGGAAAACTCGATTGGAATAGCTACTGGAAGCTTGCCGGTCTCAACGCATCGAGAATCGGCTTCGTCGGAGTCCGACGAATTTTTACGGATTTTCCTAGGGGTACCACTAGGGAAAATCGAGAAATCGTAAAAAGTGGTGAAAATTTCTGATCCGGTCCAATAATTCGGGAAAAACTCGATTGGAATAGCTACTGGAATCTTGCCGGGTCACAACGCATCGAGAATCGGCTTCGTCAGAGTCCGACGAATTTTTTCTGATTTCCCCATGGGGTACCACTAGGGAAAATCACGAAAATCGAGAAATCGTAAAAAGTGGTGAAATTTCTGATCCGGGTCCAATAATTCGGGAAAACTCGATTGGAATAGCTACTGGAAGCTTGCCGGTCTCAACGCATCGAGAATCGGCTTCGTCGGAGTCCGACGAATTTTTACGGATTTTCCTAGGGTACCACTAAGGAAAATCACCCAAAATCGAGAAATCGTAAAAAGTGGTGAAATTTCTGATCCGGGTCCAATAATTCGGGAAAACTCGATTGGAATAGCTACTGGAAGCTTGCCGGTCACAACGCATCGAGAATCGGCTTCGTCGGAGTCCGACGAATTTTTACGGATTTCCCTAGGGGTACCACTAGGGAAAATCACCAAAATCGAGAAATCGTAAAAAGTGGTCAAATTTCTGATCCGGGTCCAATAATTCGGGGAAAACTCGATTGGAATAGCTACTGGAATCTTGCGGTCACAACGCATCGAGAATCGGCTTCGTCAGAGTCCGACGAATTTTTAACGGATTCCTAGGGGTACCACTAGGGAAAATCACGAAAATCGAGAAATCGTAAAAAGTGGTGAATTTCTGATCCGGGTTCCAATAATTCGGGAAAACTCGATTGGAATAGCTACTGGAAGCTTGCCGGTCTCAACGCATCGAGAATCGGCTTCGTCGAAAGTTCGACGAATTTTTACGGATTTTCCTAGGGGTACCACTAGGGAAAATCGAGAATCGTAAAAAGTGGTGAAATTTCTGATCCGGGTCCAATAATTCGGGAAAACTCGATTGGAATAGCTACTGGAAGCTTGCCGGTCTCACGCATCGAGAATCGGCTTCGTCGGAGTCCGACGAATTTTACGGATTTCCCTAGGGGTACCACTAGGGAAAATAGAGAAAATCGTAAAAAGTGGTGAAATTTCTGATCCGGGGTCCAATAATTCGGGAAAACTCGATTGAATAGCTACTGAAAGCTTGCCGGTCACAACGCATCGAGAATCGGCTTCGTCGGAGTCCGACGAATTTTTACGGATTTCCCTAGGGGTACTACTAGGGAAAATCACGTAAAATCGAGAAATCGTAAAAAGTGGTGAAATTTCTGATCCGGGTCCAATAATTCGGGAAAACTCGATTGGAATAGCTACTGGAATCTTGCCGGTCACAACGCAATCGAGAATCGGCTTCGTCAGAGTCCGACGAATTTTTTCTGATTTCCCTAGGGGTACCACTAGGGAAAATCACGAAAATCGAGAAAATCGTAAAAAAGTGGTGAAATTTCTGATCCGGGTCCAATAATTCGGGAAAACTCGATTGGAATAGCTACTGGAAGCTTGCCGGTCTCAACGCATCGAGAATCGGCTTCGTCGTGAGTCCGACGAATTTTTACGGATTTTCCTAGGGGTACCACTAAGGAAAATCACCAAAATCGAGAAATCGTAAAAAGTGGTGAAATTTCTGATCCGGGTCCAATAATTCGGGAAAAACTCGATTGGAATAGCTACTGGAAGCTTGCCGGTCACAACGCATCGAGAATCGGCTTTCGTCGGAGTCCGACGAATTTTTACGGATTTCCCTAGGGGTACCACTAGGGAAAATCACCAAAATCGAGAAATCGTAAAAGTGGTCAAATTTCTGATCCGGGTCCAATAATTCGGGAAAACTCGATTGGAATAGCTACTGGAATCTTGCCGGTCACAACGCATCGAGAATCGGCTTCGTCAGAGTCCGACGAATTTTTACGGATTTCCCTAGGGGTACCACTAGGGAAAATCACGAAAATCGAGAAATCGTAAAAAGTGGTGAAATTTCTGATCCGGGTCCAATAATTCGGGAAAACTCGATTGGAATAGCTACTGGAAGCTTGCCGGTCTCAACGCATCGAGAATCGGCTTCGTCGAAGTTCGACGAATTTTTACGGATTTTCCTAGGGGTACCACTAGGGAAAATCGAGGAAATCGTAAAAAGTGGTGAAATTTCTGATCCGGGTCCAATAATTCGGGAAAACTCGATTGGAATAGCTACTGGAAGCTTGCCGGTCTCAACGCATCGAGAATCGGCTTCGTCGGAGTCCGACGAATTTTTACGGATTTTCCCTAGGGGTACCACTAGGGAAAATAGAGAAATCGTAAAAAGTGGTGAAATTTCTGATCCGGGGTCCAATAATTCGGGAAAACTCGATTGGAATAGCTACTGAAAGCTTGCCGGTCACAACGCATCGAGAATCGGCTTCGTCGGAGTCCGACGAATTTTTACGGATTTCCCTAGGGGTACTACTAGGGAAAATCACGAAAATCGAGAAATCGTAAAAAGTGGTGAAATTTCTGTTCAGGGTCCAATAATTCGGGAAAACTCGATTGGAATAGCTACTGGAATCTTACCGGTCACACGCATCGAGAATCGGGTTTGTCGGAGTCAGACGAATTTTTACGGATTTCCCTAGGGGTACCACTAGGTAAAATCACGAAAATCGAGAAATCGTAAAAAGTGGTGAAATTTCTGATCCGGGTCCAATAATTCGGAAAACTCGATTGGAATAGCTACTGGAATCTTGCCGGTCACAACGCATCGAGAATCGGGTTTGTCGGACTCCGACGAATTTTTACGGATTTTCCTAGGGGTACCACTAGGGAAAATCACGAAATCGAAAAATCGTTAAAAAGTGGTGAAAATTTCTGATCCGGGTCCAATAATTCGGGAAAACTCGATTGGAATAGCTACTGGAAGCTTGCCGGTCTCTCAACGCATCGAGATCGGCTTCGTCGGAGTCCGACGAATTTTTACGGATTTTCCTAGGGGTACCACTAGGGAAAATCGAGAAATCGTTAAAAAGTGGTGAAATTTCTGATCCGGGTCCAATAATTCGGGAAAACTCGATTGGAATAGCTACTGGAAGCTTGCCGGTCACAACGCATCGAGAATCGGATTCGTCGGAGTACGACGAATTTTTACGCATTTCCCTAGGGGTACAACTAGGGAAAATCACCAAAATCGAGAAATTGTAAAAAGTGGTGAAATTTCTGATCCGGGTCCAATAATTCGGGAAAACTCGATTGGAATAGCTACTGGAATCTTGCCGGTCACAAACGCATTGAGAATCGGCTTCGTCGGACTCCAGACGAATTTTTACGGATTTTCCTAGGGGTACCACTAGGGAAAATCACGAAAATCGAGAAATCGTAAAAAGTGGTGAAATTTCTGATCCGGGTCCAATAATTCGGGAAAACTCGATTGGAATAGCTACTGGAAGCTTGCCGGTCACAACGCATCGAGAATCGGCTTCGTCGGAGTCCGACGAATTTTTACGGATTCCCCTAGGGGTACCACTAGGGAAAATCACCAAAATCGAGAAATCGTAAAAAGTGGTGAAATTTCTGATCCGGTCCAATAATTCGGGAAAACTCGATTGGAATAGCTACTGGAAGCTTGCCGGTCTCAACGCATCGAGAATCGGCTTCGTCGGAGTCCGACGAATTTTTTACGGATTTCCCTAGGGGTACCACTAGGGAAAATAGAGAAATCGTAAAAAGTGGTGAAATTCTGATCCGGGTCCAATAATTCGGGAAAACTCGATTGGAATAGCTACTGAAAGCTTGCCGGTCACAACGCATCGAGAATCGGCTTCGTCGGAGTCCGACGAATTTTTACGGATTTCCCTAGGGGTACTACTAGGGAAAATCACGAAAATCGAGAAATCGTAAAAAGTGGTGAAATTTCTGATCCGGGTCCAATAATTCGGGAAAACTCGATTGGAATAGCTACTGGAATCTTACCGGTCACAACGCATCGAGAATCGGGTTTTGTCGGAGTCAGACGAATTTTTACGGATTTCCCTAGGGGTACCACTAGGGAAAATAGAGAAATCGTAAAAAGTGGTGAAATTTCTGATCCGGGTCCAATAATTCGGGAAAACTCGATTGGAATAGCTACTGAAAGCTTGCCGGTCACAACGCATCGAGAATCGGCTTCGTCGGAGTCCGACGAATTTTTACGGATTTCCCTAGGGGTACTACTAGGGAAAATCACGAAAATCGAGAAATCGTAAAAAGTGGTGAAATTTCTGATCCGGGTCCAATAATTCGGGGAAAACTCGATTGGAATAGCTACTGGAATCTTACCGGTCACAACGCATCGAGAATCGGGTTTGTCGGAGTCAGACGAATTTTTACGGATTTCCCTAGGGGTACCACTTAGGAAAATCACGAAAATCGAGAGGAAATCGTAAAAAGTGGTGAAATTTCTGATACGGGTCCAATAATTCGGGAAAACTCGATTGGAATAGCTACTGGAAGCTTGCCGGTCTCAACGCATCGAGAATCGGCTTCGTCGGGAGTCCGACGAATTTTTACGGATTTTCCTAGGGGTACCACTAGGGAAAATCGAGAAATCGTAAAAAGTGGTGAAATTTCTGATCCGGGTCCAATAATTCGGGAAAACTCGATTGGAATAGCTACTGGAAGCTTGCCGGTCACAACGCATCGAGAATCGGATTCGTCGGAGTACGACGAATTTTTACGCATTTCCATAGGGTACAACTAGGGAAAATCACCAAAATCGAGAAATTGTTAAAAGTGGTGAAATTTCTGATCCGGGTCCAATAATTCGGGAAAACTCGATTGGAATAGCTACTGGAATCTTGCCGGTCCACAACGCATTGAGAATCGGCTTCGTCGGACTCCGACGAATTTTTACGGATTTTCCGAGGGGGTACCACTAGGGAAAATCACGAAAATCGAAAAATCGTAAAAAGTGGTGAAATTTCTGATCCGGGTCCAATAATTCGGGAAAAACTCGATTGGAATAGCTACTGGAAGCTTGCCGGTCACAACGCATCGAGAATCGGCTTCGTCGGAGTCCGACGAATTTTTACGGATTCCCCTAGGGGTACCACTAGGGAAAATCACCAAAATCGAGAAATCGTAAAAGAGGTGTGAAATTTCTGATCCGGGTCCAATAATTCGGGAAAACTCGATTGGAAATAGCTACTGGAATCTTGCCTGTCACAACGCATCGAGAATCGGCTTCGTCGGACTCCGACGAATTTTTACGGATTTCCCTAGGGGTACCACTAGGGAAAATCACGAAAATCGAGAAATCGTAAAAAGTGGTGAAATTTCTGATCCGGGTCCAATAATTCGGGAAAACTCGATTGGAATAGCTATTGGAAGCTTGCCGGTCTCAACGCATCGAGAATCGGCTTCGTCGGAGTCCGATGAATTTTTACGGATTTTCCTAGGGGTACCACTAGGGAAAATCGAGAAATCGTAAAAAGTGGTGAAATTCTGATCCGGGTCCAATAATTCGGGAAAACTCGATTGGAATAGCTACTGGAAGCTTGCGGTCTCAACGCATCGAGAATCGGCTTCGTCGGAGTCCGACGAATTTTTTACGGATTCCCCTAGGGGTACCACTAGGGAAAATCACCAAAATCGAGAAATCGTAAAAAGTGGTGAAATTTCTGTTCAGGGTCCAATAATTCGGGAAAACTCGATTGGAATAGCTACTGGAATCTTGCCGGTCACAACGCATCGAGAATCGGCTTCGTCAGAGTCCGACGAATTTTTACGGATTTTCCTAGGGGTACCACTAGGGAAAATCACGAAAATCGAGAAATCGTAAAAAGTGGTGAAATTTCTGATCCGGGTCCAATAATTCGGGAAAACTCGATTGGAATAGCTACTGGAATCTTGCCGGTCACAACGCATCGAGAATCGGCTTCGTCGGACTCCGACGAATTTTTACGGATTTCCCTAGGGGTATCACTAGGGAAAATCACGAAAATCGAGAAATCGTAAAAAGTGGTGAAATTTCTGATCCGGGTCCAATAATTCGGGAAAACTCGATTGGAATAGCTACTGGAAGCTTGCCGGTCTCAACGCATCGAGAATCGGCTTCGTCGGAGTCCGACGAATTTTTACGGATTTCCCTAGGGGTACCACTAGGGGAAATTAGAGAAATCGTAAAAAGTGGTGAAATTTCTGATCCGGGTCCAATAATTCGGGAAAACTCGATTGGAATAGCTACTGAAAGCTTGCCGGTCACAACGCATCGAGAATCGGCTTCGTCGGAGTCCGACGAATTTTACGGATTTCCCTAGGGGTACTACTAGGGAAAATCACGAAAATCGAGAAATCGTAAAAAGTGGTGAAATTTCTGATCCGGGTCCAATAATTCGGGAAAACTCGATTGGAATAGCTACTGGAATCTTACCGGTCACAACGCATCGAGAATCGGGTTTGTCGTAGTCAGACGAATTTTTACGGATTTCCCTAGGGGTACCACTAGGAAAAATCACGAAATCGAGAAATCGTAAAAAGTGGTGAAATTTCTGATACGGGTCCAATAATTCGGGAAAACTCGATTGGAATAGCTACTGGAAGCTTGCCGGTCTCAACGCATCGAGAATCGGCTTCGTCGGAGTCCGACGAATTTTTACGGATTTTCCTAGGGGTACCACTAGGGAAAATCGAGAAATCGTAAAAAGTGGTGAAATTTCTGATCCGGGTCCAATAATTCGGGAAAACTCGATTGGAATAGCTACTGGAAGCTTGCCGGTCACAACGCATCGAGAATCGGATTCGTCGGAGTACGACGAATTTTTACGCATTTCCATAGGGGTACAACTAGGGAAAATCACCAAATCGAGAAATTGTAAAAGTGGTGAAATTTCTGATCCGGGTCCAATAATTCGGGAAAACTCGATTGGAATAGCTACTGGAATCTTGCGGTCACAACGCATTGAGAATCGGCTTCGTCGGACTCCGACGAATTTTACGGATTTTTCCGAGGAGGTACCACTAGGGAAAATCACGAAAATCGAAAAATCGTAAAAAGTGGTGAAATTTCTGATCCGGGTCCAATAATTCGGGAAAACTCGATTGGAATAGCTACTGAAGCTTGCCGGTCCACAACGCATCGAGAATCGGCTTCGTCGGAGTCCGACGAATTTTTACGGATTCCCCTAGGGGTACCACTAGGGAAAATCAACAAAATCGAGAAATCGTAAAAAGTGGTGAAATTTCTGATCCGGGTCCAATAATTCGGGAAAACTCGATGGAATAGCTACTGGAATCTTGCCGGTCACACGCATCGAGAATCGGCTTCGTCGGACTCCGACGAATTTTTACGGATTTCCCTAGGGGTACCACTAGGGAAAATCACGAAAATCGAGAAATCGTAAAAAGTGGTGGAAATTTCTGATCCGGGTCCAATAATTCGGGAAAACTCGATTGGAATAGCTATTGGAAGCTTGCCGGTCTCAACGCATCGAGAATCGGCTTCGTCGGAGTCCGATGAATTTTTTACGGATTTTCCTAGGGGTACCACTAGGGAAAATCGAGAAATCGTAAAAAGTGGTGAAATTTCTGATCCGGGTCCAATAATTCGGAAAACTCGATTGGAATAGCTACTGGAAGCTTGCCGGTCACAACGCATCGAGAATCGGCTTCGTCGGACTCCGACTAATTTTTACAGATTTCCCTAGGGGTACCACTAGGGAAAATCACGAAAATCGAGAAATCGTAAAAAGTGGTGAAATTTCTGATCCGGGTCCAAAAATTCGGGAAAACTCGATTGGAATAGCTACTGGAAGCTTGCTGGTCACAACGCATCGAGAATCGGCTTCGTCGGAGTCCGACGAATTTTACTGATTTTCCTAGGGGTACCACTAGAAAATCACGAAAATCGAGAAATCGTATAAAAGTGGTGAAATTTCTGATCCGGGTCCAATAATTCGGGAAAACTCGATTGGAATAGCTACTGGAATCTTGCCGGTCACAACGCATCGAGAATCGGCTTCGTCAGAGTCCGACGAATTTTTACTGATTTCCCTAGGGGTACCACTAGGGAAAATCACGAAAATCGAGAAATCGTAAAAAGTGGTGAAATTTCTGATCCGGGTCCAATAATTCGGGAAAACTCGATTGGAATAGCTACTGGAAGCTT
Organism: Excoecaria cochinchinensis; assembly: GCA_947683425.1. Classification (NCBI taxonomy): domain Eukaryota; kingdom Viridiplantae; phylum Streptophyta; class Magnoliopsida; order Malpighiales; family Euphorbiaceae; genus Excoecaria; species Excoecaria cochinchinensis. The sequence continues at coordinate 86,927 of CANTUQ010000312.1, forward strand.
GCCGGTCTCAACGTATCGAGAATCGGCTTCGTCGGAGTCCGACGAATTTTTACGGATTTTCCTAGGGGTACCACTAAGGAAAATCACCAAAATCGAGAAATCGTAAAAAGTGGTGAAATTTCTGATCCGGGTCCAATAATTCGGGAAAACTCGATTGGAATAGCTACTGGAAGCTTGCCGGTCACAACGCATCGAGAATCGGCTTCGTCGGAGTCCGACGAATTTTTACGGATTTCCCTAGGGGGTACCACTAGGGAAAATCACCAAAATCGAGAAATCGTAAAAAAGTGGTCAAATTTCTGATCCGGGTCCAATAATTCGGGAAAACTCGATTGGAATAGCTACTGGAATCTTGCGTCACAACGCATCGAGAATCGGCTTCGTCAGAGTTCGACGAATTTTTACGGATTTCCCTAGGGTACCACTAGGGAAAATCACGAAATTCGAGAAATCGTAAAAAGTGGTGAAATTTCTGATCCGGGGTCCAATAATTCGGGAAAACTCGATTGGAATAGCTACTGGAAGCTTGCCGGTCTCAACGCATCGAGAATCGGCTTCGTCGAAGTTCGACGAATTTTTACGGATTTTCCTAGGGGTACCACTAGGGAAAATCGAGAAATCGTAAAAAGTGGTGAAATTTCTGATCCGGGTCCAATAATTCGGGAAAACTCGATTGGAATAGCTACTGGAAGCTTGCCGGTCTCAACGCATCGAGAATCGGGCTTCGTCGGAGTCCGACGATATTTTACGGATTTCCCTAGGGGTACCACTAGGGAAAATAGAGAAATCGTAAAAAGTGGTGAAATTTCTGATCCGGGTCCAATAATTCGGGGAAAACTCGATTGGAATAGCTACTGAAAGCTTGCCGGTCACAACGCATCGAGAATCGGCTTCGTCGGAGTCCGACGAATTTTTACGGATTTCCTAGGGGTACTACTAGGGAAAATCACGAAAATCGAGAATCGTAAAAAGTGGTGAAATTTCTGTTCAGGGTCCAATAATTCGGGAAAACTCGATTGGAATAGCTACTGGAATCTTACCGGTCACAACGCATCGAGAATCGGGTTTGTCGGAGTCAGACGAATTTTACGGATTTCCTAGGGGGTACCACTAGGTAAAATCACGAAAATCGAGAAATCGTAAAAAGTGGTGAAATTTCTGATCCGGGGTCCAATAATTCGGGAAACTCGATTGGAATAGCTACTGGAATCTTGCCGGTCACAACGCATCGAGAATCGGGTTTGTCGGACTCCGACGAATTTTTACGGATTTTCCTAGGGGTACCACTAGGAAAATCACGAAAATCGAAAAATCGTAAAAAGTGGTGAAATTTCTGATCCGGGTCCAATAATTCGGGAAAACTCGATTGGATAGCTACTGGAAGCTTGCCGGTCTCAACGCATCGAGAATCGGCTTCGTCGGAGTCCGACGAATTTTTACGGATTTTCCTAGGGGTACCACTAGGGAAAATCGAGAAATCGTAAAAAGTGGTGAAATTTCTGATCGGGTCCAATAATTCGGGAAAACTCGATTGGAATAGCTACTGGAAGCTTGCCGGTCACAACGCATCGAGAATCGGATTCGTCGGAGTACGACGAATTTTTACGCATTTCCCTAGGGGTACAACTAGGGAAAATCACCAAAATCGAGAAATTGTAAAAGTGGTGAAATTTCTGATCCGGGTCCAATAATTCGGGAAAACTCGATTGGAATAGCTACTGGAATCTTGCGGTCACAACGCATTGAGAATCGGCTTCGTCGGACTCCGACGAATTTTTACGGATTTTCCTAGGGGTACCACTAGGGAAAATCACGAAAATCGAGAAATCGTATAAAAGTGGTGAAATTTCTGATCCGGGTCCAATAATTCGGGAAAACTCGATTGGAATAGCTACTGGAAGGCTTGCCGGTCACAACGCATCGAGAATCGGCTTCGTCGGAGTCCGACGAATTTTTACGGATTCCCCTAGGGGTACCACTAGGGAAAATCACCAAAATCGAGAATCGTAAAAAGTGGGTGAAATTTCTGATCCGGGTCCAATAATTCGGGAAAACTCGATTGGAATAGCTACTGGAATCTTGCCGGTCACAACGCATCGAGAATCGGCTTCGTCGGACTCCGACGAATTTTTACGGATTTCCCTAGGGGTACCACTAGGAAAAATCACGAAAATCGAGAAATCGTAAAAAGTGGTGAAATTTCTGATCCGGGTCCAATAATTCGGGAAAACTCGATTGGAATAGCTACTGGAAGCTTGCCGGTCTCAACGCATCGAGAATCGGCTTCGTCGGAGTCCGATGAATTTTTACGGATTTTCCTAGGGGTACCACTAGGGAAAATCGAGAAATTCGTAAAAAGTGGTGAAATTTCTGATCCGGGTCCAATAATTCGGGAAAACTCGATTGGAATAGCTACTGGAAGCTTGCCGGTCACAACGCATCGAGAATCGGCTTCGTCGGACTCCGACGAATTTTTACAGATTTCCCTAGGGGTACCACTAGGGAAAATCACGAAAATCGAGAAATAGTAAAAAGTGGTGAAATTTCTGATCCGGGTCCAATAATTCGGGAAAACTCGATTGGAATAGCTACTGGAAGCTTGCTGGTCACAACGCATCGAGAATCGGCTTCGTCGGAGTCCGACGAATTTTTACTGATTTTTCTAGGGGTACCACTAGGAAAAATCACGAAAATCGGGAAATCGTAAAAAGTGGTGAAATTTCTGATCCGGGTCCAATAATTCGGGAAAACTCGATTGGAATAGCTACTGGAATCTTGCCGGTCACAACGCATCGAGAATCGACTTCGTCAGAGTCCGACGAATTTTTACTGATTTCCCTAGGGGTACCACTAGGGAAAATCACGAAAATCGAGAAATCGTAAAAAGTGGTGAAATTTCTTGATCCGGGTCCAATAATTCGGGAAAACTCGATTGGAATAGCTACTGGAAGCTTGCCGGTCTCAACGCATCGAGAATCGGTTTCGTCGGAGTCCGACGAATTTTTACGGATTTTCCTAGGGGTACCACTAAGGAAAATCACCAAAATCGAGAAATCGTAAAAAGTTGTGAAATTTCTGATCCGGGTCCAATAATTCGGGAAAACTCGATTGGAATAGCTACTGGAAGCTTGCCGGTCACAACGCATCGAGAATCGGCTTCGTCGGAGTCCGACGAATTTTTACGGATTTCCCTAGGGGTACCACTAGGGAAAATCACCAAAATCGAGAAATCGTAAAAACCTGGTCAAATTTCTGATCCGGGTCCAATAATTCGGGAAAACTCGATTGGAATAGCTACTGGAATCTTGCCGGTCACAACGCATCGAGAATCGGCTTCGTCAGAGTCCGACGAATTTTTACGGATTTCCCTAGGGGTACCTCTAGGGAAAATCACGAAAATCGAGAAATCGTAAAAAGTGGTGAAATTTCTGATCCGGGTCCAATAATTCGGGAAAACTCGATTGGAATAGGCTACTGGAAGCTTGCCGGTCTCAACGCATCGAGAATCGGCTTCGTCGGAGTTCGACGAAATTTTTACGGATTTTCCTAGGGGTACCACTAGGGAAAATCGAGAAATCGTAAAAGTGGTGAAATTTCTGATCCGGGTCCAATAATTCGGGGAAAACTCGATTGGAATAGCTACTGGAAGCTTGCCGGTCACAACGCATCGAGAATCGACTTCGTCGGAGTCCGACGAATTTTACGGATTTCCTAGGGGTACCACTAGGGAAAATCACCAAAATCGAGAATCGTAAAAAGTGGTGAAATTTCTGATCCGGGTCCAATAATTCGGGAAAACTCGATTGGAATAGCTACTGGAAGCTTGCCAGGTCACAACGCATCGAGAATCGGCTTCGTCGGAGTCCGACGAATTTTTACGGATTCCCCTAGTGGTACCACTAGGGAAAAATCACCAAAATCGAGAAATCGTAAAAAGTGGTGAAAATTTCTGATCCGGGTCCAATAATTCGGGAAAACTCGATTGGAATAGCTACTGGAATCTTGCCGGTCTCAACGCATCGAGAATCGGCTTCGTCGGAGTCCGACGAATTTTTACGGATTTCCCTAGGGGTACCACTAGGGAAAATCACGAAAATCGAGAAATCGTAAAAAGTGGTGAAATTTCTGATCCGGGGTCCAATAATTCGGGAAAACTCGATTGGAATAGCTACTGGAAGCTTGCCGGTCTCACGCATCGAGAATCGGCTTCGTCGGAGTCCGACGAATTTTTACGGATTTCCCTAGGGGTAACACTAGGGAAAATAGAGAAATCGTAAAAAGTGGTGAAATTTCTGATCCGGGTCCAATAATTCGGGAAAACTCGATTGGAATAGCTACTGAAAGCTTGCCGGTCACAACGCATCGAGAATCGGCTTCGTCGGAGTCCGACGAATTTTTAACGGATTTTCCTAGGGGTACTACTAGGGAAAATCACGAAAATCGAGAAATCGTAAAAAGTGGTGAAATTTCTGATCCGGGTCCAATAATTCGGGAAAACTCGATTGGAATAGCTACTGGAATCTTGCCGGTCACAACGCATCTAGAATCGGGTTTGTCGGAGTCAGACGAATTTTTACGGATTTCCCTAGGGGTACCACTAGGTAAAATCACGAAAATCGAGAAATCGTAAAAAGTGGTGAAATTTCTGATCCGGGTCCAATAATTCGGGAAAACTCGATTGGAATAGCTACTGGAATCTTGCCGGTCACAACGCATCGAGAATCGGCTTCGTCGGACTCCGACGAATTTTTACGGATTTCCCTAGGGGTACCACTAGGGAAAATCACGAAAATCGAGAAATCGTAAAAGTGGTGAAATTTCTGATCCGGGTCCAATAATTCGGGAAAACTCGATTGGAATAGCTACTGGAAGCTTGCCGGTCTCAATGCATCGAGAATCGGCTTCGTCGGAGTCCGACGAATTTTTACGGATTTTCCTAGGGGTACCACTAGGGAAAATCGAGAAATCGTAAAAAGTGGTGAAATTTCTGATCCGGGTCCAATAATTCGGGAAAACTCGATTGGAATAGCTACTGGAAGCTTGCCGGTCACAACGCATCGAGAATCGGCTTCGTCGGAGTCCGACGAATTTTTACGGATTTCCCTAGGGGTGCCACTAGGAAAAATCACCAAAATCGAGAAATCATAAAAAGTGGTGAAATTTCTGATCCGGGTCCAATAATTCGGGAAAACTCGATTGGAATAGCTACTGGAACCTTGCCGGTCACAACGCATCGAGAATCGGCTTCGTCGGAGTCCGACGAATTTTTACGGATTTCCCTAGGGGTACCACTAGGGAAAATCACCAAAATCGAGGAAATCGTAAAAAGTGGTCAAATTTCTAATCCGGGTCCAATAATTCGGGAAAACTCGATTGGAATAGCTACTGGAATCTTGCCGGTCCACAACGCATCGAGAATCGGCTTCGTCAGAGTCCGACGAATTTTTTACGGATTTCCCTAGGGGTACCTCTAGGGAAAATCACGAAAATCGAGAAATCGTAAAAAGTGGTGAAATTTCTGATCCGGGTCCAATAATTCGGGAAAACTCGATTGGAATAGCTACTGGAAGCTTGCCGGTCTCAACGCATCGAGAATCGGCTTCGTCGGAGTTCGACGAATTTTTACCGGATTTTCCTAGGGGTACCACTAGGGAAAATCGAGAAATCGTAAAAAGTGGTGGAAATTTCTGATCCGGGTCCAATAATTCGGGAAAACTCGATTGGAATAGCTACTGGAAGCTTGCCGGTCACAACGCATCGAGAATCGACTTCGTCGGAGTCCGACGAATTTTTACGGATTTCCCTAGGGGTACCACTAGGAAAAATCACCAAAATCGAGAAATCGTAAAAAGTGGTGAAATTTCTGATCCGGGTCCAATAATTTGGGAAAACTCGATTGGAATAGCTACTGGAAGCTTGCCGGTCACAACGCATCGAGATCGGCTTCGTCGGAGTCCGACGAATTTTTACGGATTCCCCTAGGGGTACCACTAGGGAAAATCACCAAAATCGAGAAATCGTAAAAAGTGGTGAAATTTCTGATCCGGGTCCAATAATTCGGGAAAACTCGATTGGAATAGCTACTGGAAGCTTGCTGGTCACAACGCATCGAGAATCGGCTTCGTCGGAGTCCGACGAATTTTTACTGATTTTTCTAGGGGTACCACTAGGAAAAATCACGAAAATCGAGAAATCGTAAAAAGTGGTGAAATTTCTGATCCGGGTCCAATAATTCGGGAAAACTCGATTGGAATAGCTACTGGAATCTTGCCGGTCACAACGCATCGAGAATCGGCTTCGTCAGAGTCCGACGAATTTTTACTGATTTCCCTAGGGGTACCACTAGGGAAAATCACGAAATCGAGAAATCGTAAAAAGTGGTGAAATTTCTGATCCGGGTCCAATAATTCGGGAAAACTCGATTGGAATAGCTACTGGAAGCTTGCCGGTCTCAACGCATCGAGAATCGGCTTCGTCGGAGTTCGACGAATTTTTACGGATTTTCCTAGGGGTACCACTAGGGAAAATCGAGAAATCGTAAAAAGTGGTGAAATTTCTGATCCGGGTCCAATAATTCGGGAAACTCGATTGGAATAGCTACTGGAAGCTTGCCGGTCACAACGCATCGAGAATTCGACTTCGTCGGAGTCCGACGAATTTTTACGGATTTCCCTAGGGGTACCACTAGGAAAAATCACCAAAATCGAGAAATCGTAAAAAGTGGTGAAATTCTGATCCGGGTCAATAATTTGGGAAAACTCGATTGGAATAGCTACTGGAAGCTTGCCGGTCACAACGCATCGAGAATCGGCTTCGTCGGAGTCCGACGAATTTTTACGGATTCCCCTAGGGGTACCACTAGGGAAAATCACCAAAATCGAGAAATCGTAAAAAGTGGTGAAATTTCTGATCCGGGTCCAATAATTCGGGAAAACTCGATTGGAATAGCTACTGGAAGCTTGCTGGTCACAACGCATCGAGAATCGGCTTCGTCGGAGTCCGACGAATTTTTACTGATTTTTCTAGGGGTACCACTAGGAAAATCACGAAAATCGAGAAATCGTAAAAAGTGGTGAAATTTCTGATCCGGGTCAATAATTCGGGAAAACTCGATTGGAATAGCTACTGGAATCTTGCCGGTCACAACGCATCGAGAATCGGCTTCGTCAGAGTCCGACGAATTTTACTGATTTCCCTAGGGGTACCACTAGGGAAAATCACGAAAATCGAGAATCGTAAAAAGTGGTGAAATTTCTGATCCGGGTCCAATAATTCGGGAAAACTCGATTGGAATAGCTACTGGAAGCTTGCCGGTCTCAACGCATCGAGAATCGGTTTCGTCGGAGTCCGACGAATTTTTACGGATTTTCCTAGGGGTACCACTAAGGAAAAATCACCAAAATCGAGAAATCGTAAAAAGTTGTGAAATTCTGATCCGGGTCCAATAATTCGGGAAACTCGATGGAATAGCTACTGGAAGCTTGCCGGTCACAACGCATCGAGAATCGCCTTCGTCGGAGTCCGACGAATTTTTACGGATTCCCCTAGGGGTACCACTAGGGAAAATCACCAAAATCGAGAAATCGTAAAAAGTGGTGAAATTTCTGATCCGGGTCCAATAATTCGGGAAAACTCGATTGGAATAGCTACTGGAATCTTGCCGGTCACAACGCATCGAGAATCGGCTTCGTCAGAGTCCGACGAATTTTTACGGATTTCCCTAGGGGTTACCACTAGGGAAAATCACGAAAATCGAGAAATCGTAAAAAGTGGTGAAATTTCTGATCCGGTCCAATAATTCGGGAAAACTCGATTGGAATAGCTACTGGAAGCTTGCCGGTCTCAACGCATCGAGAATCGGCTTCGTCGGAGTCCGACGAATTTTTACGGATTTCCCTAGGGGTAACACTAGGGAAAATAGAGAAATCGTAAAAGTGGTGAAATTTCTGATCCGGGTCCAATAATTCGGGAAAACTCGATTGGAATAGCTACTGAAAGCTTGCCGGTCACAACGCATCGAGAATCGGCTTCGTCGGAGTCCGACGAATTTTTACGGATTTTCCTAGGGGTACTACTAGGGAAAATCACGAAAATCGAGAAATCGTAAAAAGTGGTGAAATTTCTGATCCGGGTCCAATAATTCGGGAAAACTCGATTGGAATAGCTACTGGAATCTTGCCGGTCACAACGCATCTAGAATCGGGTTTGTCGGAGTCAGACGAATTTTTACGGATTTCCCTAGGGGTACCACTAGGTAAAATCACGAAAATCGAGAAATCGTAAAAAGTGGTGAAATTTCTGATCCGGGGTCCAATAATTCGGGAAAACTCGATTGGAATAGCTACTGGAATCTTGCCGTCACAACGCATCGAGAATCGGCTTCGTCGGACTCCGACGAATTTTTACGGATTTCCCTAGGGGTACCACTAGGGAAAATCACGAAAATCGAGAAATCGTAAAAAGTGGTGAAATTTCTGATCCGGGTCCAATAATTCGGGGAAAACTCGATTGGAATAGCTACTGGAAGCTTGCCGGTCTCAACGCATCGAGAATCGGCTTCGTCGGAGTCCGACGAATTTTTACGGATTTCCCTAGGGGTAACACTAGGGAAAATAGAGAAATCGTAAAAAGTGGTGAAATTTCTGATCCGGGTCCAATAATTCGGGAAACTCGATTGGAATAGCTACTGAAAGCTTGCCGGTCACAACGCATCGAGAATCGGCTTCGTCGGAGTCCGACGAATTTTTACGGATTTTCCTAGGGGTACTACTAGGGAAAATCACGAAAATCGAGAAATCGTAAAAAGTGGTGAAATTTCTGATCCGGGTCCAATAATTCGGGAAAACTCGATTGGGAATAGCTACTGGAATCTTGCGCGGTCACAACGCATCTAGAATCGGGTTTGTCGGAGTCAGACGAATTTTTACGGATTTCCCTAGGGGTACCACTAGGTAAAATCACGAAAATCGAGAAATCGTAAAAGTGGTGAAATTTCTGATCCGGTCCAATAATTCGGGAAAACTCGATTGGAATAGCTACTGGAATCTTGCCGGTCACAACGCATCGAGAATCGGCTTCGTCGGACTCCGACGAATTTTTACGGATTTCCCTAGGGGTACCACTAGGAAAATCACGAAAATCGAGAATCGTAAAAAGTGGTGAAATTTCTGATCCGGGTCCAATAATTCGGGAAAACTCGATTGGAATAGCTACTGGAAGCTTGCCGGTCTCAACGCATCGAGAATCGGCTACGTCGGAGTCCGACGAATTTTTACGGATTTTCCTAGGGGTACCACTAGGGAAAATCGAGAAATCGTAAAAAGTGGTGAAATTTCTGATCCGGGTCCAATAATTCGGGAAAACTCGATTGGAATAGCTACTGGAAGCTTGCCGGTCACAACGCATCGAGAATCGGCTTCGTCGGAGTCCGACGAATTTTTACGGATTTCCCTAGGGGTGCCACTAGGAAAAATCACCAAAATCGAGAAATCATAAAAAGTGGTGAAATTTCTGATCCGGGTCCAATAATTCGGGAAAACTCGATTGGAATAGCTACTGGAACCTTGCCGGTCACAACGCATCGAGAATCGGCTTCGTCGGAGTCCGACGAATTTTTACGGATTTCCCTAGGGGTACCACTAGTGAAAATCACCAAAATCGAGAAATCGTAAAAAGTGGTCAAATTTCTAATCCGGGTCCAATAATTCGGGAAAACTCGATTGGAATAGCTACTGAATCTTGCCGGTCACAACGCATCGAGAATCGGCTTCGTCAGAGTCCGACGAATTTTTACGGATTTCCCTAGGGGTACCTCTAGGGAAAATCACGAAATCGAGAAATCGTAAAAAGTGGTGAAATTTCTGATCCGGGTCCAATAATTCGGGAAAACTCGATTGGAATAGCTACTGGAAGCTTGCCGGTCTCAACGCATCGAGAATCGGCTTCGTCGGAGTTCGACGAATTTTTACGGATTTTCCTAGGGTACCACTAGGGAAAATCGAGAAATCGTAAAAAGTGGTGAAATTTCTGATCCGGGTCCAATAATTCGGGAAAACTCGATTGGAATAGCTACTGGAAGCTTGCCGGTCACAACGCATCGAGAATCGACTTCGTCGGAGTCCGACGAATTTTTACGGATTTCCCTAGGGGTACCACTATGGAAAAATCACCAAAATCGAGAAATCGTAAAAAGTGGTGAAATTTCTGATCCGGGTCCAATAATTTGGGAAAACTCGATTGGAATAGCTACTGGAAGCTTGCCGGTCACAACGCATCGAGAATCGGCTTCGTCGGAGTCCGACGAATTTTTACGGATTCCCCTAGGGGTACCACTAGGGAAAATCACCAAAATCGAGAAATCGTAAAAAGTGGTGAAATTTCTGATCCGGGTCCAATAATTCGGGAAAACTCGATTGGAATAGCTACTGGAAGCTTGCTGGTCACAACGCATCGAGAATCGGCTTCGTCGGAGTCCGACGAATTTTTACTGATTTTTCTAGGGGTACCACTAGGAAAAATCACGAAAATCGAGAAATCGTAAAAAGTGGTGAAATTTCTGATCCGGGTCCAATAATTCGGGAAAACTCGATTGAATAGCTACTGGAATCTTGCCGGTCACAACGCATCGAGAATCGGCTTCGTCAGAGTCCGACGAATTTTTACTGATTTCCCTAGGGGTACCACTAGGGAAAATCACGAAAATCGAGAAATCGTAAAAAGTGGTGAAATTTCTGATCCGGGGTCCAATAATTCGGGAAAACTCGATTGGAATAGCTACTGGAAGCTTGCCGGTCTCAACGCATCGAGAATCGGTTTCGTCGGAGTCCGACGAATTTTTACGGATTTTCCTAGGGGTACCACTAAGGAAAATCACCAAAATCGAGAAATCGTAAAAAGTTGTGAAATTTCTGATCCGGGTCCAATAATTCGGGAAAACTCGATTGGAATAGCTACTGGAAGCTTGCCGGTCACAACGCATCGAGAATCGGCTTCGTCGGAGTCCGACGAATTTTTACGGATTCCCCTAGGGGTACCACTAGGGAAAATCACCAAAATCGAGAAATCGTAAAAAGTGGTGAAATTTCTGATCCGGGTCCAATAATTCGGGAAAACTCGATTGAATAGCTACTGGAATCTTGCCGGTCACAACGCATCGAGAATCGGCTTCGTCAGAGTCCGACGAATTTTTACGGATTTCCCTAGGGGTACCACTAGGGAAAATCACGAAACGAGAAATCGTAAAAAGTGGTGAAATTTCTGATCCGGGTCCAATAATTCGGGAAAACTCGATTGGAATAGCTACTGGAAGCTTGCCGGTCTCAACGCATCGAGAATCGGCTTCGTCGGAGTCCGACGAATTTTTACGGATTTCCCTAGGGGTAACACTAGGGAAAATAGAGAAATCGTAAAAAGTGGTGAAATTTCTTATCCGGGTCCAATAATTCGGGAAAACTCGATTGGAATAGCTACTGAAAGCTTGCCGGTCACAACGCATCGAGAATCGGCTTCGTCGGAGTCCGACGAATTTTTACGGATTTTCCTAGGGGTACTACTAGGGAAAATCACGAAAATCGAGAAATCGTAAAAAGTGGTGAAATTTCTGATCCGGGTCCAATAATTCGGGAAAACTCGATTGGAATAGCTACTGGAATCTTGCCGGTCACAACGCATCTAGAATCGGGTTTGTCGGAGTCAGACGAATTTTTACGGATTTCCCTAGGGGTACCACTAGGTAAAATCACGAAAATCGAGAAATCGTAAAAAGTGGTGAAATTTCTGATCCGGGTCCAATAATTCGGGAAAACTCGATTGAATAGCTACTGGAATCTTGCCGGTCACAACGCATCGAGGAATCGGCTTCGTCGGACTCCGACGAATTTTTACGGATTTCCCTAGGGGTACCACTAGGGAAAATCACGAAAATCGAGAATCGTAAAAAGTGGTGAAATTTCTGATCCGGGTCCAATAATTCGGGAAAACTCGATTGGAATAGCTACTGGAAGCTTGCGGTCTCAACGCATCGAGAATCGGCTACGTCGGAGTCCGACGAATTTTTACGGATTTTCCTAGGGGTACCACTAGGGAAAATCGAGGAAATCGTAAAAAGTGGTGAAATTTCTGATCCGGGTCCAATAATTCGGGAAAACTCGATTGGAATAGCTACTGGAAGCTTGCCGGTCACAACGCATCGAGAATCGGCTTCGTCGGAGTCCGACGAATTTTTACGGATTTCCCTAGGGGTGCCACTAGGAAAAATCACCAAATCGAGAAATCATAAAAAGTGGTGAAATTTCTGATCCGGGTCCAATAATTCGGGAAAACTCGATTGGAATAGCTACTGGAACCTTGCCGGTCACAACGCATCGAGAATCGGCTTCGTCGGAGTCCGATGAATTTTTACGGATTTCCCTAGGGGTACCACTAGGGAAAATCACCAAAATCGAGAAATCGTAAAAAGTGGTCAAATTTCTAATCCGGGTCCAATAATTCGGGAAAACTCGATTGGAATAGCTACTGGAATCTTGCCGGTCACAACGCATCGAGAATCGGCTTCGTCAGAGTCCGACGAATTTTTACGGATTTCCCTAGGGGTACCTCTAGGGAAAATCACGAAAATCGAGAAATCGTAAAAAGTGGTGAAATTTCTGATCCGGGTCCAATAATTCGGGAAAACTCGATTGGAATAGCTACTGGAAGCTTGCCGGTCTCAACGCATCGAGAATCGGCTTCGTCGGAGTTCGACGAATTTTTACGGATTTTCCTAGGGGTACCACTAGGGAAAATCGAGAAATCGTTAAAAAGTGGTGAAATTTCTGATCCGGGTCCATAATTCGGGAAAACTCGATTGGAATAGCTACTGGAAGCTTGCCGGTCACAACGCATCGAGAATCGACTTCGTCGGAGTCCGACGAATTTTACGGATTTCCCTAGGGGTACCACTAGGAAAAATCACCAAAATCGAGAAATCGTAAAAAGTGGTGAAATTTCTGATCCGGGTCCAATAATTTGGGAAAACTCGATTGGAATAGCTACTGGAAGCTTGCCGGTCACAACGCATCGAGAATCGGCTTCGTCGGAGTCCGACGAATTTTTACGGATTCCCCTAGGGGTACCACTAGGGAAAATCACCAAAATCGAGAAATCGTAAAAAGTGGTGAAATTTCTGATCCGGGTCCAATAATTCGGGAAAACTCGATTGGAATAGCTACTGGAGCTTGCTGGTCCACAACGCATCGAGAATCGGCTTCGTCGGAGTCCGACGAATTTTTACTGATTTTTCTAGGGGTACCACTAGGAAAAATCACGAAAATCGAGAAATCGTAAAAAGTGGTGAAATTTCTGATCCGGGTCCAATAATTCGGGAAAACTCGATTGGAATAGCTACTGGAATCTTGCCGGTCACAACGCATCGAGAATCGGCTTCGTCAGAGTCCGACGAATTTTTACTGATTTCCCTAGGGGTACCACTAGGAAAATCACGAAAATCGAGAAATCGTAAAAAGTGGTGAAATTTTCTGACTACCGGGTCCAACTAATTCGGGGAAAACCTCGATTGGAATAGCTACTGGAAGCTTGCGGTCTCAACGCATCGAGAATCGGTTTCGTCGGAGTCCGACGAATTTTTACGGATTTTCCTAGGGGGTACCACTAAGAAAATCACCAAAAAATCGAGAAATCGTAAAAAGTGTGAATTTCTGATCCGGGTCCAATAATTCGGGAAACTCCGATTGGAATAGCTACTGGCAGCTTGCCGGTCACAACGCATCGAGAATCGGCTTCGTCGGAGTCCGACGATTTTTAACGGATTCCCCTAGGGGTACCACCTAGGGAAAATCACCAAAATCGAGAAATCGTAAAAAGAGGTGAAATTTCTGATCCGGGTCACAATAATTCGGGAAAACTCGATTGGAATAGCTACTGGAATCTTGCCGGTCACAACGCATCGAGAATCGGCTTCGTCAGAGTCCGACGAATTTTAACCGGATTTCCCTAGGGGTACCACTAGGGAAAAACACGAAAATCGAGAAATCGTA
>CANTUQ010000313.1:0-147271 GCA_947683425.1 Excoecaria cochinchinensis
GATGCGTTGTGACCGGCAAGCTTCCAGTAGCTATCCCAATCAAGTCTTCCCGAATTATTGGACTCGGATCCGAAATTTCACCACTTTTTACGATTTTTCGATTCTGGTGATTTTCCCAAGGGGTACCCCTAGGGAAATTCGTCGGATTCCGACGAAGCCAATTCTCGATGCGTTGTCACCGGCAAGCTTCCAGTAGCTATCCTATTCAAGTTTTCAAGAATTATTGGACTCGGATCCGAAATTTCACCACTTTTTACGATTTTTCGATTCTGGTGATTTTCCCTAGGGGTACCCCTAGGGAAATTCGTCGGATTCCGACGAAGCCAATTCTCGATGCGTTGTGACCGGCAAGCTTCCAGTAGCTATCCCAATCAAGTTTTCCCGAATTATTGGACTCGGATCCGAAATTTCACCACTTTTTACGATTTTTCGATTCTGGTGATTTTCCCTAGGGGTACCCCTAGGGAAATCCGTAAAAATTCCGACGAAGCCAATTCTCGATGCGTTGTGACCGGCAAGCTTCCAGTAGCTATCCCAATCAATGTTTCCCGAATTATTGGACTCGGATCCGAAATTTCACCACTTTTTACGATTTTTCGATTCTGGTGATTTTCCCTAAGGGTACCCCTAGGGAAATTCGTCGGATTCCGACGAAGCCAATTCTCGATGCGTTGTGACCGGCAAGCTTCTAGTAGCTATCCCAATCAAGTTTTCCCGAATTATTGGACTCGGATCCGAAATTTAACCACTTTTTACGATTTTTCGATTCTGGTGATTTTCCCTAGGGGTACCCCTAGGGAAATTCGTCGGATTCCGACGAAGCCAATTCTCGATGCGTTGTGACCGGCAAGCTTCCAGTAGCTATCCCAATTAAGTTTTCCCGAATTATTGGACTCGGATCCGAAATTTCACCACTTTTTACGATTTTTCGATTCTGGTGATTTTCCCTAGGGGTACCCCTAGGGAAATTCGTCGGATTTCGACGAAGACAATTCTCGATGTGTTGTGACCGGCAAGCTTTCAGTAGCTATCCCAATCAAGTTTTCCCGAATTATTGGACTCGGATCCGAAATTTCACCACTTTTAACGATTTTTCGATTCTGGTGATTTTCCCTAGGGGTACCCCTAGGGAAATTCGTAGGATTCCGACGAAGCCAATTCTCGATACGTTGTGACCGGCAAGCTTCCAGTAGCTATCCCAATCAAGTTTTCCCGAATTATTGGACTCGAATCCGAAATTTCACCACTTTTTACGATTTTTCGATTCTGGTGATTTTCCCTATGGGTACCCCTAGTGAAATCCGTAAAAATTCGTCGGATTCCGACGAAGCCAATTCTCGATGCATTGTGACCGGCAAGCTTCCAATATCTATCCCAATCAAGTTTTCCCGAATTATTAGACTCGGATCCGAAATTTCACCACTTTTTATGATTTTTCGATTCTGGTGATTTTCGCTAGAAGGGAAATCCGTAAAAATTCGTCGGATTCCGACGAATCCATTTCTCGATGCGTTGTGACCGGCAAGCTTCCAGTAGCTATCCAAAACAAGTTTTCCCTAATTATTGGACTCGGATCCGAAATTTCACCACTTTTTACGATTTTTCGATTCTGGTGATTTTCCCAAGGGGTACCCCTAGGGAAATCCGTAAAAATTCGTCGGATCCCGACGAAGCCAATTCTCGATGCGTTGTGACCGGCAAGCTTCCAGTAGCTATTCCAATAAAGTTTTCCCGAATTATTGGACTCGGATCCGAAATTTCACCACTTTTTACGATTTTTCGATTCTGGTGATTTTCCCTAGGGGTACCCCTAGGGAAATTCGTCGGATTCCGACGAAGTTAATTCTCGATGCGTTGTGACCGGCAAGCTTCCAGTAGCTATCCCAATCAGGTTTTCCCGAATTATTGGACTCGGATCCGAAATTTCACCACTTTTTATGATTTTTCGATTCTGGTGATTTTCCCTAGGGGTACCCCTAGGGAAATTCGTCGGATTCCGACGAAGCCAATTCTCGATACGTTGTGACCGGCAAGCTTCCAGTAGCTATCCCAATCAAGTTTTCCCGAATTATTGGACTCGAATCCAAAATTTCACCACTTTTTACGATTTTTCGATTCTGGTGATTTTCCCTATGGGTACCCCTAGGGAAATCCGTAAAAATTCGTCGGATTCCGACGAAGCCAATTCTCGATGCATTGTGACCGGCAAGCTTCCAATATCTATCCCAATCAAGTTTTCCCGAATTATTGGACTCGGATCCGAAATTTCACCACTTTTTACGATTTTTCGATTCTAGTGATTTTCGCTAGTAGGGAAATCCGTAAAAATTCGTCGGATTCCGACGAAGCCAATTCTCGATGCGTTGTGACCGGCAAGCTTCCAGTAGCTATCCCAATCAATTTTTCCCGAATTATTGGACTCGAATCCGAAATTTCACCACTTTTTACGATTTTTCGATTCTGGTGATTTTCCCTACGGGTACCCCTAGGGAAATCCGTAAAAATTCGTCGGATTCGGACGAAGCCAATTCTCGATGCGTTGTGACCGGCAAGCTTCAAGTAGCTATCCCAATCAAGTTTTCCCGAATTATTGAACTCGGATCCGAAATTTCACCACTTTTTACGATTTTTCGATTCTGGTGATTTTCCATAGGGGTACCACTAGGGAAATCCGTAAAAATTCGTCGGATTCCGACGAAGCCAATTCTCGATGCGTTGTGACCGGCAAGCTTCCACTAGCTATCCCAATCAAGTTTTCCCGAATTATTGGATTCGGATCCGAAATTTCACCACTTTTTACGATTTTTTGATTCTGGTGATTTTCCCTAGGGGTACCCCTAGGGAAATCCGTAAAAATTCGTCGGATTCCGACGAAGCCAATTCTCAATACGTTGTGAGCGGCAAGCTTCCAGTAGCTATCCCAATCAAGTTTTCCCGAATTATTGGACTCGGATCCGAAATTTCACCACTTTTTACGATTTTTCGATTCTGGTGATTTTCCCTAGGGGTACCCCTAGGGAAATTCGTCGGATTCCGACGAAGCCAATTCTCGATGCGTTGTGACCGACAAGCTTCCAGTAGCTATCCCAATCAAGTTTTCCCGAATTATTGGCCTCGGATCCGAAATTTCACCACTTTTTACGATTTTTCGATTCTGGTGATTTTCCCTAGGGGTACCCCTAGGGAAATCCGTAAAAATTCGTCGGATTCCGACGAAGCCAATTCTCGATGCGTTGTGACCGGCAAGCTTCCAGTAGCTATTCCAATCAAGTTTTCCCGAATTATTGGACTCGGATCCGAAATTTCACCACTTTTTACGATTTTTCGATTCTGGTGATTTTCCCTACGGGTACCCCTAGGGAAATCCGTAAAAATTCGTCGCATTCCGACGAAGCAAATTCTCGATGCGTTGTGACCGGCAAGCTTCCAGTGGCTATCCCAATCAAGTTTTCCCGAATTATTTGACTCGGATCCGAAATTTCACCACTTTTTACGATTTTTCGATTCTGGTGATTTTCCCTAGGGGTACCCCTAGGGAAATCCGTAAAAATTCGTCGGATTCCGACGAAGCCAATTCTCAAGGCGTTGTGACCGGCAAGCTTCCAGTAGCTATCCCAATCAAGTTTTCCCGAATTATTGGACTCGGATCCGAAATTTCACCACTTTTTACGATTTTTCGATTCTGGTTATTTTCCCTAGGGGTTAGGGAAATTCGTCGGATTCCGACGAAGCCAATTCTCAATGCGTTGTGACCAGCAAGCTTCCAGTAGCTATCCCAATCAAGTTTTCCCGAATTATTGGACTCGGATCCGAAATTTCACCACTTTTTAGGATTTTTCGATTCTGGTGATTTTCCCTAGGGGTACCCCTAGGGAAATCCGTAAAAATTCGTCGGATTCCGACGAAGCCAATTCTCGATGCGTTGTGACCGGCAAGCTTTCAGTAGCTATCCCAATCAAGCTTTCCCGAATTATTGGACTCGGATCCGAAATTTCACCACTTTTTACGATTTTTCGATTCTGGTGATTTTCCCTAGGGGTACCCCTAGGGAAATCCGTAAAAATTCGTCGGATTCCGACGAAACCAATTCTCGATGCGTTGTGACCGGCAAGCTTCCAGTAGCTATCCCAATCAAGTTTTTCCGAATTATTGGACTCGGATCCGAAATATCACCACTTTTTACGATTTTTCGATTCTGGTGATTTTCGCTAGTAGGGAAATCCGTAAAAATTCGTCGGATTCCGACGAAGCCAATTCTCGATGTGTTGTGACCGGCAAGCTTCCAAAACCTATCCCAATCAAGTTTTCCCGAATTATTGGACTCGGATCCGAAATTTCACCACTTTTTACGATTTTTCGATTCTGGTGATTTTCCCTAGGGGTACCCCTAGGGAAATTCGTCGGATTCCGACGAAGCTAATTCTCGATGCGTTGTGACCGGCAAGCTTCCAGTAGCTATCCCAATCAAGTTTTCCCGAATTATTGGACTCGGATCCGAAATTTCACCACTTTTTACGATTTTTCGATTCTGGTGATTTTCGCTAGTAGGGAAATCCGTAAAAATTCGTCGGATTCCGACGAAGCCAATTCTCGATGCGTTGTGACCGGCAAGCTTCCAGTAGGTATCCTAATCAAGTTTTCCCGAATTATTGGACTCGGATCCGAAATTTCACCACTTTTTACGATTTGTCGATTCTGGTGATTTTCCCTAGGGGTACCCCTAGGAAAATCCGTAAAAATTCGTCGGATTCCGACGAAGCAAATTCTCGATACATTGTGACCGGCAAGCTTCCAATAGCTATCCCAATCAAGTTTTCCCGAATTATTGGACTCGAATCCGAAATTTCACCACTTTTTACGATTTTTCGATTCTGGTGATTTTCCCTAGGGGTACCACTAGGGAAATCCGTAAAAATTCGTCGGATTCCGACGAAGCCAATTCTCGATGCGTTGTGACCGGCAAGCTTCCAGTAGATATCCCAATCAAGTTTTCCCGAATTATTGGACTCGGATCCTAAATTTCACCACTTTTTACGATTTTTCGATTCTGGTGATTTTCCCCAGGGGTACCCCTAGGAAAATTCGTAAAAATTCGTCGGATTCCGACGATGCCAATTCTCGATGCGTTGTGACCGGCAAGCTTCCAGTAGCTATCCCAATCAAGTTTTCCCGAATTATTGGACTCGGATCCGAAATTTCACCACTTTTTACGATTTTTCGATTCTGGTGATTTTCACTAGGGGTACCCCTAGGGAAATTCGTCGGATTCCGACGAAGCCAATTCTCGATACGTTGTGACCGGCAAGCTTCCAGTAGCTATCCCAATCAAGTTTTCCCGAATTATTGGACTCGGATCCGAAATTTCACCACTTTTTACGATTTTTCGATTCTGGTGATTTTCCCTAGGGGTACCCCTAGGGAAATTCGTCGGATTCCGACGAAGCCAATTCTCGATGCGTTGTGACCGGCAAGCTTCCAGTAGCTATCCCAATCAAGTTTTCCCGAATTATTGGACTCGGATCCGAAATTTCACCACTTTTTACGATTTTTTGATTCTGGTTATTTTCCCTAGGTGTACCCCTAGGGAAATCCGTAAAAATTCGTCGGATTCCGACGAAGCCAATTCTCGATACGTTGTGACCGGCAAGCTTCCAGTAGCTATCCCAATCAAGTTTTCCCGAATTATTGGACTCGGATCCGAAATTTCACCACTTTTTACGATTTTTCGATTCTGGTGATTTTCCCTAGGGGTACCTCTAGGGAAATCCGTAAAAATTCGTCAGATTCCGACGAAGCCAATTCTCGATGCGTTTTGACCGGCAAGCTTCCAGTAGCTATCCTAATCAAGTTTTCCCGAATTATTGGACTCGGATCCGAAATTTCACCACTTTTTACGATTTTTCGATTCTGGTGATTTTCCCTAGGGGTACCCCTACGGAAATCCGTAAAAATTCGTCGGATTCCGACGAAGCAAATTCTCGATGCGTTGTGACCGGCAAGCTTCCAGTTGCTATCCCAATCAAGTTTTCCTGAATTATTTAACTCGGATCCGAAATTTCACCACTTTTTACGATTTTTCGATTCTGGTGATTTTCCCGAGGTGTACCGCTAGGGAAATCCGTGAAAATTCGTCGGATTCCGACGAAGCCAATTCTCGATGCGTTGTGACCGGCAAGCTTCCTATAGCTATCCCAATCAAGTTTTCCCGAATTATTGGACTCGGATCCGAAATTTCACCACTTTTTACGATTTTTCGATTCTGGTGATTTTCGCTAGGGGTACCACTAGGGAAATTCGTCGGATTCCGACGAAGCCAATTCTCGATGCGTTGTGACCGGCAAGCTTCCAGTAGCTATCCCAATCAAGTTTTCCCGAATTATTGTACTCGGATCCGAAATTTCACCACTTTTTACGATTTTTCGATTCTGGTGATTTTACCTAGGGGTACCCTAAGGGAAATCCGTAAAAATTCGTCGGATTCCGACGAAACCAATTCTCGATGCGTTGTGACCGGCAAGCTTCCAGTAGCTATCCCAATCAAGTTTTCCCGAATTATTGGACTCGGATCCGAAATTTCACCACTTTTTACGATTTTTCGATTCTGGTGATTTTCCCCAGGGGTACCCCTAGGAAAATCCGTAAAAATTCGTCGGATTCCGACGAAGCCAATTCTCGATGCGTTGTGACCGGAAAGCTTCCAGTAGCTATCCCAATCAAGTTTTCCCGAATTATTGGACTCGAATCCGAAATTTCACCAATTTTTACGATTTTTCGATTCTGGTGATTTTCCCTAGGGGTACCCCTAGGGAAATTCTTCGGATTCCGACGAAGCCAATTCTCGATACGTTGTGACCGGCAAGCTTCCAGTAGCTATCCCAATCATGTTTTCCCGAATTATTGGACTCGGATCCGAAATTTCACCACTTTTTACGATTTTTCGATTCTGGTGATTTTCCCTAGGGGTACCCCTAGGGAAATTCGTAAAAATTCGTCGGATTCCGACGAAGCCAATTCTCGATGCGTTGTGACCGGCAAGTTTCCAGTAGCTATCCCAATCAAGTTTTCCCGAATTATTGGACTCGGATCCAAAATTTCACCACTTTTTACGATTTTTCGATTCTGGTGATTTTCCCTAGGGGTACCCCTAGGGAAATTCGTCGGATTCCGACGAAGCCAATTCTCGATACGTTGTGACCGGCAAGCTTCCAGTAGTTATCCCAATCAATTTTTCCCGAATTATTGGACTCGGATCCGAAATTTCACCACTTTTTACGATTTTTCGATTCTGGTGATTTTTCCTAGGGGTACACCTAGGAAAATTCGTAAAAATTCGTCGGATTGCGACGAAGCCAATTCTCGATGTGTTGTGACCGGCAAGCTTCCAGTAGCTATCCCAATCAAGTTTTCCAGAATTATTGGACTCGGATCCGAAATTTCACCACTTTTTACGATTTTTGGATTCTGGTTATTTTCCCTAGGGGTACCCTTAGGGAAATCCGTAAAAATTCGTCGGATTCCGACGAAGTCAATTCTCGATGCGTTGTGACCGGCAAGCTTCCAGTAGCTATCCCAATCAAGTTTTCCCGAATTATTGGACTCGGATCCGAAATTTCACCACTTTTTACGATTTTTCGATTCTGGTGATTTTCCCTAGGGGTACCCCTAGGGAAATCCGTAAAAATTCGTCGGATTCCGACGAAGCAAATTCTCGATGCGTTGTGACCGGCAAGCTTCCAGTTGCTATCCCAATCAAGTTTTCCTGAATTATTTGACTCGGATCCGAAATTTCACCACTTTTTACGATTTTTCGATTCTGGTGATTTTCCCGAGGTGTACCGCTAGGGAAATCCGTAAAAATTCGTCGGATTCCGACGAAATCAATTCTCGATGCGTTGTGACCGGCAAGCTTCCTATAGCTATCCCAATCAAGTTTTCCCGAATTATTGGACTCGGATCCGAAATTTCACCACTTTTTACGATTTTTCGATTCTGGTGATTTTCCCTAGGGGTACCCCTAGGGAAATTCGTCGGATTCCGACGAAGCCAATTCTCGATGCGTTGTGACCGGCAAGCTTCCAGTAGCTATCCCAATCAAGTTTTCCCGTATTATTGGACTCGGATCCGAAATTTCACCACTTTTTACGATTTTTCGATTCTGGTTATTTTCCCTAGGGGTACCCTTAGGGAAATCCGTAAAAATTCGTCGGATTCCGACGAAGTCAATTCTCGATGCGTTGTGACCGGCAAGCTTCCAGTAGCTATCCCAGTCAAGTTTTCCCGAATTATTGGACTCGGATCCGAAATTTCACCACTTTTTACGATTTTTCGATTCTGGTGATTTTCCCTAGGGGTACCCCTAGGGAAATCCGTAAAAATTCGTCGGATTCCGACGAAGCAAATTCTCGATGCGTTGTGACCGGCAAGCTTCCAGTTGCTATCTCAATCAAGTTTTCCTGAATTATTTGACTCGGATCCGAAATTTCACCACTTTTTACGATTTTTCGATTCTGGTGATTTTCCCGAGGGGTACCGCTAGGGAAATCCGTAAAAATTCGTCGGATTCCGACGAAGCCAATTCTCGGTGCGTTGTGACCGGCAAGCTTCCTATAGCTATCCCAATCAAGTTTTCCCGAATTATTGGACTCGGATCCGAAATTTCACCACTTTTTACGATTTTTCGATTCTGGTGATTTTCCCTAGGGGTACCCCTAGGGAAATTCGTCGGATTCCGACGAAGCCAATTCTCGATGCGTTGTGACCGGCAAGCTTCCAGTAGCTATCCCAATCAAGTTTTCCCGAATTATTGGACTCGGATCCGAAATTTCACCACTTTTTACGATTTTTCGATTCTGGTGATTTTTCCTAGGGGTACCCCTAGGGAAATCCGTAAAAATTCGTCGGATTCCGACGAAGCCAATTCTCGATGCGTTGTGACCGGCAAGCTTCCAGTAGCTATCCCAATCAAGTTTTCCCGAATTATTGGACTCGGATCCGAAATTTCCCACTTTTACGATTTTTCGATTCTGGTGATTTTCCCTAGGGGTACCCCTAGGGAAATTCGTCGGATTCCGACGAAGCCAATTCTCGATGCGTTGTGACCGGCAAGCTTCCAGTAGCTATCCCAATCAACTTTTTCCGAATTATTGGACTCGGATCCGAAATTTCTCCACTTTTTACGATTTTTCGATTCTGGTGATTTTCCCTAGGGGTACCCCGAGGGAAATCCGTAAAAATTCGTCGGATTCCGACGAAGCCAATTCTCGATGCGTTGTGACAAGCAAGCTTCCAGTAGCTATCCCAATCAAGTTTTCCCAAATTATTGGACTCGGATCCGTAATTTCCCACCTTTTACGATTTTTCGATTCTGGTGATTTTCGCTAGTAGGGAAATCCGTAAAAATTCGTCGGATTCCGAAGAAGCCAATTCTCGATGCGTTGTGACCGGCAAGCTTCCAGTAGCTATCCCAATCAAGTTTTCCCGAATTATTGGACTCGGATCCGAAATTTCACCACTTTTTACAATTTTTCGATTCTGGTGATTTTCCCTAGGGGTACCCCTAGGGAAATCCGTAAAAATTCGTCGGATTCCGACGAAGCCAATTCTCGATGCGTTGTGACCGGCAAGCTTCCAGTAGCTATCCCAATCAAGTTTTCCCGAATTATTGGACTCGGATCCGAAATTTCACCACTTTTTACGATTTTTCGATTCTGGTGATTTTCGCTAGTAGGGAAATCCGTAAAAATTCGTCGGATTCCGAAGAAGCCAATTCTCGATGCGTTGTGACCGGCAAGCTTCCAGTAGCTATCCCAATCAAGTTTTACCGAATTATTGGACTCGGATCCAAAAGTTCACCACTTTTTACGATTTTTTGATTCTGGTGATTTTCCCTAGGGGTACCCCTAGGGAAATTCGTCGGAATCCGACGAAGCCAATTCTCGATGCGTTGTGACCGGCAAGCTTCCAATAGCTATCCCAATCAAGTTTTCCCGAATTATTGGTCTCGGATCCAAATTTCCCACTTTTTACGATTTTTCGATTCTGGTGATTTTCCCTAGGGGTAACCCTAGGGAAATTCGTCGGATTCCGACGAAGCCAATTCTCGATGCGTTGTGACCGGCAAGCTTCCAGTAGCTATCCCAATCAACTTTTTCCGAATTATTGGACTCGGATCCGAAATTTCACCACTTTTTACGATTTTTCGATTCTGGTGATTTTCCCTAGGGGTACCCCTAGGGAAATCCGTAAAAATTCGTCGGATTCCGACGAAGCCAATTCTCGATGCGTTGTGACAGGCAAGCTTCCAGTAGCTATCCCAATCAAGTTTTCCCAAATTATTGGACTCGGATCCGAAATTTCCCACTTTTTACGATTTTTCGATTCTGGTGATTTTCGCTAGTAGGGAAATCCGTAAAAATTCGTCGGATTCTGAAGAAGCCAATTCTCGATGCGTTGTGACCGGCAAGCTTCCAGTAGCTATCCCAATCAAGTTTTCCCGAATTATTGGACTCGGATCCGAAATTTCACCACTTTTTACGATTTTTCGATTCTGGTGATTTTCCCTAGGGGTACCCCTAGGGAAATCCGTAAAAATTCGTCGGATTCCGACGAAGCCAATTCTCGATGCGTTGTGACCGGCAAGCTTCCAATCAAGTTTTCCCGAATTATTGGACTCGGATCCGAAATTTCACCACTTTTTACAATTTTTCGATTCTGGTGATTTTCCCTAGGGGTACCCCTAGGGAAATCCGTAAAAATTCGTCGGATTCCGACGAAGCCAATTCTCGATGCGTTGTGACCGGCAAGCTTCCAGTAGCTATCCCAATCAAGTTTTCCCGAATTATTGGACTCGGATCCGAAATTTCACCACTTTTTACGATTTTTCGATTCTGGTGATTTTCGCTAGTAGGGAAATCCGTAAAAATTCGTCGGATTCCGAAGAAGCCAATTCTCGATGCGTTGTGACCGGCAAGCTTCCAGTAGCTATCCCAATCAAGTTTTCCCGAATTATTGGACTCGGATCCGAAATTTCACCACTTTTTACGATTTTTCGATTCTGGTGATTTTCCCTAGGGGTACCCCTAGGGAAATCCGTAAAAATTCGTCGGATTCCGACGAAGCCAATTCTCGATGCGTTGTGACTGCAAGCTTCCAGTAGCTATCCCAATCAAGTTTTCCCGAATTATTGGACTCGGATCCGAAATTTCACCACTTTTTACGATTTTTCGATTCTGGTGATTTTCGCTAGTAGGGAAATCCGTAAAAATTCGTCGGACTGCGACGAAGCCAATTCTCGATGCGTTGTGACCGGCAAGCTTCCAGTAGCTATCCCAATCAAGTTTTCCCGAATTATTGGACTCGGATCCGAAATTTCCCACTTTTTACGATTTTTCGATTCTGGTGATTTTCCCTAGGGGTACCCCTAGGGAAATTCGTCGGATTTCGATGAAACTAATTCTCGATGCGTTGTGACCGGCAAGCTTCCAGTAGCTATCCCAATCAAGTTTTCCCGAATTATTGGACTCGGATCCGAAATTTCACCACTTTTTACGATTTTTCGATTCTGGTGATTTTCGCTAGTAGGGAAATCCGTAAAAATTCGTCGGATTCCGACGAAGCCAATTCTCGATGCGTTGTGACCGGCAAGCTTCCAGTAGCTATCCCAATCAAGTTTTCCCGAATTATTGGACTCGGATCCGAAATTTCACCACTTTTTACGATTTTTCGATTCTGGTTATTTTCCCTAGGTGTACCCCTAGGGAAATTAGTCGGATTCCGACGAAGCTAATTCTCGATGCGTTGTGACCGGCAAGCTTCCAGTAGCTATCCCAATCAAGTTTTCCCGAATTATTGGACTCGGATCCGAAATTTCACCACTTTTTACGATTTTTCGATTCTGGTGATTTTCCCTAGGGGTACCCCTAGGGAAATCCGTAAAAATTCCGACGAAGCCAATTCTCGATGCGTTGTGACCGGCAAGCTTCCAGTAGCTATCCCAATCAAGTTTTCCTGAATTATTGGACGCGGATCCGAAATTTCACCACTTTTTACGAATATTCGATTCTGGTGATTTTCCCTAGATGTACCCCTAGGGAAATCCGTAAAAATTCGTCGGATTCCGACGAAGCCAATTCTCGATGCGTAGTGACCGGCAAGCTTCTAGTAGCTATCCCAATCAACTTTTCCCGAATTATTTGACTCGGATCCGAAATTTCACCACTTTTTACGATTTTTCGATTCTGGTGATTTTCCCTAGGGGTACCCCTAGGGAAATCCGGAAAAATTCGTCGGATTCCGACGAAGCGAATTCTCGATGCGTTGTGACCGGCAAGCTTCCAGTAGCTATCCCAATCAAGTTTTACCGAATTATTGGACTCGGATACAAAATTTCACCACTTTTTACGATTTTTTGATTCTGGTGATTTTCCCTAGGGGTACCCCTAGGGAAATTCGTCGGATTTAGACGAAGCCAATTCTCGATGCGTTGTGACCGGCAAGCTTCCAGTCGCTATCCCAATCAAGTTTTCCCGAATTATTGGACTCGGATCCAAAATTTCACCACTTTTTACGATTTTTCGATTCTGGTGATTTTCCCTAGGGGTACCCCTAGGGAAATTCGTCGGATTCCGACGAAGCCAATTCTCGATGCGTTGTGACCGGCAAGCTTCCAGTAGCTATCCCAATCAACTTTTTCCGAATTATTGGACTCGGATCCGAAATTTCACCACTTTTTACGAATTTTCGATTCTGGTGATTTTTCCTAGGGGTACCCCTAGGGAAATCCGTAAAAATTCGTCGGATTCCGACGAAGCCAATTCTCGATGCGTTGTGACCGGCAAGCTTCCAGTAGCTATCCCAATCAAGTTTTCCCGAATTATTGGACTCGGATCCGAAATTTCACCACTTTTTACGATTTTTTGATTCTGCTGATTTTCGCTAGTAGGGAAATCCGTAAAAATTCGTCGGATTCCGACGAAGCCAATTCTCGATGCGTTGTGACCGGCAAGCTTCCAGTAGCTATCCCAATCAAGTTTTCCCGAATTATTGGACTCGGATCCGAAATTTCCCACTTTTTACGATTTTTCGATTCTGGTGATTTTCCCTAGGGGTACCCCTAGGGAAATTCGTCGGATTCCGATGAAACTAATTCTCGATGCGTTGTGACCGGCAAGCTTCCAGTAGCTATCCCAATCAAGTTTTCCCGAATTATTGGACTCGGATCCGAAATTTCACCACTTTTTACGATTTTTCGATTCTGGTTATTTTCCCTAGTGGTACCACTAGGAAAATCCGTAAAAATTCGTCGGATTCCGACGAAGCCAATTCTCGATGCGTTGTGACCGGCAAGCTTCCAATAGCTATCCCAATCAAGTTTTCCCGAATTATTGGACTCGGATCCGAAATTTCACCACTTTTTACGATTTTTCGATTCTGGTGATTTTTCCTAGGTGTACCCCTAGGGAAATTCGTCGGATTCCGACGAAGCCAATTCTCGATGCGTTGTGACCGGCAAGCTTCCAGTAGCTATCCCAATCAAGTTTTCCCGAATTATTGGACTCGGATCCGAAATTTCACCACTTTTTACAATTTTTCGATTCTGGTGATTTTCCCTAGGGGTACCCCTAGGGAAATCCGTAAAAATTCCGACGAAGCCAATTCTCGATGCGTTGTGACCGGCAAGCTTCCAGTAGCTGTCCCAATCAAGTTTTCCCGAATTATTGGACTCGGATCCGAAATTTCACCACTTTTTACGATTTTTCGATTCTGGTGATTTTCCCTAGGGGTACCCCTAGGGAAATTCGTCGGATTCCGACGAAGCTAATTCTCGATGCGTTGTGACCGGCAAGCTTCCAGTAGCTATCCCAATCAAGTTTTCCCGAATTATTGGACTCGGATCCGAAATTTCACCACTTTTTACGATTTTTCGATTCTGGTGATTTTCCCTAGGGGTACCCCTAGGGAAATTCGTCGGATTCCGACGAAGCCAATTCTCGATGCGTTGTGATCGGCAAGCTTCCAGTAGCTATCCCAATCAATTTTTCCCGAATTATTGGACTCGGATCCGAAATTTCACCACTTTTTACGATTTTTCGAATCTGGTGATTTTCCCTAGGGGTACCCCTAGGGAAATCCGTAAAAATTCGTCGGATTTCGACGAAGCCAATTCTCGATGCGTTGTGACCGGCAAGCTTCCAATAGCTATCCCAATCAAGTTTTCCCGAATTATTGGACTCGGATCCGAAATTTCACCACTTTTTAAGATTTTTCGATTCTGGTGATTTTCCCTAGGGGTACCCCTAGGGAAATTCGTCGGATTCCGACGAAGCCAATTCTCGGTGCGTTGTGACCGGCAAGCTTCCAGTAGCTATCCCAATCAAGTTTTCCCGAATTATTGGACTCGGATCCGAAATTTCACCACTTTTTACGATTTTTCGATTCTGGTGATTTTCCCTAGGGGTACCCCTAGGGAAATCCGTAAAAATTCCGACGAAACCAATTCTCGATGCGTTGTGACCGGCAAGCTTCCAGTAGCTATCTCAATCAAGTTTTCCCGAATTATTGGACGCGGATCCGAAATTTCACCACTTTTTACGAATATTCGATTCTGGTGATTTTCCCTAGGGGTACCCCTAGGGAAATCCGTAAAAATTCGTCGGATTCCGACGAAGCCAATTCTCGATGCGTAGTGACCGGCAAGCTTCTAGTAGCTATCCCAATCAACTTTTCCCGAATTATTTGACTCGGATCCGAAATTTCACCACTTTTTACGATTTTTCGATTCTGGTGATTTTTCCTAGGGGTACCCCTAGGGAAATCCGTAAAAATTCGTCGGATTCCGACGAAGCGAATTCTCGATGCGTTGTGACCGGCAAGCTTCCAGTAGCTATCCCAATCAAGTTTTACCGAATTATTGGACTCGGATCCAAAATTTCACCACTTTTTATGATTTTTTGATTCTGGTGATTTTCCCTAGGGGTACCCCTAGGGAAATTCGTCGGATTTCGACGAAGCCAATTCTCGATGCGTTGTGACCGGCAAACTTCCAGTAGCTATCCCAATCAAATTTTCCCGAATTATTGGACTCGGATCCGAAATTTCACCACTTTTTACGATTTTTCGATTCTGGTGATTTTCCCTAGGGGTACCCCTAGGGAAATTCGTCGGATTCCGACGAAGCCAATTCTCGATGCGTTATGACCGGCAAGCTTCCAGTAGCTATCCCAATCAACTTTTTCCGAATTATTGGACTCGGATCCGAAATTTCCCACTTTTTACGATTTTTCGATTCTGGTGATTTTCCCTAGGGGTACCCCTAGGGAAATTCGTCGGATTCCGATGAAACTAATTCTCGATGCGTTGTGACCGGCAAGCTTCCAGTAGCTATCCCAATCAAGTTTTCCCGAATTATTGGACTCGGATCCGAAATTTCACCACTTTTTATGATTTTTCGATTCTGGTGATTTTCCCTAGTGGTACCCCTAGGAAAATCCGTAAAAATTCGTCGGATTCCGACGAAGCCAATTCTCGATGCGTTGTGACCGGCAAGCTTCCAGTAGGTATCCCAATCAAGTTTTCCCGAATTATTGGACTCGGATCCGAAATTTCACCACTTTTTACGATTTTTTGATTCTGGTGATTTTCCCTAGGTGTACCCCTAAGGAAATTCGTCGGATTCCGACGAAGCCAATTCTCGATGCGTTGTGACCGGCAAGCTTCCAGTAGCTATCCCAATCAAGTTTTCCCGAATTATTGGACTCGGATCCGAAATTTCACCACTTTTTACGATTTTTCGATTCTGGGGGTACCCCTAGGGAAATTCGTCGGATTCCGACGAAGCCAATTCTCGATGCGTTGTGACCGGCAAGCTTCCAGTAGCTATCCCAATCAAGTTTTCCCGAATTATTGGACTCGGATCCGAAATTTCACCACTTTTTACGATTTTTCGATTCTGGTGATTTTCCATAGGGGTACCCCTAGGGAAATTCGTCGGATTCCGACGAAGCCAATTCTCGATGCGTTGTGACCGGCAAGCTTCCAGTAGCTATCCCAATCAAGTTTTCCCGAATTATTGGACTCGGATCCGAAATTTCACCACTTTTTACGATTTTTCGAATCTGGTGATTTTCCCTAGGGGTACCCCTAGGGAAATCCGTAAAAATTCGTCGGATTCCGACGAAGCCAATTCTCAATTCGTTGTGATCGGCAAGCTTCCAGTAGCTATCCCAATCAAGGTTTCCCGAATTATTGGACTCGGATCCGAAATTTCACCACTTTTTACGATTTTTCGATTCTGGTGATTTTCCATAGGGGTACCCCTAGGGAAATTCGTCGGATTCCGATGAAACTAATTCTCGATGCGTTGTGACCGGCAAGCTTCCAGTAGCTATCCCAATCAAGTTTTCCCGAATTATTGGACTCGGATCCGAAATTTCACCACTTTTTACGATTTTTCGATTCTGGTGATTTTCCATAGGGGTACCCCTAGGGAAATTCGTCGGATTCCGATGAAACTAATTCTCGATGCGTTGTGACCGGCAAGCTTCCAGTAGCTATCCCAATCAAGTTTTCCCGAATTATTGGACTCGGATCCGAAATTTCACCACTTTTTACGATTTTTCGATTCTGGTTATTTTCCCTAGTGGTACCCCTAGGGAAATCCGTAAAAATTCGTCGGATTCCGACGAAGCCAATTCTCGATGCGTTGTGACCGGCAAGCTTCCAGTAGCTATCCAAATCAATTTTTCCCGAATTATGGGACTCGGATCCGAAATTTCACCACTTTTTACGATTTTTCGATTCTGGTGATTTTCCCTAGGGGTACCCCTAGGGAAATCCGTAAAAATTCGTCGGATTCCGACGAAGCCAATTCTCGATGCGTTGTGACCGGCAAGCTTCCAGTAGCTATCCAAATCAACTTTTCCC
The DNA here is from genome assembly GCA_947683425.1 of Excoecaria cochinchinensis. Taxonomy (NCBI): domain Eukaryota; kingdom Viridiplantae; phylum Streptophyta; class Magnoliopsida; order Malpighiales; family Euphorbiaceae; genus Excoecaria; species Excoecaria cochinchinensis. Next base: position 16,921 of record CANTUQ010000313.1, read on the forward strand.
AAATTATTGGACTCGGATCCGAAATTTCACCACTTTTTACGATTTTTCGATTCTGGTGATTTTCCCTAGGGGTACCCCTAGGGAAATCCGTAAAAATTCGTCGGATTCCGACGAAGCCAATTCTCAATGTGTTGTGACCGGCAAGCTTCCAGTAGCTATCCCAATCAAGTTTTTCCGAATTTTTTAACTCGGATCCGAAATTTCACCACTTTTTACGATTTTTCGATTCTGGTGATTTTCCCTAGGGGTACCCCTAGGGAAATTCGTCGGATTCCGACGAAGCCAATTTTCGATGCATTGTGACCGGCAAGCTTCTAGTAGCTATCCCAATCAAGTTTTCCCGAATTATTGGACTCGGATCCGAAATTTCACCACTTTTTACGATTTTTTGATTCTGGGGATTTTCCCTAGTAGGGAAATCCGTAAAAATTCGTCGGATTCCGACCAAGCCATTTCTCGATGCGTTGTGACCGGCAAGCTTCCAGTAGCTATCCCAATCAAGTTTTCCCGAATTATTGGACTCGGATCCGAAATTTCAACACTTTTTACGATTTTTCGATTCTGGTGATTTTCCCTAGGGGTACCCCTAGGGAAATCCGTAAAAATTCGTCGGATTCCGACGAAGCCAATTCTCGATGCGTTGTGACCGGCAAGCTTCCAGTAGCTATCCCAATCAAGTTTTCCCGAATTATTGCACTCGGATCCGAAATTTCACCACTTTTTACGATTTTTCGATTCTGGTGATTTTCCCTAGGCGTACCCCTAGGAAAATCCGTAAAAATTCGTCGGATTCCGACGAAGCCAATTCTCGATGCATTGTGACCGGCAAGCTTCCAGTAGCTATCGCAATCAAGTTTTCCCGAATTATTGGACTCGGATCCGAAATTTCACCACTTTTTACGATTATTCGATTCTGGTGATTTTCCCTAGGGGTACCCCTAGGGAAATCCGTAAAAATTCGTCGGATTCCGACGAATCCAATTCTCGATGCGTTGTGACCGGCAAGCTTCCAGTAGCAATCCAAATCAATTTTTCCCGAATTATGGGACTCGGATCCGAAATTTCACCACTTTTTACGATTTTTCGATTCTGGTGATTTTCCCTAGGGGTACCCCTAGGGAAATCCGTAAAAATTCGTCGGATTCCGACGAAGCCAATTCTCGATGCGTTGTGACCGGCAAGCTTCCAGTAGCTATCCAAATCAACTTTTCCCAAATTATTGGACTCGGATCCGAAATTTCACCACTTTTTACGATTTTTCGATTCTGGTGATTTTCCCTAGGGGTACCCCTAGGGAAATCCGTAAAAATTCGTCGGATTCCGACGAAGCCAATTCTCGATGCGTTGTGATCGGCAAGCTTCCAGTAGCTATCCCAATCAAGTTTTCCCGAATTATTGGACTCGGATTCGAAATTTCACCACTTTTTACGATTTTTCGAATCTGGTGATTTTCCCTAGGGGTACCCCTAGGGAAATCCGTAAAAATACGCCGGATTCCGACGAAGCAAATTTTCGATGCATTGTGACCGGCAAGCTTCCAGTAGCTATCCCAATCAAGTTTTTCCGAATTATTGGACTCGGATCCGAAATTTCACCACTTTTTACGATTTTTCGATTCTGGTGATTTTCCCTATGGGTACCCCTAGGGAAATTCGTCGGATTCCGACGAAGCCAATTCTCGATGCGTTGTGACCGGAAAACTTCCAGTAGCTATCCCAATCAAGTTTTCCCGAATTATTGGACTCGGAACCGAAATTTCACAACTTTTTACGATTTTTCGATTCTGGTGATTTTCCCTAGGGGTACCCCTAGGGAAATCCGTAAAAATTCGTCGAATTCCGACGAAGCCAATTCTCGATGCGTTGTGACCGGCAAGCTTCCAGTAGCTATCCCAATCAAGTTTTCCCGAATTATTGGACTCGGATCCGAAATTTCACCACTTTTTACGATTTTTCGATTCTGGTGATTTTCCCTAGGCGTACCCCTAGGAAAATCCGTAAAAATTCGTCGGATTCCGACGAAGCCAATTCTCGATGCATTGTGACCGGCAAGCTTCCAGTAGCTATCGCAATCAAGTTTTCCCGAATTATTGGACTCGGATCCGAAATTTCACCACTTTTTACGATTATTCGATTCTGGTGATTTTCCCTAGGGGTACCCCTAGGGAAATCCGTAAAAATTCGTCGGATTCCGACGAATCCAATTCTCGATGCGTTGTGACCGGCAAGCTTCCAGTAGCTATCCCAATCAAGTTTTCCCGAATTATTGGACTCGGATCCGAAATTTCACCACTTTTTACGATTTTTCGATTCTGGTGATTTTCCCTAGGGGTACCCCTAGGGAAATCCGTAAAAATTCGTCGGATTCCGACGAAGCCAATTATTGATGCGTTGTGACCGGCAAGCTTCCAGTAGCTATCCAAATCAACTTTTCCCGAATTATTGGACTCAGATCCGAAATTTCACCACTTTTTATGATTTTTCGATTCTGGTGATTTTCCCTAGGGGTACCCCTAGGGAAATCCGTAAAAATTCGTCGGATTCCGACGAAGCCAATTCTCGATGCGTTGTGACCGGCTAGCTTCCAGTAGCTATCCCAATCAAGTTTTTCCGAATTATTGGACTCGGATCCGAAATTTCACCACTTTTTACGATTTTTCGATTCTGGTAATTTTCCCTAGGGGTACCCATAGGGAAATCCGTAAAAATTCGTCGGATTCCGACGAAGCCAATTCTCGATGCGTTGTGACCGGCAAGCTTCCAGTAGCTATCCCAATCAAGTTTTCCCGAATTATTGGACTCGAATCCGAAATTTCACCACTTTTTACGATTTTTCGATTCTGGGGATTTTCCCTAGTAGTGAAATCCGTAAAAATTCGTCGGATTCCGACGAAGCCAATTCTCGATGCGTTGTGACCGGCAAGCTTCCAGTAGCTATCCCAATCAAGTTTTCCCGAATTATTGGACTCGGATCCGAAATTTCACCACTTTTTACGATTTTTCGATTCTGGTGATTTTCCCTAGAGGTACCCCTAGGGAAATTCGTCGGATTCCGACGAAGCCAATTCTCGATGCGTTGTGACCGGCAAGCTTCCAGTAGCTATCCCAATCAAGTTTTCCCGAATTATTGGACTCGGATCCGAAATTTCACCACTTTTTACGATTTTTCGATTCTGGTCATTTTCCCTAGGGGTACCCCTAGGGAAATTCGTCGGATTCCGATGAAGCCAATTCTCGATGCGTTGTGACCGGCAAGCTTTCAGTAGCTATCCCAATCAAGTTTTCCCGAATTATTGGACTCGGATCCGAAATTTCACCACTTTTTACGATTTTTCGATTCTGGTGATTTTCCCTAGTAGGGAAATCCGTAAAAATTCGTCGGATTCCGACGAAGCCAATTCTCGATGCGTTGTGACCGGCAAGCTTCCAGTAGCTATCCCAATCAAGTTTTCCCGAATTATTGGACTCGAATCCGAAAATTCACCACTTTTTACGATTTTTCGATTCTGGTGATTTTCCCTAGGGGTACCCCTAGGGAAATCCGTAAAAATTCGTTGGATTCCGACGAAGCAAATTCTCGATGCGTTGTGACCGGCAAGCTTCCAGTAGCTATCCCAATCAAGTTTTCCCGAATTATTGGACTCGGATCCGAAATTTCACCACTTTTTACGATTTTTTCGATTCTGGTGATTTTCCCTAGTAGGGAAATCCGTAAAAATTCGTCGGATTCCGACGAAGCCAATTCTCGATGCGTTGTGACCGGCAAGCTTCCAGTAGCTATCCCAATCAAGTTTTCCCGAATTATTGGACTCGGATCCGAAATTTCACCACTTTTTACGATTTTTCGATTCTGGTGATTTTCCCTATGCGTACCCCTAGGGAAATCCGTAAAAATTCGTCGGATTCCGACGAAACCAATTCTCGATGCGTTGTGACCGGCAAACTTCCAGTAGCTATCCCAATCAAGTTTTCCCGAATTAATGGACTCGGATCCGAAATTTCACCACTTTTTACGATTTTTCGATTCTGGTGATTTTCTCTAGGGGTACCCCTAGGGAAATCCGTAAAAATTCGTCGGATTCCGACGAAGCCAATTCTCGATGCGTTGTGACCGGCAAGCTTCTAGTAGCTATCCCAATCAAGTTTTCCCGAATTATTGGACTCGGATCCGAAATTTCACCACTTTTTACGATTTTTCGATTCTGGTGATTTTCCCTAGGGGTACCCCTTGGGAAATTCGTCGGATTCCGACGAAGCCAATTCTCGATGCGTTGTGACCGGAAAGCTTCCAGTAGCTATCCCAATCAAGTTTTCCCGAATTATTGGACTCGGATCCGAAATTTCACCACTTTTTACGATTTTTCGATTCTGGTGATTTTCCCTAGTAGGGAAATCCGTAAAAATTCGTCGGATTCCGACGAAGCCAATTCTCGATGAGTTGTGACCGGCAAGCTTCCAGTAGCTATCCCAATCAAGTTTTCCCGAATTATTGGACTCGGATCCGAAATTTCACCACTTTTTACGATTTTTCGATTCTGGTGATTTTCCCTAGGGGTACCCCTAGGGAAATTCGACGGATTCCGACGAAGCCAATTCTCGATGCGTTGGGACCGGCAAGCTTCCAGTAGCTATCCCAATCAAGTTTTCCCGAATTATTGGACTCGGATCCGAAATTTCACCACTTTTTACTATTTTTCGATTCTGGTGATTTTCCCTAGGGTTACCCCTAGGGAAATTCGACGGATTCCGACGAACCCAATTCTCGATGCGTTGTGACCGGCAAGCTTCCAGTAGCTATCCCAATCAAGTTTTCCCGAATTATTGGACTCGGATCCGAAATTTCACCACTTTTTAAGATTTTTCGATTCTGGTGATTTTCCCTAGGGGTACCCCTAGGGAAATTCGTCGGATTCCGACGAAGACAATTCTCGATGCGTTGTGACCGGCAAGCTTCCAGTAGCTATCCCAATCAAGTTTTCCCGAATTATTGGACTCGGATCCGAAATTTCACCACTTTTTACGATTTTTCGATTCTGGTGATTTTCCCTATGCGTACCCCTAGGGAAATCCGTAAAAATTCGTCGGATTCCGACGAAACCAATTCTCGATGCGTTGTGACCGGCAAGCTTCCAGTAGCTATCCCAATCAAGTTTTCCCGAATTAATGGACTCGGATCCGAAATTTCACCACTTTTTACGATTTTTCGATTCTGGTGATTTTCTCTAGGGGTACCCCTAGGGAAATCCGTAAAAATTCGTCGGATTCCGACGAAGCCAATTCTCGATGCGTTGTGACCGGCAAGCTTCTAGTAGCTATCCCAATCAAGTTTTCCCGAATTATTGGACTCGGATCCGAAATTTCACCACTTTTTACGATTTTTCGATTCTGGTGATTTTCCCTAGTAGGGAAATCCGTAAAAATTCGTCGGATTTTGACGAAGCCAATTCTCGATGAGTTGTGACCGGCAAGCTTCCAGTAGCTATCCCAATCAAGTTTTCCCGAATTATTGGACTCGGATCCGAAATTTCACCACTTTTTACGATTTTTCGATTCTGGTGATTTTCCCTAGGGGTACCCCTAGGGAAATTCGTCGGATTCCGACGAAACCAATTCTCGATGCGTTGTGACCGGCAAGCTTCCAGTAGCTATCCCAATCAAGTTTTCCCAAATTATTGGACTCGGATCCGAAATTTCACCACTTTTTACGATTTTTCGATTCTGGTGATTTTCCCTAGGGGTACCCCTAGGGAAATTCGTCGGATTCCGACGAAGCCAATTCTCGATGCGTTGTGACCGGCAATCTTCCAGTAGCTATCCCAATCAAGTTTTCCCGAATTATTGGACTCGGATCCGAAATTTCACCACTTTTTACGATTTTTCGATTCTGGTGATTTTCCCTAGAGGTACCCCTAGGGAAATTCGTCGAATTCTGACGAAGCCAATTCTCGATGCGTTGTGACCGGCAAGCTTCCAGTAGCTATCCCAATCAAGTTTTCCCGAATTATTGGACTCGGATCCGAAATTTCACAACTTTTTACGATTTTTCGATTCTGGTGATTTTCCCTAGTAGGGAAATCCGTAAAAATTCGTCGGACTCCGACGAAGCCAATTCTCGATGCGTTGTGACCGGCAAGCTTTCAGTAGCTATCCCAATCAAGTTTTCCCGAATTTTTGGATTCGGATCCGAAATTTCACCACTTTTTACGATTTTTCGATTCTGGTTATTTTCCCTAGGGGTACCCCTTGGGAAATTCGTCGGATTCCGACGAAGCCAATTCTCGATGCGTTGTGACCGGCAAGCTTCCAGTAGCTATCCCAATCAAGTTTTCCCGAATTATTGGACTCGGATCCGAAATTTCACCACTTTTTACGATTTTTCGATTCTGGTGATTTTCCCTAGGGGTACCCCTAGGGAAATCCGTAAAAATTCGTTGGATTCCGACGAAGCCAATTCTCGATGCGTTGTGACCGGCAAGCTTCCAGTAGCTATCCCAATCAAGTTTTTCCCGAATTATTGGACTCGGATCCGAAATTTCACCACTTTTTACGATTTTTCGATTCTGGTGATTTTCCCTAGGGGTACCCCTAGGGAAATCCGTAAAAATTCGTCGGATTCCGACGAAGCCAATTCTCGATGCGTTGTGACCGGCAAGCTTCCAGTAGCTATCCCAATCAAGTTTTCCCGAATTATTGGACTCGGATCCGAAATTTCACCACTTTTTACGATTTTTCGATTCTGGTGATTTTCCCTATGCGTACCCCTAGGGAAATCCGTAAAAATTCGTCGGATTCCGACGAAACCAATTCTCGATGCGTTGTGACCGGCAAACTTCCAGTAGCTATCCCAATCAAGTTTTCCCGAATTAATGGACTCGGATCCGAAATTTCACCACTTTTTACGATTTTTCGATTCTGGTGATTTTCTCTAGGGGTACCCCTAGGGAAATCCGTAAAAATTCGTCGGATTCCGACGAAGCCAATTCTCGATGCGTTGTGACCGGCAAGCTTCTAGTAGCTATCCCAATCAAGTTTTCCCGAATTATTGGACTCGGATCCGAAATTTCACCACTTTTTACGATTTTTCGATTCTGGTGATTTTCCCTAGGGGTACCCCTTGGGAAATTCGTCGGATTCCGACGAAGCCAATTCTCGATGCGTTGTGACCGGAAAGCTTCCAGTAGCTATCCCAATCAAGTTTTCCCGAATTATTGGACTCGGATCCGAAATTTCACCACTTTTTACGATTTTTCGATTCTGGTGATTTTCCCTAGTAGGGAAATCCGTAAAAATTCGTCGGATTCCGACGAAGCCAATTCTCGATGAGTTGTGACCGGCAAGCTTCCAGTAGCTATCCCAATCAAGTTTTCCCGAATTATTGGACTCGGATCCGAAATTTCACCACTTTTTACGATTTTTCGATTCTGGTGATTTTCCCTAGGGGTACCCCTAGGGAAATTCGTCGGATTCCGACGAAGCCAATTCTCGATGCGTTGTGACCGGCAAGCTTCCAGTAGCTATCCCAATCAAGTTTTCCCAAATTATTGGACTCGGATCCGAAATTTCACCACTTTTTACGATTTTTCGATTCTGGTGATTTTCCCTAGGGGTACCCCTAGGGAAATTCGTCGGATTCCGACGAAGCCAATTCTCGATGCGTTGTGACCGGCAATCTTCCAGTAGCTATCCCAATCAAGTTTTCCCGAATTATTGGACTCGGATCCGAAATTTCACCACTTTTTACGATTTTTCGATTCTGGTGATTTTCCCTAGAGGTACCCCTAGGGAAATTCGTCGGATTCTGACGAAGCCAATTCTCGATGCGTTGTGACCGGCAAGCTTCCAGTAGCTATCCCAATCAAGTTTTCCCGAATTATTGGACTCGGATCCGAAATTTCACCACTTTTTACGATTTTTCGATTCTGGTGATTTTTCCTAGGGGTACCCCTAGGGAAATCCGTAAAAATTCGTCGGATTCCGACGAAGCCAATTCTCGATGCGTTGTGACCGGCAAGCTTCCAGTAGCTATCCCAATCAACTTTTCCCGAATTATTGGACTCGGATCCGAAATTTCACCACTTTTTACGATTTTTCGATTCTAGTGATTTTCCCTAGTAGGGAAATCCGTAAAAATTCGTCGGACTCCGACGAAGCCAATTCTCGATGCGTTGTGACCGGCAAGCTTTCAGTAGCTATCCCAATCAAGTTTTCCCGAATTTTTGGATTCGGATCCGAAATTTCACCACTTTTTACGATTTTTCGATTCTGGTTATTTTCCCTAGGGGTACCCCTTGGGAAATTCGTCGGATTCCGACGAAGCCAATTCTCGATGCGTTGTGACCGGCAAGCTTCCAGTAGCTATCCCAATCAAGTTTTCCCGAATTATTGGACTCGGATCCGAAATTTCACCACTTTTTACGATTTTTCGATTCTGGTGATTTTCCCTAGTAGGGAAATCCGTAAAAATTCGTCGGATTCCGACGAAGCCAATTCTCGATGCGTTGTGACCGGCAAGCTTCCAGTAGCTATCCCAATCAAGTTTTCCCGAATTATTGGACTCGGATCCGAAATTTCACAACTTTTTACGATTTTTCGATTCTGGTGATTTTCCCTAGGGGTACCCCTAGGGAAATTCGACGGATTTCGACGAAGCCAATTCTCGATGCGTTGGGACCGGCAAGCTTCCAGTAGCTATCCCAATCAAGTTTTCCCGAATTATTGGACTCGGATCCGAAATTTCACCACTTTTTACGATTTTTCGATTCTGGTGATTTTCCCTAGGGGTACCCCTAGGGAAATTCGACGGATTCCGACGAAGCCAATTCTCGATGCGTTGTGACCGGCAAGCTTCCATTAGCTATCCCAATCAAGTTTTCCCGAATTATTGGACTCGGATCCGAAATTTCACCACTTTTTACGATTTTTCGATTCTGGTGATTTTCCCTAGTAGGGAAATCCGTAAAAATTCGTCGGATCCCGACGAAGCCAATTCTCGATGCGTTGTGACCGGCAAGCTTCCAGTAGCTATCCCAATCAAGTTTTCCCGAATTATTGGACTCGGATCCGAAATTTCACCACTTTTTACGATTTTTCGATTCTGGTGATTTTCCCTAGGGGTACCCCTAGGGAAATTCGACGGATTCCGACGAAGCCAATTCTCGATGCGTTGGGACCGGCAAGCTTCCAGTAGCTATCCCAATCAAGTTTTCCCGAATTATTGGACTCGGATCCGAAATTTCACCACTTTTTACTATTTTTCGATTCTGGTGATTTTCCCTAGGGTTACCCCTAGGGAAATTCGACGGATTCCGACGAAGCCAATTCTCGATGCGTTGTGACCGGCAAGCTTCCAGTAGCTATCCCAATCAAGTTTTCCCGAATTATTGGACTCGGATCCGAAATTTCACCACTTTTTACGATTTTTCGATTCTGGTGATTTTCCCTAGGGGTACCCCTAGGGAAATTCGTCGGATTCCGACGAAGCCAATTCTCGATGCGTTGTGACCGGCAAGCTTCCAGTAGCTATCCCAATCAAGTTTTCCCGAATTATTGGACTCGGATCCGAAATTTCACAACTTTTTACGATTTTTCGATTCTGGTGATTTTCCCTAGTAGGGAAATCCGTAAAAATTCGTCGGATTCCGACGAAGCCAATTCTCGATGCGTTGTGACCGGCAAGCTTCCAGTAGCTATCCCAATCAAGTTTTCCCGAATTATTGGACTCGGATCCGAAATTTCACCACTTTTTACGATTTTTCGATTCTGGTGATTTTCTCTAGGGGTACCCCTAGGGAAATCCGTAAAAATTCGTCGGATTCCGACGAAGCCAATTCTCGATGCGTTGTGACCGGCAAGCTTCCAGTAGCTATCCCAATCAAGTTTTCCCGAATTATTGGACTCGGATCCGAAATTTCACCACTTTTTACGATTTTTCGATTCTGGTGATTTTCCCTAGGGGTACCCCTAGGGAAATTCGACGGATTCCGACGAAGCCAATTCTCGATGCGTTGGGACCGGCAAGCTTACAGTAGCTATCCCAATCAAGTTTTCCCGAATTATTGGACTCGGATCCGAAATTTCACCACTTTTTACGATTTTTCGATTCTGGTGATTTTCCCTAGAGGTACCCCTAGGGAAATTCGTCGGATTCCGACGAAGCCAATTCTCGATGCGTTGTGACCGGCAAGCTTCCAGTAGCTATCCCAATCAAGTTTTCCCGAATTATTTGACTCGGATCCGAAATTTCACCACTTTTTACGATTTTTCGATTCTGGTGATTTTCCCTAGTAGGGAAATCCGTAAAAATTCGTCGGATTCCGACGAAGCCAATTCTCGATGCGTTGTGACCGGCAAGCTTCCAGTAGCTATCCCAATCAAGTTTTCCCGAATTATTTGACTCGGATCCGAAATTTCACCACTTTTTACGATTTTTCGATTCTGGTGATTTTCCCTAGGGGTACCCCTAGGGAAATTCGACGGATTCCGACGAAGCCAATTCTCGATGCGTTGGGACCGGCAAGCTTCCAGTAGCTATCCCAATCAAGTTTTCCCGAATTATTGGACTCGGATCCGAAATTTCACCACTTTTTACGATTTTTCTATTCTGGTGATTTTCCCTAGGGTTACCCCTAGGGAAATTCGACGGATTCCGACGAAGCCAATTCTCGATGCGTTGTGACCGGCAAGCTTCCAGTTGCTATCCCAATCAAGTTTTCCCGAATTATTGGACTCGGATCCGAAATTTCACCACTTTTTACGATTTTTCGATTCTGGTGATTTTCCCTAGGGGTACCCCTAGGGAAATTCGACGGATTCCGACGAAGCCAATTCTCGATGCGTTGGGACCGGCAAGCTTCCAGTAGCTATCCCAATCAAGTTTTCCCGAATTATTGGACTCGGATCCGAAATTTCACCACTTTTTACGATTTTTCGATTCTGGTGATTTTCCCTAGGGTTACCCCTAGGGAAATTCGACGGATTCCGACGAAGCCAATTCTCGATGCGTTGTGACCGGCAAGCTTCCAGTAGCTATCCCAATCAAGTTTTCCCGAATTATTGGACTCGGATCCGAAATTTCACCACTTTTTACGATTTTTCGATTCTGGTGATTTTCCCTAGGGGTACCCCTAGGGAAATTCGTCGGATTCCGACGAAGCCAATTCTCGATGCGTTGTGACCGGCAAGCTTCCAGTAGCTATCCCAATCAAGTTTTCCCGAATTATTGGACTCGGATCCGAAATTTCACCACTTTTTACGATTTTTCGATTCTGGTGATTTTCCCTAGTAGGGAAATCCGTAAAAATTCGTCGGATTTCGACGAAGCCAATTCTCGATGCGTTGTGACCGGCAAGCTTCCAGTAGCTATCCCAATCAAGTTTTCCCGAATTATTGGACTCGGATCCGAAATTTCACCACTTTTTACGATTTTTCGATTCTGGTGATTTTCTCTAGGGGTACCCCTAGGGAAATCCGTAAAAATTCGTCGGATTCCGACGAAGCCAATTCTCGATGCGTTGTGACCGGCAAGCTTCCAGTAGCTATCCCAATCAAGTTTTCCCGAATTATTGGACTCGGATCCGAAATTTCACCACTTTTTACGATTTTTCGATTCTGGTGATTTTCCCTAGGGGTACCCCTAGGGAAATTCGACGGATTCCGACGAAGCCAATTCTCGATGCGTTGGGACCGGCAAGCTTCCAGTAGCTATCCCAATCAAGTTTTCCCAAATTATTGGACTCGGATCCGAAATTTCACCACTTTTTACGATTTTTCGATTCTGGTGATTTTCCCTAGGGTTACCCCTAGGGAAATTCGACGGATTCCGACGAAGCCAATTCTCGATGCGTTGTGACCGGCAAGCTTCCAGTAGCTATCCCAATCAAGTTTTCCCGAATTATTGGACTCGGATCCGAAATTTCACCACTTTTTACGATTTTTCGATTCTGGTGATTTTCCCTAGGGGTACCCCTAGGGAAATTCGTCGGATTCCGACGAAGCCAATTCTCGATGCGTTGTGACCGGCAAGCTTCCAGTAGCTATCCCAATCAAGTTTTCCCGAATTATTGGACTCGGATCCGAAATTTCACCACTTTTTACGATTTTTCGATTCTGGTGATTTTCCCTAGTAGGGAAATCCGTAAAAATTCGTCGGATTCCGACGAAGCCAATTCTCGATGCGTTGTGACCGGCAAGCTTCCAGTAGCTATCCCAATCAAGTTTTCCCGAATTATTGGACTCGGATCCGAAATTTCACCACTTTTTACGATTTTTCGATTCTGGTGATTTTCTCTAGGGGTACCCCTAGGGAAATCCGTAAAAATTCGTCGGATTCCGACGAAGCCAATTCTCGATGCGTTGTGACCGGCAAGCTTCCAGTAGCTATCCCAATCAAGTTTTCCCGAATTATTGGACTCGGATCCGAAATTTCACCACTTTTTACGATTTTTCGATTCTGGTGATTTTCCCTAGGGGTACCCCTAGGGAAATTCGACGGATTCCGACGAAGCCAATCCTCGATGCGTTGGGACCGACAAGCTTCCAGTAGCTATCCCAATCAAGTTTTCCCGAATTATTGGACTCGGATCCGAAATTTCACCACTTTTTACGATTTTTCGATTCTGGTGATTTTCCCTAGTGGTACCCCTAGGGAAATTCATCGGATTCCGACGAAGCCAATTCTCGATGCGTTGTGACCGGCAAGCTTCCAGTAGCTATCCCAATCAAGTTTTCCCAAATTATTGGACTCGGATCCGAAATTTCACCACTTTTTACGATTTTTCGATTCTGGTGATTTTCCCTAGGGGTACCCCTTGGGAAATTCGTCGGATTCCGACGAAGCCAATTCTCGATGCGTTGTGACCGGCAAGCTTCCAGTAGCTATCCCAATCAAGTTTTCCCGAATTATTGGACTCGGATCCGAAATTTCACCACTTTTTACGATTTTTCGATTCTGGTGATTTTCCCTAGGGGTACCCCTAGGGAAATTCGACGGATTCCGACGAAGCCAATTCTCGATGCGTTGGGACCGGCAAGCTTCCAGTAGCTATCCCAATCAAGTTTTCCCGAATTATTGGACTCGGATCCGAAATTTCACCACTTTTTACGATTTTTCGATTCTGGTGATTTTCCCTAGAGGTACCCCTAGGGAAATTCGTCGCATTCCGACGAAGCCAATTCTCGATGCGTTGTGACCGGCAAGCTTCCAGTAGCTATCCCAATCAAATTTTCCCGAATTATTTGACTCGGATCCGAAATTTCACCACTTTTTACGATTTTTCGATTCTGGTGATTTTCCCTAGTAGGGAAATCCGTAAAAATTCGTCGGATTCCGACGAAGCCAATTCTCGATGCGTTGTGACCGGCAAGCTTCCAGTAGCTATCCCAATCAAGTTTTCCCGAATTATTGGACTCGGATCCGAAATTTCACCACTTTTTACGATTTTTCGATTCTGGTGATTTTCCCTAGGGGTACCCCTAGAGAAATCCGTAAAAATTCGTCGGATTCCGACGAAGCCAATTCTCGATGCGTTGTGACTGGTAAGCTTCCAGTAGCTATCCCAATCAAGTTTTCCGAAATTATTGGACTCGGATCCGAAATTTCACCACTTTTTACGATTTTTCGATTCTGGTGATTTTCCCTAGTAGGGAAATCCGTAAAAATTTGTCGGATTCCGACGAAGCCAATTCTCGATGCGTTGTGACCGGCAAGCTTCCAGTAGCTATCCCAATCAAGTTTTCTCGAATTATTGGACTCGGATCCGAAATTTCACCACTTTTTACGATTTTTCGATTCTGGTGATTTTCCATAGGGGTACCCCTAGGGAAATCCGTAAAAATTCGTCGGATTCCGACGAAGCCAATTCTCGATGCGTTGTGACCGGCAAGCTTCCAGTAGCTATCCCAATCAAGTTTTCCCGAATTATTGGACTCGGATCCGAAATTTCACCACTTTTTACGATTTTTCGATTCTGGTGATTTTCCCTAGGGGTACCCCTAGGGAAATCCGTAAAAATTTGTCGGATTTCGACGAAACCAATTCTCGATGCGTTGTGACCGGCAAGCTTCCAGTAGCTATCCCAATCAAGTTTTTTCGAATTATTGGACTCGGATCCGAAATTTCACCACTTTTTACGATTTTTCGATTCTGGTGATTTTCCCTAGGGGTACCCCTAGGGAAATTCGTCGGATTCCGACGAAGCCAATTCTCGATGCGTTGTGACCGGCAAGCTTCCAGTAGCTATCCCAATCAAGTTTTCCCGAACTATTGGACTCGGATCCGAAATTTCACCACTTTTTACGATTTTTCGATTCTGGTGATTTTCCCTAGTAGGGAAATCCGTAAAAATTCGTCGGATTCCGACGAAGCCAATTCTCGATGCGTTGTGACCGGCAAGCTTCCAGTAGCTATCCCAATCAAGTTTTCCCGAATTATTGGACTCGGATCCGAAATTTCACCACTTTTTACGATTTTTCGATTCTGGTGATTTTCCATAGGGGTACCCCTAGGGAAATCCGTAAAAATTCGTCGGATTCCGACGAAGCCAATTCTCGATGCGTTGTGACCGGCAAGCTTCCAGTAGCTATCCCAATCAAGTTTTCCCAAATTATTGGACTCGGATCCGAAATTTCACCACTTTTTACGATTTTTCGATTCTGGTGATTTTCCCTAGGGGTACCCCTAGGGAAATCCGTAAAAATTCGTCGGATTCCGACGAAACCAATTCTCGATGCGTTGTGACCGGCAAGCTTCCAGTAGCTATCCCAATCAAGTTTTTCCGAATTATTGGACTCGGATCCGAAATTTCACCACTTTTTACGATTTTTCGATTCTGGTGATTTCGTCGGATTCCGACGAAGCCAATTCTCGATGCGTTGTGACCGGCAAGCTTCCAGTAGCTATCCCAATCAAGTTTTCCCGAATTATTGGACTCGGATCCGAAATTTCACCACTTTTTACGATTTTTCGATTCTGGTGATTTTTCCTAGGGGTACCCCTAAGGAAATCCGTAAAAATTCGTCGGATTCCGACGAAGCCAATTCTCGATGCGTTGTGACCGGCAAGCTTCCAGTAGCTATCCCAATCAACTTTTCCCGAATTATTGGACTCGGATCCGAAATTTCACCACTTTTTACGATTTTTCGATTCTAGTAATTTTCCCTAGTAGGGAAATCCGTAAAAATTCGTCGGACTCCGACGAAGCTAATTCTCGATGCGTTGTGACCGGCAAGCTTTCAGAAGCTATCCCAATCAAGTTTTCCCGAATTTTTGGATTCGGATCCGAAATTTCACCACTTTTTACGATTTTTCGATTCTGGTGATTTTCCCTAGGGGTACCCCTTGGGAAATTCGTCGGATTCCGACGAAGCCAATTCTCGATGCGTTGTGACCGGCAAGCTTCCAGTAGCTATCCCAATCAAGTTTTCCCGAATTATTGGACTCGGATCCGAAATTTCACCACTTTTTACGATTTTTCGATTCTGGTGATTTTCCCTAGTAGGGAAATCCGTAAAAATTCGTCGGATTCCGACGAAGCCAATTCTCGATGCGTTGTGACCGGCAAACTTCCAGTAGCTATCCCAATCAAGTTTTCCCGAATTATTGGACTCGGATCCGAAATTTCACCACTTTTTACGATTTTTCGATTCTGGTGATTTTCCCTCGGGGTACCCCTAGGGAAATCCGTAAAAATTCGTCGGATTCCGACGAAGCCAATTCTCGATGCGTTGTGACCGGCAAGCTTCCAGTAGCTATCCCAATCAACTTTTCCCGAATTATTGGACTCGGATCCGAAATTTCACCACTTTTTACGATTTTTCGATTCTGGTGATTTTCCCTAGGGGTACCCCTAGGGAAATCCGACGGATTCCGACGAAGCCAATTCTCGATGCGTTGGGACCGGCAAGCTTCCAGTAGCTATCCCAATCAAGTTTTCCCGAATTATTGGACTCGGATCCGAAATTTCACCACTTTTTACGATTTTTCGATTCTGGTGATTTTCCCTAGGGGTACCCCTAGGGAAATTCGTCGGATTTCGACGAAGCCAATTCTCGATGCGTTGTGACCGGCAAGCTTCCAGTAGCTATCCCAATCAAGTTTTCCCTAATTATTGGACTCGGATCCGAAATTTCACCACTTTTTATGATTTTTCGATTCTGGTGATTTTCCCTAGGGGTACCCCTAGTGAAATCCTTAAAAATTCGTCGGATTCCGACGAAGCCAATTCTCGATGCGTTGTGACCGGCAAGCTTCCAGTAGCTATCCCAATCAAGTTTTCCCGAATTATTCGACTCGGATCCGAAATTTCATCACTTTTTACGATTTTTCGATTCTGGTGATTTTCCCTAGGGGTACCCCTAGGGAAATTCGTCGGATTTCAACGAAGCCAATTCTCGATGCGTTGTGACCGGCAAGCTTCCAGTAGCTATCCCAATCAAGTTTTCCCTAATTATTGGACTCGGATCCGAAATTTCACCACTTTTTACGATTTTTCGATTCTGGTGATTTTCCCTAGGGGTACCCCTAGGGAAATCCGTAAAAATTCGTCGGATTCCGACGAAGCCAATTCTCGATGCGTTGTGACCGGTAAGCTTCCAGTAGCTATCCCAATCAAGTTTTCCCGAATTATTGGACTCGGATCCGAAATTTCACCACTTTTTACGATTTTTCGATTCTGGTGATTTTCCCTAGGGGTACCCCTAGGGAAATCCGTAAAAATTCGTCGGATTCCGACGAAGCCAATTCTCGATGCGTTGTGACCGGAAACCTTCCAGTAGCTATCCCAATCAAGTTTTCCTCAATTATTGGACTCGGATCCAAAATTTCACACTTTTTACGATTTTTCGATTCTGGTGATTTTCCCTAGGGGTACCCCTAGGGAAATCCGTAAAAATTCGTCGGATTCCGACGAAGCCAATTCTCGATGCATTGTGACCGGCAAGCTTCCAGTAGCTATCCCAATCAAGTTTTCCTGAATTATTGGACTCGGATCCAAAATTTCACCACTTCTTACGATTTTTCGATTCTGGTGATTTTCCCTAGGGGTACCCCTAGGGAAATTCGTCGGATTTCGACGAAGCCAATTCTCGATGCGTTGTGACCGGCAAGCTTCCAGTAGCTATCCCAATCAAGTTTTCCCGAATTATTGGAATCGGATCCGAAATTTCACCACTTTTTACGATTTTTCGATTCTTGTGATTTTCCCAAGGGGTACCCCTAGGGAAATCCGTAAAAATTCGTCGGATTCCGACGAAGCCAATTCTCGATGCGGTGTGACCGGCAAGCTTCCAGTAGCTATCCCAATCAAGTTTTTCCGAATTATTGGACTCGGATCCGAAATTTCACCACTTTTTATGATTTTTCGATTCTGGTGATTTTCCCTAGGGGTACCCCTAGGGAAATTCGTCGGATTCCGACGAAGCCAATTCTCGATGCGTTGTGACCGGCAAGCTTCCAGTAGCTATCCCAATCAAGTTTTCCCGAATTATTGGACTCGGATCCGAAATTTCACCACTTTTTACGATTTTTCGATTCTGGTGATTTTCCCTAAGGATACCCCTAGGGAAATCCGTAAAAATTCGTCGGATTCCGACGAAGCAAATTCTCGATGCGTTGTGACCGGCAAGCTTCCAGTAGCTATCCCAATCAACTTTTTCCGAATTATTGGACTCGGATCCGAAATTTCACCACTTTTTACGATTTTTCGATTATGGTGATTTTCCCTAGGGGTACACCTAGGGAAATCCGTAAAAATTCGCCGGATTCCGACGAAGCCAATTCTCGATGCGTTGTGACCGGCAAGCTTCCAGTAGCTATCCCAATCAAGTTTTCCCGAATTATTGGACTCGGATCCGAAATTTCACCACTTTTTATGATTTTTCGATTCTGGTGATTTTCCCTAGGGGTACCCCTAGGGAAATCCGTAAAAATTCGTCGGATTCCGACGAAGCCAATTCTCGATGCATTGTGACCGGCAAGCTTCCAGTAGCTATCCCAATCAAGTTTTCCTGAATTATTGGACTCGGATCCAAAATTTCACCACTTTTTACGATTTTTCGATTCTGGTGATTTTCCCTAGGGGTACCCCTAGGGAAATTCGTCGGATTTCGACGAAGCCAATTCTCGATGCGTTGTGACCGGCAAGCTTCCAGTAGCTATCCCAATCAAGTTTTCCCGAATTATTGGACTCGGATCCGAAATTTCACCACTTTTTACGATTTTTCGATTCTGGTGATTTTCCCTAGGGTTACCCCTAGGGAAATTCGACGGATTCCGACGAAGCCAATTCTCGATGCGTTGTGACCGGCAAGCTTCCAGTAGCTATCCCAATCAAGTTTTCCCGAATTATTGGACTCGGATCCGAAATTTCACCACTTTTTACGATTTTTCGATTCTGGTGATTTTCCCTAGGGGTACCCCTAGGGAAATTCGTCGGATTCCGACGAAGCCAATTCTCGATGCGTTGTGACCGGCAAGCTTCCAGTAGCTATCCCAATCAAGTTTTCCCGAATTATTGGACTCGGATCCGAAATTTCACCACTTTTTACGATTTTTCGATTCTGGTGATTTTCCCTAGTAGGGAAATCCGTAAAAATTCGTCGGATTTCGACGAAGCCAATTCTCGATGCGTTGTGACCGGCAAGCTTCCAGTAGCTATCCCAATCAAGTTTTCCCGAATTATTGGACTCGGATCCGAAATTTCACCACTTTTTACGATTTTTCGATTCTGGTGATTTTCTCTAGGGGTACCCCTAGGGAAATCCGTAAAAATTCGTCGGATTCCGACGAAGCCAATTCTCGATGCGTTGTGACCGGCAAGCTTCCAGTAGCTATCCCAATCAAGTTTTCCCGAATTATTGGACTCGGATCCGAAATTTCACCACTTTTTACGATTTTTCGATTCTGGTGATTTTCCCTAGGGGTACCCCTAGGGAAATTCGACGGATTCCGACGAAGCCAATTCTCGATGCGTTGGGACCGGCAAGCTTCCAGTAGCTATCCCAATCAAGTTTTCCCGAATTATTGGACTCGGATCCGAAATTTCACCACTTTTTACGATTTTTCGATTCTGGTGATTTTCCCTAGGGTTACCCCTAGGGAAATTCGACGGATTCCGACGAAGCCAATTCTCGATGCGTTGTGACCGGCAAGCTTCCAGTAGCTATCCCAATCAAGTTTTCCCGAATTATTGGACTCGGATCCGAAATTTCACCACTTTTTACGATTTTTCGATTCTGGTGATTTTCCCTAGGGGTACCCCTAGGGAAATTCGTCGGATTCCGACGAAGCCAATTCTCGATGCGTTGTGACCGGCAAGCTTCCAGTAGCTATCCCAATCAAGTTTTCCCGAATTATTGGACTCGGATCCGAAATTTCACCACTTTTTACGATTTTTCGATTCTGGTGATTTTCCCTAGTAGGGAAATCCGTAAAAATTCGTCGGATTCCGACGAAGCCAATTCTCGATGCGTTGTGACCGGCAAGCTTCCAGTAGCTATCCCAATCAAGTTTTCCCGAATTATTGGACTCGGATCCGAAATTTCACCACTTTTTACGATTTTTCGATTCTGGTGATTTTCTCTAGGGGTACCCCTAGGGAAATCCGTAAAAATTCGTCGGATTCCGACGAAGCCAATTCTCGATGCGTTGTGACCGGCAAGCTTCCAGTAGCTATCCCAATCAAGTTTTCCCGAATTATTGGACTCGGATCCGAAATTTCACCACTTTTTACGATTTTTCGATTCTGGTGATTTTCCCTAGGGGTACCCCTAGGGAAATCCGTAAAAATTTGTCGGATTTCGACGAAACCAATTCTCGATGCGTTGTGACCGGCAAGCTTCCAGTAGCTATCCCAATCAAGTTTTTTCGAATTATTGGACTCGGATCCGAAATTTCACCACTTTTTACGATTTTTCGATTCTGGTGATTTTCCCTAGGGGTACCCCTAGGGAAATTCGTCGGATTCCGACGAAGCCAATTCTCGATGCGTTGTGACCGGCAAGCTTCCAGTAGCTATCCCAATCAAGTTTTCCCGAACTATTGGACTCGGATCCGAAATTTCACCACTTTTTACGATTTTTCGATTCTGGTGATTTTCCCTAGTAGGGAAATCCGTAAAAATTCGTCGGATTCCGACGAAGCCAATTCTCGATGCGTTGTGACCGGCAAGCTTCCAGTAGCTATCCCAATCAAGTTTTCCCGAATTATTGGACTCGGATCCGACATTTCACCACTTTTTACGATTTTTCGATTCTGGTGATTTTCCATAGGGGTACCCCTAGGGAAATCCGTAAAAATTCGTCGGATTCCGACGAAGCCAATTCTCGATGCGTTGTGACCGGCAAGCTTCCAGTAGCTATCCCAATCAAGTTTTCCCAAATTATTGGACTCGGATCCGAAATTTCACCACTTTTTACGATTTTTCGATTCTGGTGATTTTCCCTAGGGGTACCCCTAGGGAAATCCGTAAAAATTCGTCGGATTCCGACGAAACCAATTCTCGATGCGTTGTGACCGGCAAGCTTCCAGTAGCTATCCCAATCAAGTTTTTCCGAATTATTGGACTCGGATCCGAAATTTCACCACTTTTTACGATTTTTCGATTCTGGTGATTTCGTCGGATTCCGACGAAGCCAATTCTCGATGCGTTGTGACCGGCAAGCTTCCAGTAGCTATCCCAATCAAGTTTTCCCGAATTATTGGACTCGGATCCGAAATTTCACCACTTTTTACGATTTTTCGATTCTGGTGATTTTTCCTAGGGGTACCCCTAAGGAAATCCGTAAAAATTCGTCGGATTCCGACGAAGCCAATTCTCGATGCGTTGTGACCGGCAAGCTTCCAGTAGCTATCCCAATCAACTTTTCCCGAATTATTGGACTCGGATCCGAAATTTCACCACTTTTTACGATTTTTCGATTCTAGTAATTTTCCCTAGTAGGGAAATCCGTAAAAATTCGTCGGACTCCGACGAAGCTAATTCTCGATGCGTTGTGACCGGCAAGCTTTCAGAAGCTATCCCAATCAAGTTTTCCCGAATTTTTGGATTCGGATCCGAAATTTCACCACTTTTTACGATTTTTCGATTCTGGTGATTTTCCCTAGGGGTACCCCTTGGGAAATTCGTCGGATTCCGACGAAGCCAATTCTCGATGCGTTGTGACCGGCAAGCTTCCAGTAGCTATCCCAATCAAGTTTTCCCGAATTATTGGACTCGGATCCGAAATTTCACCACTTTTTACGATTTTTCGATTCTGGTGATTTTCCCTAGTAGGGAAATCCGTAAAAATTCGTCGGATTCCGACGAAGCCAATTCTCGATGCGTTGTGACCGGCAAGCTTCCAGTAGCTATCCCAATCAAGTTTTCCCGAA
Organism: Excoecaria cochinchinensis; assembly: GCA_947683425.1. Lineage (NCBI taxonomy): Eukaryota > Viridiplantae > Streptophyta > Magnoliopsida > Malpighiales > Euphorbiaceae > Excoecaria > Excoecaria cochinchinensis. The sequence continues at coordinate 38,284 of CANTUQ010000313.1, forward strand.
TTATTGGACTCGGATCCGAAATTTCACCACTTTTTACGATTTTTCGATTCTGGTGATTTTCCCTAGGGGTACCCCTAGAGAAATCCGTAAAAATTCGTCGGATTCCGACGAAGCCAATTCTCGATGCGTTGTGACTGGGAAGCTTCCAGTAGCTATCCCAATCAAGTTTTCCGAAATTATTGGACTCGGATCCGAAATTTCACCACTTTTTACGATTTTTCGATTCTGGTGATGTTCCCTAGTATGGAAATCCGTAAAAATTCGTCGGATTCCGACGAAGCCAATTCTCGATGCGTTGTGACCGGTAAGCTTCCAGTAGCTATCCCAATCAAGTTTTCCAGAATTATTAGACTCGGATCCGAAATTTTACCACGTTTTACGATTTTTCGATTCTGGTGATTTTTCCTAGGGGTACCCCTAGGGAAATCCGTAAAAATTCGTCGGATTTCGACGAAGCCAATTCTCGATGCGTTGTGACCGGCAAGCTTCCAGTAGCTATCCCAATCAAGTTTTCCCGAATTATTGGACTCGGATCCGAAATTTCACCACTTTTTACGATTTTTCGATTCTGGTGATTTTCCCTCGGGGTACCCCTAGGGAAATCCGTAAAAATTCGTCGGATTCCGACGAAACCAATTCTCGATGCGTTGTGACCGGCAAGCTTCCAGTAGCTATCCCAATCAACTTTTCCCGAATTATTGGACTCGGATCCGAAATTTCACCACTTTTTACGATTTTTCGATTCTGGTGATTTTCCCTAGGGGTACCCCTAGGGAAATCCGACGGATTCCGACGAAGCCAATTCTCGATGCGTTGGGACCGGCAAGCTTCCAGTAGCTATCCCAATCAAGTTTTCCCGAATTATTGGACTCGGATCCGAAATTTCACCACTTTTTACGATTTTTCGATTCTGGTGATTTTCCCTAGGGGTACCCCTAGGGAAATTCGTCGGATTTCGACGAAGCCAATTCTCGATGCGTTGTGACCGGCAAGCTTCCAGTAGCTATCCCAATCAAGTTTTCCCTAATTATTGGACTCGGATCCGAAATTTCACCACTTTTTATGATTTTTCGATTCTGGTGATTTTCCCTAGGGGTACCCCTAGTGAAATCCTTAAAAATTCGTCGGATTCCGACGAAGCCAATTCTCGATGCGTTGTGACCGGCAAGCTTCCAGTAGCTATCCCAATCAAGTTTTCCCGAATTATTCGACTCGGATCCGAAATTTCATCACTTTTTACGATTTTTCGATTCTGGTGATTTTCCCTAGGGGTACCCCTAGGGAAATTCGTCGGATTTCAACGAAGCCAATTCTCGATGCGTTGTGACCGGCAAGCTTCCAGTAGCTATCCCAATCAAGTTTTCCCTAATTATTGGACTCGGATCCGAAATTTCACCACTTTTTACGATTTTTCGATTCTGGTGATTTTCCCTAGGGGTACCCCTAGGGAAATCCGTAAAAATTCGTCGGATTCCGACGAAGCCAATTCTCGATGCGTTGTGACCGGCAAGCTTCCAGTAGCTATCCCAATCAAGTTTTCCCGAATTATTGGACTCGGATCCGAAATTTCACCACTTTTTACGATTTTTCGATTCTGGTGATTTTCCCTAGGGGTACCCCTAGGGAAATCCGTAAAAATTCGTCGGATTCCGACGAAGCCAATTCTCGATGCGTTGTGACCGGAAACCTTCCAGTAGCTATCCCAATCAAGTTTTCCTGAATTATTGGACTCGGATCCAAAATTTCACACTTTTTACGATTTTTCGATTCTGGTGATTTTCCCTAGGGGTACCCCTAGGGAAATCCGTAAAAATTCGTCGGATTCCGACGAAGCCAATTCTCGATGCATTGTGACCGGCAAGCTTCCAGTAGCTATCCCAATCAAGTTTTCCTGAATTATTGGACTCGGATCCAAAATTTCACCACTTCTTACGATTTGGTGATTTTCCATAGGGGTACCCCTAGGGAAATCCGTAAAAATTCGTCGGATTTCGACGAAGCCAATTCTCGATGCGTTGTGACCGGCAAGCTTCCAGTAGCTATCCCAATCAAGTTTTCCCGAATTATTGGACTCGGATCCGAAATTTCACCACTTTTTACGATTTTTCGATTCTGGTGATTTTCCCTAGGGGTACCCCTAGGGAAATCCGTAAAAATTTGTCGGATTTCGACGAAACCAATTCTCGATGCGTTGTGACCGGCAAGCTTCCAGTAGCTATCCCAATCAAGTTTTTCCGAATTATTGGACTCGGATCCGAAATTTCACCACTTTTTACGATTTTTCGATTCTGGTGATTTTCCCTAGGGGTACCCCTAGGGAAATTCGTCGGATTCCGACGAAGCCAATTCTCGATGCGTTGTGACCGGCAAGCTTCCAGTAGCTATCCCAATCAAGTTTTCCCGAATTATTGGACTCGGATCCGAAATTTCACCACTTTTTACGATTTTTCGATTCTGGTGATTTTCCCTAAGGATACCCCTAGGGAAATCCGTAAAAATTCGTCGGATTCCGACGAAGCAAATTCTCGATGCGTTGTGACCGGCAAGCTTCCAGTAGCTATCCCAATCAACTTTTCCGAATTATTGGACTCGGATCCGAAATTTCACCACTTTTTACGATTTTTCGATTATGGTGATTTTCCCTAGGGGTACACCTAGGGAAATCCGTAAAAATTCGCCGGATTCCGACGAAGCCAATTCTCGATGCGTTGTGACCGGCAAGCTTCCAGTAGCTATCCCAATCAAGTTTTCCCGAATTATTGGACTCGGATCCGAAATTTCACCACTTTTTATGATTTTTCGATTCTGGTGATTTTCCTTAGGGGTACCCCTAGGGAAATCCGTAAAAATTCGTCGGATTCCGACGAAGCCAATTCTCGATGCATTGTGACCGGGCTTCCAGTAGCTATCCCAATCAAGTTTTCCTGAATTATTGGACTCGGATCCAAAATTTCACCACTTTTTACGATTTTTCGATTCTGGTGATTTTCCCTAGGGGTACCCCTAGGGAAATTCGTCGGATTTCGACGAAGCCAATTCTCGATGCGTTGTGACCGGCAAGCTTCCAGTAGCTATCCCAATCAAGTTTTCCCGAATTATTGGAATCGGATCCGAAATTTCACCACTTTTTACGATTTTTCGATTCTGGTGATTTTCCCTAGGGGTACCCCTAGGGAAATCCGTAAAAATTCGTCGGATTCCGACGAAGCCAATTCTCGATGCGGTGTGACCGGCAAGCTTCCAGTAGCTATCCCAATCAAGTTTTCCCGAATTATTGGACTCGGATCCGAAATTTCACCACTTTTTACGATTTTTCGATTCTGGTGATTTTCCCTAAGGGTACCCCTAGGGAAATCCGTAAAAATTCGTCGGATTCCGACGAAGCAAATTCTCGATGCGTTGTGACCGGCAAGCTTCCAGTAGCTATCCCAATCAACTTTTTCCGAATTATTGGACTCGGATCCGAAATTTCACCACTTTTTACGATTTTTCGATTCTGGTGATTTTCCCTAGGGGTACCCCTTGGGAAATTCGTCGGATTCCGACGAAGCCAATTCTCGATGCGTTGTGACCGGCAAGCTTCCAGTAGCTATCCCAATCAAGTTTTCCCGAATTATTGGACTCGGATCCGAAATTTCACCACTTTTTACGATTTTTCGATTCTGGTGATTTTCCCTAGGGGTACCCCTAGGGAAATTCGACGGATTCCGACGAAGCCAATTCTCGATGCGTTGTGACCGGCAAGCTTCCAGTAGCTATCCCAATCAAGTTTTCCCGAATTATTGGACTCGGATCCGAAATTTCACCACTTTTTACGATTTTTCGATTCTGGTTATTTTCCCTAGAGGTACCCCTAGGGAAATTCGTCGCATTCCGACGAAGCCAATTCTCGATGCGTTGTGCCCGGCAAGCTTCCAGTAGCTATCCCAATCAAGTTTTCCCGAATTATTTGACTCGGATCCGAAATTTCACCACTTTTTACGATTTTTCGATTCTGGTGATTTTCCCTAGTAGGGAAATCCGTAAAAATTCGTCGGATTCCGACGAAGCCAATTCTCGATGCGTTGTGACCGGCAAGCTTCCAGTAGCTATCCCAATCAAGTTTTCCCGAATTATTGGACTCGGATCCGAAATTTCACCACTTTTTACGATTTTTCGATTCTGGTGATTTTCCCTAGGGGTACCCCTAGAGAAATCCGTAAAAATTCGTCGGATTCCGACGAAGCCAATTCTCGATGCGTTGTGACTGGTAAGCTTCCAGTAGCTATCCCAATCAAGTTTTCCGAAATTATTGGACTCGGATCCGAAATTTCACCACTTTTTACGATTTTTCGATTCTGGTGATTTTCCCTAGTAGGGAAATCCGTAAAAATTTGTCGGATTCCGACGAAGCCAATTCTCGATGCGTTGTGACCGGCAAGCTTCCAGTAGCTATCCCAATCAAGTTTTCTCGAATTATTGGACTCGGATCCGAAATTTCACCACTTTTTACGATTTTTCGATTCTGGTGATTTTCCATAGGGGTACCCCTAGGGAAATCCGTAAAAATTCGTCGGATTTCGACGAAGCCAATTCTCGATGCGTTGTGACCGGCAAGCTTCCAGTAGCTATCCCAATCAAGTTTTCCCGAATTATTGGACTCGGATCCGAAATTTCACCACTTTTTACGATTTTTTCGATTCTGGTGATTTTCCCTAGGGGTACCCCTAGGGAAATCCGTAAAAATTTGTCGGATTTCGACGAAACCAATTCTCGATGCGTTGTGACCGGCAAGCTTCCAGTAGCTATCCCAATCAAGTTTTTCCGAATTATTGGACTCGGATCCGAAATTTCACCACTTTTTACGATTTTTCGATTCTGGTGATTTTCCCTAGGGGTACCCCTAGGGAAATTCGTCGGATTCCGACGAAGCCAATTCTCGATGCGTTGTGACCGGCAAGCTTCCAGTAGCTATCCCAATCAAGTTTTCCCGAATTATTGGACTCGGATCCGAAATTTCACCACTTTTTACGATTTTTCGATTCTGGTGATTTTCCCTAGTAGGGAAATCCGTAAAAATTCGTCGGATTCCGACGAAACCAATTCTCGATGCGTTGTGACCGGCAAGCTTCCAGTAGCTATCCCAATCAAGTTTTCGCGAATTATTGGACTCGGATCCGAAATTTCACCACTTTTTACGATTTTTCGATTCTGGTGATTTTCCCTAGGGGTACCCCTAGAGAAATCCGTAAAAATTCGACGGATTCCGAAACGAAGCCAATTCTCGATGCGTTGTGACTGGTAAGCTTCCAGTAGCTATCCCAATCAAGTTTTCCGAAATTATTGGACTCGGATCCGAAATTTCACCACTTTTTACGATTTTTCGATTCTGGTGATTTTCCCTAGTAGGGAAATCCGTAAAAATTCGTCGGATTCCGACGAAGCCAATTCTCGATGCGTTGTGACCGGCAAGCTTCCAGTAGCTATCCCAATCAAGTTTTCCCGAATTATTGGACTCGGATCCGAAATTTCACCACTTTTTACGATTTTTCGATTCTGGTGATTTTCCATAGGGGTACCCCTAGGGAAATCCGTAAAAATTCGTCGGATTCCGACGAAGCCAATTCTCGATGCGTTGTGACCGGCAAGCTTCCAGTAGCTATCCCAATCAAGTTTTCCCGAATTATTGGACTCGGATCCGAAATTTCACCACTTTTTACGATTTTTCGATTCTGGTGATTTTCCCTAGGGGTACCCCTAGAGAAATCCGTAAAAATTCGTCGGATTCCGACGAAGCCAATTCTCGATGCGTTGTGACTGGTAAGCTTCCAGTAGCTATCCCAATCAAGTTTTCCGAAATTATTGGACTCGGATCCGAAATTTCACCACTTTTTACGATTTTTTCGATTCTGGTGATTTTCCCTAGTAGGGAAATCCGTAAAAATTTGTCGGATTCCGACGAAGCCAATTCTCGATGCGTTGTGACCGGCAAGCTTCCAGTAGCTATCCCAATCAAGTTTTCTCGAATTATTGGACTCGGATCCGAAATTTCACCACTTTTTACGATTTTTCGATTCTGGTGATTTTCCATAGGGGTACCCCTAGGGAAATCCGTAAAAATTCGTCGGATTTCGACGAAGCCAATTCTCGATGCGTTGTGACCGGCAAGCTTCCAGTAGCTATCCCAATCAAGTTTTCCCGAATTATTGGACTCGGATCCGAAATTTCACCACTTTTTACGATTTTTCGATTCTGGTGATTTTCCCTAGGGGTACCCCTAGGGAAATCCGTAAAAATTTGTCGGATTTCGACGAAACCAATTCTCGATGCGTTGTGACCGGCAAGCTTCCAGTAGCTATCCCAATCAAGTTTTTCCGAATTATTGGACTCGGATCCGAAATTTCACCACTTTTTACGATTTTTTCGATTCTGGTGATTTTCCCTAGGGGTACCCCTAGGGAAATTCGTCGGATTCCGACGAAGCCAATTCTCGATGCGTTGTGACCGGCAAGCTTCCAGTAGCTATCCCAATCAAGTTTTCCCGAATTATTGGACTCGGATCCGAAATTTCACCACTTTTTACGATTTTTCGATTCTGGTGATTTTCCCTAGTAGGGAAATCCGTAAAAATTCGTCGGATTCCGACGAAACCAATTCTCGATGCGTTGTGACCGGCAAGCTTCCAGTAGCTATCCCAATCAAGTTTTCGCGAATTATTGGACTCGGATCCGAAATTTCACCACTTTTTACGATTTTTCGATTCTGGTGATTTTCCCTAGGGGTACCCCTAGAGAAATCCGTAAAAATTCGACGGATTCCGACGAAGCCAATTCTCGATGCGTTGTGACTGGTAAGCTTCCAGTAGCTATCCCAATCAAGTTTTCCGAAATTATTGGACTCGGATCCGAAATTTCACCACTTTTTACGATTTTTCGATTCTGGTGATTTTCCCTAGTAGGGAAATCCGTAAAAATTCGTCGGATTCCGACGAAGCCAATTCTCGATGCGTTGTGACCGGCAAGCTTCCAGTAGCTATCCCAATCAAGTTTTCCCGAATTATTGGACTCGGATCCGAAATTTCACCACTTTTTACGATTTTTCGATTCTGGTGATTTTCCATAGGGGTACCCCTAGGGAAATCCGTAAAAATTCGTCGGATTCCGACGAAGCCAATTCTCGATGCGTTGTGACCGGCAAGCTTCCAGTAGCTATCCCAATCAAGTTTTCCCGAATTATTGGACTCGGATCCGAAATTTCACCACTTTTACGATTTTTCGATTCTGGTGATTTTCCCTAGGGGTACCCCTAGAGAAATCCGTAAAAATTCGTCGGATTCCGACGAAGCCAATTCTCGATGCGTTGTGACTGGTAAGCTTCCAGTAGCTATCCCAATCAAGTTTTCCGAAATTATTGGACTCGGATCCGAAATTTCACCACTTTTTACGATTTTTCGATTCTGGTGATTTTCCCTAGTAGGGAAATCCGTAAAAATTTGTCGGATTCCGACGAAGCCAATTCTCGATGCGTTGTGACCGGCAAGCTTCCAGTAGCTATCCCAATCAAGTTTTCTCGAATTATTGGACTCGGATCCGAAATTTCACCACTTTTTACGATTTTTCGATTCTGGTGATTTTCCATAGGGGTACCCCTAGGGAAATCCGTAAAAATTCGTCGGATTTCGACGAAGCCAATTCTCGATGCGTTGTGACCGGCAAGCTTCCAGTAGCTATCCCAATCAAGTTTTCCCGAATTATTGGACTCGGATCCGAAATTTCACCACTTTTTACGATTTTTCGATTCTGGTGATTTTCCCTAGGGGTACCCCTAGGGAAATCCGTAAAAATTTGTCGGATTTCGACGAAACCAATTCTCGATGCGTTGTGACCGGCAAGCTTCCAGTAGCTATCCCAATCAAGTTTTTCCGAATTATTGGACTCGGATCCGAAATTTCACCACTTTTTACGATTTTTCGATTCTGGTGATTTTCCCTAGGGGTACCCCTAGGGAAATTCGTCGGATTCCGACGAAGCCAATTCTCGATGCGTTGTGACCGGCAAGCTTCCAGTAGCTATCCCAATCAAGTTTTCCCGAATTATTGGACTCGGATCCGAAATTTCACCACTTTTTACGATTTTTCGATTCTGGTGATTTTCCCTAGTAGGGAAATCCGTAAAAATTCGTCGGATTCCGACGAAACCAATTCTCGATGCGTTGTGACCGGCAAGCTTCCAGTGGCTATCCCAATCAAGTTTTCGCGAATTATTGGACTCGGATCCGAAATTTCACCACTTTTTACGATTTTTCGATTCTGGTGATTTTCCCTAGGGGTACCCCTAGAGAAATCCGTAAAAATTCGACGGATTCCGACGAAGCCAATTCTCGATGCGTTGTGACTGGTAAGCTTCCAGTAGCTATCCCAATCAAGTTTTCCGAAATTATTGGACTCGGATCCGAAATTTCACCACTTTTTACGATTTTTCGATTCTGGTGATTTTCCCTAGTAGGGAAATCCGTAAAAATTCGTCGGATTCCGACGAAGCCAATTCTCGATGCGTTGTGACCGGCAAGCTTCCAGTAGCTATCCCAATCAAGTTTTCCCGAATTATTGGACTCGGATCCGAAATTTCACCACTTTTTACGATTTTTTCGATTCTGGTGATTTTCCATAGGGGTACCCCTAGGGAAATCCGTAAAAATTCGTCGGATTCCGACGAAGCCAATTCTCGATGCGTTGTGACCGGCAAGCTTCCAGTAGCTATCCCAATCAAGTTTTCCCGAATTATTGGACTCGGATCCGAAATTTCACCACTTTTTACGATTTTTCGAATCTGGTGATTTTCCCTAGGGGTACCCCTAGGGAAATCCGTAAAAATTCGTCGGATTCCGACGAAACCAATTCTCGATGCGTTGTGACCGGCAAGCTTCCAGTAGCTATCCCAATCAAGTTTTTCCGAATTATTGGACTCGGATCCGAAATTTCACCACTTTTTACGATTTTTCGATTCTGGTGATTTTCCCTAGGGGTACCCCTAGGGAAATTCGTCGGATTCCGACGAAGCCAATTCTCGATGCGTTGTGACCGGCAAGCTTCCAGTAGCTATCCCAATCAAGTTTTCCCGAATTATTGGACTCGGATCCGAAATTTCACCACTTTTTACGATTTTTCGATTCTGGTGATTTTTCCTAGGGGTACCCCTAGGGAAATCCGTAAAAATTCGTCGGATTCCGACGAAGCCAATTCTCGATGCGTTGTGACCGGCAAGCTTCCAGTAGCTATCCCAATCAACTTTTCCCGAATTATTGGACTCGGATCCGAAATTTCACCACTTTTTACGATTTTTCGATTCTAGTAATTTTCCCTAGTAGGGAAATCCGTAAAAATTCGTCGGACTCCGACGAAGCCAATTCTCGATGCGTTGTGACCGGCAAGCTTTCAGAAGCTATCCCAATCAAGTTTTCCCGAATTTTTGGATTCGGATCCGAAATTTCACCACTTTTTACGATTTTTCGATTCTGGTGATTTTCCCTAGGGGTACCCCTTGGGAAATTCGTCGGATTCCGACGAAGCCAATTCTCGATGCGTTGTGACCGGCAAGCTTCCAGTAGCTATCCCAATCAAGTTTTCCCGAATTATTGGACTCGGATCCGAAATTTCACCACTTTTTACGATTTTTCGATTCTGGTGATTTTCCCTAGTAGGGAAATCCGTAAAAATTCGTCGGATTCCGACGAAGCCAATTCTCGATGCGTTGTGACCGGCAAGCTTCCAGTAGCTATCCCAATCAAGTTTTCCCAAATTATTGGACTCGGATCCGAAATTTCACCACTTTTTACGATTTTTCGATTCTGGTGATTTTCCCTAGGGGTACCCCTAGAGAAATCCGTAAAAATTCGTAGGATTCCGACGAAGCCAATTCTCGATGCGTTGTGACTGGGAAGCTTCCAGTAGCTATCCCAATCAAGTTTTCCGAAATTATTGGACTCGGATCCGAAATTTCACCACTTTTTACGATTTTTCGATTCTGGTGATTTTCCCTAGTAGGGAAATCCGTAAAAATTCGTCGGATTCCGACGACGCCAATTCTCGATGCGTTGTGACCGGCAAGCTTCCAGTAGCTATCCCAATCAAGTTTTCCCGAATTATTGGACTCGGATCCGAAATTTCACCACTTTTTACGATTTTTCGATTCTAGTAATTTTCCCTAGTAGGGAAATCCGTAAAAATTCGTCGGACTCCGACGAAGCCAATTCTCGATGCGTTGTGACCGGCAAGCTTTCAGAAGCTATCCCAATCAAGTTTTCCCGAATTTTTGGATTCGGATCCGAAATTTCACCACTTTTTACGATTTTTTCGATTCTGGTGATTTTCCCTAGGGGTACCCCTTGGGAAATTCGTCGGATTCCGACGAAGCCAATTCTCGATGCGTTGTGACCGGCAAGCTTCCAGTAGCTATCCCAATCAAGTTTTCCCGAATTATTGGACTCGGATCCGAAATTTCACCACTTTTTACGATTTTTCGATTCTGGTGATTTTCCCTAGTAGGGAAATCCGTAAAAATTCGTCGGATTCCGACGAAGCCAATTCTCGATGCGTTGTGACCGGCAAGCTTCCAGTAGCTATCCCAATTAAGTTTTCCCGAATTATTGGACTCGGATCCGAAATTTCACCACTTTTTACGATTTTTCGATTCTGGTGATTTTCCCTAGGGGTACCCCTTGGGAAATTCGTCGGATTCCGACGAAGCCAATTCTCGATGCGTTGTGACCGGCAAGCTTCCAGTAGCTATCCCAATCAAGTTTTCCCGAATTATTGGACTCGGATCCGAAATTTCACCACTTTTTACGATTTTTCGATTCTGGTGATTTTCCCTAGGGGTACCCCTAGGGAAATCCGTAAAAATTCGTCGGATTCCGACGAAGCCAATTCTCGATGCGTTGTGACCGCCAAGCTTCCAGTAGCTATCCCAATCAAGTTTTCCCGAATTATTGGACTCGGATCCGAAATTTCACCACTTTTTACGATTTTTCGATTCTGGTGTTTTTCCCTAGGGGTACCCCTAGGGAAATCCGTAAAAATTCGTCGGATTCCGAAGAAGCCAATTCTCGATGCGTTGTGACCGGCAAGCTTCCGGTATCTATCCCAATCAAGTTTTTCCGAATTATTGGTTTCGGATCCGAAATTTCACCACTTTTTACGATTTTTCGATTCTGGTGATTTTCCCTACGGGTACCCCTAGGGAAATCCGTAAAAATTCGTCGGATTCCGACGAAACCAATTCTGGATGCGTTGTGACCGGTAAGCTTCCAGTAGCTATCCCAATCAAGTTTTCCAGAATTATTGGACTCGGTTCCGAAATTTCACCACTTTTTACGATTTTTCGATTCTGGTGATTTTTCCTAGGGGTATCCCTAGGGAAATCCGTAAAAATTCGTCGGATTCCGACGAAGCCAATTCTCGATGCGTTGTGACCGGCAAGCTTCCAGTAGCTATCCCAATCAAGTTTTCCCGAATTATTGGACTCGGATCCGAAATTTCACAACTTTTTACGATTTTTCGATTCTGGTGATTTTCCCTAGGGGTACCCCTAGGGAAATTCGTCGGATTTCGACGAAGCCAATTCTCGATGCGTTGTGACCGACAAGCTTCCAGTAGCTATCCCAATCAAGTTTTCCCGAATTATTGGACTCGGATCCGAAATTTCACCACTTTTTACGATTTTTCGATTCTGGTGATTTTCCCTAGGGGTACCCCTAGGGAAATCCGTAAAAATTCGTCGGATTCCAACGAAGCCAATTCTCGATGCGTTGTGACCGGCAAGCTTCCAGTAGCTATCCCAATCAAGTTTTCCCGAATTATTGGACTCGGATCCGAAATTTCATCACTTTTTACGATTTTTCGATTCTGGTGATTTTCCCTAGGGGTACCCCTAGGGAAATACGTAAAAATTCGTCGGATTCCGACGAAGCCAATTCTCGATGCGTTGTGACCGGCAAGCTTCCAGTAGCTATCCCAATCAAGTTTTCCTGAATTATTAGACTCGGATCTAAAATTTCACCACTTTTTACGATTTTTCGATTCTGGTGATTTTGCCTAGGCATACCCCTAGGGAAATTCGTCGGATTTCGACGAAGCCAATTCTCGATGCGTTGTGACCGGCAAGCTTCCAGTAGCTATCCCAATCAAGTTTTCCCGAATTATTGGACTCGGATCCGAAATTTCACCACTTTTTACGATTTTTCGATTCTGGTGATTTTCCCTAGGGGTACCCCTAGGGAAATCCGTAAAAATTCATCGGATTCCGACGAAGCCAATTCTCGATGCGTTGTGACCGGCAAGCTTTCAGTAGCTATCCCAATCAAGTTTTCCCGAATTATTGGACTCGGATCCGAAATTTCACCACTTTTTACGATTTTTCGATTCTGGTGATTTTCCCTAGGGAAATCCGTAAAAATTCGTCGGATTCCGACGAAGCCAATTCTCGATGCGTTGTGACCGGCAAGCTTCCAGTAGCTATCCCAATCAACTTTTCCCGAATTATTGGACTCGGATCCGAAATTTCACCACTTTTTACGATTTTTCGATTCTGGTGATTTTCCCTAGGGGTACCCCTAGGGAAATCCGTAAAAATTCGTCGGATTCCGACGAAGCCAATTCTCGATGCGTTGTGACCGGCAAGCTTCCAGTAGCTATCCCAAACAAGTTTTCCCGAATTATTGGACTCGGATCCGAAATTTCACCACTTTTTATGATTTTTCGATTCTGGTGATTTTCCCTAGGGGTACCCCTAGGGAAATTCGTCGGATTCCGACGAAGCCAATTCTCGATGCGTTGTGACCGGCAAGCTTCCAGTAGCTATCCCAATCAAGTTTTCCCGAATTATTGAACTCGGATCCGAAATTTCACCACTTTTTACGATTTTTCGATTCTGGTGATTTTCCTTAGGGGTACCCCTAGGGAAATCCGTAAAAATTCGTCGGATTCCGACGAAGCCAATTCTCGATGCGTTGTGACCGGCAAGCTTCCAGTAGCTATCCGAATCAAGTTTTCCCGAATTATTGGACTCGGATCCGAAATTTCACCACTTTTTACGATTTTTCGATTCTGGTGATTTTCCCTATGGGTACCCCTAGGGAAATCCGTAAAAATTCGTCGGATTCCAACGAAGCCAATTCTCGATGCGTTGTGACCGACAAGCTTCCAGTAGCTATCCGAATCAAGTATTCCCGAATTATTGGACTCGGATCCGAAATTTCACCACTTTTTACGATTTTTCGATTCTGGTGATTTTCCCTAGGGGTACCCCTAGGGAAATTCGTCGGATTTCGACGAAGCCAATTCTCGATGCGTTGTGACCGGCAAGCTTCCAGTAGCTATCCGAATTAAGTTTTCCCGAATTATTGGACTCGGATCCGAAATTTCACCACTTTTTACGATTTTTCGATTCTGGTGATTTTCCCTAGGGGTACCCCTAGGGAAATTCGTCGGATTCCGACGAAGCCAAATCTCGATGCGTTGTGACCGGCAAGCTTCCAGTAGCTATCCCAATCAAGTTTTCCCGAATTATTGGACTCGGATCCGAAATTTTACCAATTTTTACGATTTTTCGATTCTGGTGATTTTCCCTAGGGGTACCCCTAGGGAAATCCGTAAAAATTCGTCGGATTCCGACGAAGCCAATTCTCGATGCGTTGTGACCGGCAAGCTTCCAGTAGCTATCCCAATCAAGTTTTCCCGAATTATTGGACTCTGATCCAAAATTTCACCACTTTTTACGATTTTTCGATTCTGGTGATTTTCCCTAGGGGTACCCCTAGGGAAATCCGTAAAAATTCGTCGGATTCCGACGAATCCAATTCTCGATGCGTTGTGACCGGTAAGCTTCCGGTATCTATCCCAATCAAGTTTTCCCGAATTATTGGTTTCGGATCCGAAATTTCACCACTTTTTACGATTTTTCGATTCTGGTGATTTTCCCTACGGGTACCCCTAGGGAAATCCGTAAAAATTCGTCAGATTCCGACGAAACCAATTCTGGATGCGTTGTGACCAGTAAGCTTCCAGTAGCTATCCCAATCAAGTTTTCCAGAATTATTGGACTCGGATCCGAAATTTCACCACTTTTTACGATTTTTCGATTCTGGTGATTTTTCCTAGGGGTATCCCTAGGGAAATCCGTAAAAATTCGTCGGATTCCGACGAAGCCAATTCTCGATGCGTTGTGACCGGCAAGCTTCCAGTAGCTATCCCAATCAAGTTTTCCCGAATTATTGGACTCGGATCCGAAATTTCACCACTTTTTACGATTTTTCGATTCTGGTGATTTTCCCTAGGGGTACCCCTAGGGAAATCCGTAAAAATTCGTCGGATTCCGACGAAGCCAATTCTCGATGCGTTGTGACCGGCAAGCTTCCAGTAGCTATCCCAATCAAGTTTTCCCGAATTATTGGACTCGGATCCGAAATTTCACAACTTTTTACGATTTTTCGATTCTGGTGATTTTCCCTAGGGGTACCCCTAGGGAAATTCGTCGGATTTCGACGAAGCCAATTCTCGATGCGTTGTGACCGACAAACTTCCAGTAGCTATCCCAATCAAGTTTTCCCGAATTATTGGACTCGGATCCGAAATTTTAACACTTTTTACGATTTTTCGATTCTGGTGATTTTCCCTAGGGGTACCCCTAGGGAAATCCGTAAAAATTCGTCGGATTTCAACGAAGCCAATTCTCGATGCGTTGTGACCGGCAAGCTTCCAGTAGCTATCCCAATCAAGTTTTCCCGAATTATTGGACTCGGATCCGAAATTTCATCACTTTTTACGATTTTTCGATTCTGGTGATTTTCCCTAGGGGTACCCCTAGGGAAATACGTAAAAATTCGTCGGATTCCGACGAAGCCAATTCTCGATGCGTTGTGACCGGCAAGCTTCCAGTAGCTATCCCAATCAAGTTTTCCCGAATTATTGGACTCGGATCCGAAATTTCATCACTTTTTACGATTTTTCGATTCTGGTGATTTTTTCTAGGGGTATCCCTAGGGAAATCCGTAAAAATTCGTCGGATTCCGACGAAGCCAATTCTCGATGCGTTGTGACCGGCAAGCTTCCAGTAGCTATCCCAATCAAGTTTTCCCGAATTATTGGACTCGGATCCGAAATTTCACCACTTTTTACGATTTTTCGATTCTGGTGATTTTCCCTAGGGGTACCCCTAGGGAAATTCGTCGGATTTCGACGAAGCCAATTCTCGATGCGTTGTGACCGGCAAGCTTCCAGTAGCTATCCCAATCAAGTTTTCCCGAATTATTGGACAATGATCCGAAATTTCATCACTTTTTACGATTTTTCGATTCTGGTGATTTTTTCTAGGGGTATCCCTAGGGAAATCCGTAAAAATTCGTCGGATTCCGACGAAGCTAATTCTCGATGCGTTGTGACCGGCAAGCTTCCAGTAGCTATCCCAATCAAGTTTTCCCGAATTATTGGACTCGGATCCGAAATTTCACCACTTTTTACGATTTTTCGATTCTGGTGATTTTCCCTAGGGGTACCCCTAGGGAAATTCGTCGGATTTCGACGAAGCCAATTCTCGATGCGTTGTGACCGGCAAGCTTCCAGTAGCTATCCCAATCAAGTTTTCCCGAATTATTGGACAATGATCCGAAATTTCATCACTTTTTACGATTTTTCGATTCTGGTGATTTTTCCTAGGGGTATCCCTAGGGAAATCCGTAAAAATTCGTCGGATTCCGACGAAGCCAATTCTCGATGCGTTGTGACCGGCAAGCTTCCAGTAGCTATCCCAATCAAGTTTTCCCGAATTATTGGACTCGGATCCGAAATTTCACCACTTTTTACGATTTTTCGATTCTGGTGATTTTCCCTTGGGGTACCCCTAGGGAAATCCGTAAAAATTCGTCGGATTCCGACGAAGCCAATTCTCGATGCGTTGTGACCGGCAAGCTTCCAGTAGCTATCCCAATCAAGTTTTCCCGAATTATTGGACTCGGATCCGAAATTTCACAACTTTTTACGATTTTTCGATTCTGGTGATTTTCCCTAGGGGTACCCCTAGGGAAATTCGTCGGATTTCGACGAAGCCAATTCTCGATGCGTTGTGACCGACAAGCTTCCAGTAGCTATCCCAATCAAGTTTTCCCGAATTATTGGACTCGGATCCGAAATTTCACCACTTTTTACGATTTTTCGATTCTGGTGATTTTCCCTAGGGGTACCCCTAGGGAAATCCGTAAAAATTCGTCGGATTCCAACGAAGCCAATTCTCGATGCGTTGTGACCGGCAAGCTTCCAGTAGCTATCCCAATCAAGTTTTCCCGAATTATTGGACTCGGATCCGAAATTTCATCACTTTTTACGATTTTTCGATTCTGGTGATTTTCCCTAGGGGTACCCCTAGGGAAATAGGTAAAAATTCGTCGGATTCCGACGAAGCCAATTCTCGATGCGTTGTGACCGGCAAGCTTCCAGTAGCTATCCCAATCAAGTTTTCCTGAATTATTAGACTCGGATCTAAAATTTCACCACTTTTTACGATTTTTCGATTCTGGTGATTTTGCCTAGGCGTACCCCTAGGGAAATTCGTCGGATTTCGACGAAGCCAATTCTCGATGCGTTGTGACCGGCAAGCTTCCAGTAGCTATCCCAATCAAGTTTTCCCGAATTATTGGACTCGGATCCGAAATTTCACCACTTTTTACGATTTTTCGATTCTGGTGATTTTCCCTAGGGGTACCCCTAGGGAAATCCGTAAAAATTCGTCGGATTCCGACGAAGCCAATTCTCGATGCGTTGTGACCAGCAAGCTTTCAGTAGCTATCCCAATCAAGTTTTCCCGAATTATTGGACTCGGATCCGAAATTTCACCACTTTTTACGATTTTTCGATTCTGGTGATTTTCCCTAGGGAAATCCGTAAAAATTCGTCGGATTCCGACGAAGCCAATTCTCGATGCGTTGTGACCGGCAAGCTTCCAGTAGCTATCCCAATCAACGTTTCCCGAATTATTGGACTCTGATCCAAAATTTCACCACTTTTTACGATTTTTCGATTCTGGTCATTTTCCCTAGGGGTACCCCTAGGGAAATCCGTAAAAATTCGTCGGATTCCGACGAAGCCAATTCTCGATGCGTTGTGACCGGCAAGCTTCCAGTAGCTATCCCAATCAAGTTTTCCCGAATTATTGGACTCGGATCCAAAATTTCACCACTTTTTACGATTTTTCGATTCTGGTGATTTTCCCTAGAGGTACCCCTAGGGAAATTCGTCGGATTCCGACGAAGCCAATTCTCGATGCGTTGTGACCGGCAAGCTTCCAGTAGCTATTCCAATCAAGTTTTCCCGAATTATTGGACTCGGATCCGAAATTTCACCACTTTTTACGATTTTTCGATTCTGGTGATTTTCCCTAGGGGTACCCCTAGGAAAATCCGTAAAAATTCGTCGGATTCCGACGAAGCCAATTCTCGATGCGTTGTGAGCGGCAAGCTTCCAGTAGCTATCCCAATCAAGTTTTCCCGAATTATTGGACTCGGATCCGAAATTTCACAACTTTTTACGATTTTTCGATTCTGGTGATTTTCCCTAGGGGTACCCCTAGGGAAATTCATCGGATTTCTACGAAGCCAATTCTCGATGCGTTGTGACCGACAAGCTTCCAGTAGCTATCCCAATCAAGTTTTCCCGAATTATTGGACTCGGATCCGAAATTTCACCACTTTTTACGATTTTTCGATTCTGGTGATTTTCCCTAGGGGTACCCCTAGGGAAATCCGTAAAAATTCGTCGGATTTTGACGAAGCCAATTCTCGATGCGTTGTGACCGGCAAGCTAGGGAAATTCGTCGGATTCCGACGAAGCCAATTCTCGATGCGTTGTGACCGGCAAGCTTCCAGTAGCTATCCCAATCAAGTTTTCCCGAATTATTGGACTCGGATCCGAAATTTCACCACTTTTTACGATTTTTCGATTCTGGTGATTTTCCCTAGGGGTACCCCTAGGGAAATCCGTAAAAATTCGTTGGATTCCGACGAAGCCAATTCTCGATGCATTGTGACCGGCAAGCTTCCAGTAGCTATCCCAATCAAGTTTTCCCGAATTATTGGACTCGGATCCGAAATTTCACAACTTTTTACGATTTTTCGATTCTGGTGATTTTCCCTCGGGGTACCCCTAGGGAAATTCGTCGGATTCCGACGAAGCCAATTCTCGATGCGTTGTGACCGGCAAGCTTCCAGTAGCTATCCCAATCAAGTTTTCCCGAATTATTGGACTCGGATCCGAAATTTCACCACTTTTTACGATTTTTCGATTCTGGTGATTTTCCCTAGGGGTACCCCTAGGGAAATCCGTAAAAATTCGTTGGATTCCGACGAAGCCAATTCTCGATGCATTGTGACCGGCAAGCTTCCAGTAGCTATCCCAATCAAGTTTTCCCGAATTATTGGACTCGGATCCGAAATTTCACAACTTTTTACGATTTTTCGATTCTGGTGATTTTCCCTCGGGGTACCCCTAGGGAAATTCGTCGGATTCCGACGAAGCCAATTCTCGATGCGTTGTGACCGGCAAGCTTCCAGTAGCTATCCCAATCAAGTTTTCCCGAATTATTGGACTCGGATCCGAAATTTCACCACTTTTTACGATTTTTCGATTCTGGTGATTTACCCTAGGGGTACCCCTAGGGAAATTCATCGGATTCCGACGAAGCCAATTCTCGATGCATTGTTACCGGCAAGCTTCCAGTAGCTATCCCAATCAAGTTTTCCCGAATTATTGGACTCGGATCCGAAATTTCACCACTTTTTACGATTTTTTGATTCTGGTGATTTTCCCTAGGGGTAACCCTAGGGAAATCAGTAAAAATTCGTCGGATTACGACGAAGTCAATTCTCGATGCGTTGTGACCGGCAAGCTTCCAGTAGCTATCCCAAACAAGTTTTCCCGAATTATTGGACTCGGATCCGAAATTTCACCACTTTTTACTATTTTTCGATTCTGGTGATTTTCCCTAGGGGTACCCCTAGTGTAATTCGTCGGATTCCGACGAAGCAAATTCTCGATGCGTTGTGACCGGCAAGCTTCCAGTAGCTATCCCAATCAAGTTTTCCCGAATTATTGGACTCGGATCCGAAATTTCACCACTTTTTACGATTTTTTGATTCTGGTGATTTTCCCTAGGGGTAACACTAGGGAAATCCGTAAAAATTCGTCGGATTACGACGAAGCCAATTCTCGATGCGTTGTGACCGGCAAGCCTCCAGTAGCTATCCCAATCAAGTTTTCCCGAATTATTGGACTCGAATCCGAAATTTCACCACTTTTTACGATTTTTCGATTCTGGTGATTTTCCCTAGGGGTACCCCTAGGGAAATTCGTCGGATTACGACGAAACCAATTCTCGATGCGTTGTGACCGGCAAGCTTCCAGTAGCTATCCCAATCAATTTTTAACGAATTATTGGACTCGGATCCGAAATGTCACCACTTTTTACGATTTTTCGATTCTGGTGATTTTCCCTAGGGGTACCCCTAGGAAAATTCGTCGGATTCCGACGAAGCCAATTCTCGATGCGTTGTGACCGGCAAGCTTCCAGTAGCTATCCCAATTAAGTTTTCCCGAATTATTGGACTCAGATCCGAAATGTCACCACTTTTTACGATTTTTCGATTCTGGTGATTTTCCCTAGGGGTACCCCTAGGGAAATTCGTCGGATTCCAACGAAGCCAATTCTCGATGCGTTGTGACCGGCAAGCTTCCAGTAGCTATCCCAATCAAGTTTTCCCGAATTATTGGACTCGGATCCGAAATTTCACCACTTTTTACGATTTTTCGATTCTGGTGATTTTCCCTAGGGGTACCCCTAGGAAAATTCGTCGGATTCCGACGAAGCCAATTCTCGATGCGTTGTGACCAGCAAGCTTCCAGTAGCTATCCCAATCATGTTTTCCCAAATTATTTGACTCGGATCCGAAATTTCACCACTTTTTACGATTTTTGGATTCTGGTGATTTTCCCTAGGGGTACCCCTAGGGAAATTCGTCGGATTCCGACGAAGCCAATTCTCGATGCGTTTTGACCGGCAAGTTTCCAGTAGCTATCCCAATCAAGTTTTTCCGAATTATTGGACTCGGATCCGAAATTTCACCACTTTTTACGATTTTTCGATTCTGGTGATTTTCCCTAGGGGTACCCCTAGGAAAATTCGTCGGATTCCGACGAAACCAATTCTCGATGCGTTGTGACCGGCAAGCTTCCAGTAGCTATCCCAATAAAGTTTTCCCAAATTATTGGACTCGGATCCGAAATTTCACCACTTTTTACGATTTTTCGATTCTGGTGATTTTCCCTAGGGGTACCCCTAGGGAAATTCGTCGGATTCCGACGAAGCCAATTCTCGATGCGTTGTGACCGGAAAGCTTCCAGTAGCTAACCCAATCAAGTTTTCCCGAATTATTGGACTCGGATCCAAAATTTCACCACTTTTTACGATTTTTCGATTCTGGTGATTTTCCCTAGGGGTACCCCTAGGGAAATTCGTCGGATTCCGACGAAGGCAATTCTCGATGCGTTGTGACCGGCAAGCTTCCAGTAGCTATCCCAATCAAGGTTTCCCGAATTATTGGACTCGGATCCGAAATTTCACCACTTTTTACGATTTTTCGATTCTGGTGATTTTCCCTAGGGGTACCCCTAGGGAAATTCGTCGGATTTCGACGAAGCCAATTCTCGATGCGTTGTGACCGGCAAGCTTCCAGTAGCTATCCCAATCAAGTTTTCCCGAATTATTGGACTCGGATCCGAAATTTCACCACTTTTTACGATTTTTCGATTCTGGTGATTTTCCCTAGGGGTACCCCTAGGGAAATCCGTAAAAATTCGTCGGATTCCGATGAAACCAATTCTCGATGTGTTGTGATCGGCAATCTTCCAGTAGCTATCCCAATCAAGGTTTCCCAAATTATTGGACTCGGATCCGAAATTTCACCACTTTTTACGATTTTTCGATTCTGGTGATTTTCCCAAGGGGTACTCCTAGGGAAATTCGTCGGATTCCGACGAAGCCAATTCTCGATGCGTTGTGACCGGCAAGCTTCCAGTAGCTATCCCAATCAAGTTTTCCCGAATTTTTGGACTCGAATCCGAAATTTCACCACTTTTTACGATTTTTTGATTCTGGTGATTTTCCCTAGGGGTAACCCTAGGGAAATCCGTAAAAATTCGTCGGATTACGACGAAGCCAATGCTCGATGCGTTGTGACCGGCAAGCTTCCAGTAGCTATCCCAATCAAGTTTTCCCGAATTATTGGACTCGGATCCGAAATTTCACCACTTTTTACGATTTTTCGATTCTGGTGATTTTCCCTAGGGGTACCCCTAGGGAAATTCGTCGGATTACGACGAAACCAATTCTCGATGCGTTGTGACCGGCAAGCTTCCAGTAGCTATCCCAATCAAGTTTTCCCGAATTATTGGACTCGGATCCGAAATTTCACCTATTTTTACGATTTTTCGATTCTGGTGATTTTCCCTAGGGGTACCCCTAGGGAAATTCGTCGGATTCCGACGAAGCCAATTCTCGATGCGTTGTGACCGGCAAGCTTCCAGTAGCTATCCCAATCAAGTTTTTCCGAATTATTGGACTCGGATCCGAATTTCACCACTTTTTACTATTTTTCGATTCTGGTGATTTTCCCTAGGGGTACCCCTAGGGAAATTCGTCGGATTCCGACGAAGCCAATTCTCGATGCGTTGTGACCGGCAAGCTTCCAGTAGCTATCCCAATCAAATTTTCCCAAATTATTGGACTCGGATTCGAAATTTCACCACTTTTTACGATTTTTTGATTCTGGTGATTTTCCCTAGGGGTACACCTAGGGAAATTCGTCGGATTCCGACGAAGCCAATTCTCGATGCGTTGTGACCGGCAAGCTTCCAGTAGCTATCCCAATCAAGTTTTCCCGAATTATTGGACTCGGATCCGAAATTTCACCACTTTTTACGATTTTTTGATTCTGGTGATTTTCCCTAGGGGTAACCCTACGGAAATCAGTAAAAATTCGTCGGATTACGACGAAGCCAATTCTCGATGCGTTGTGACCGGCAAGCTTCCAGTAGCTATCCCAAACAAGTTTTCCCGAATTATTGGACTCGGATCCGAAATTTCACCACTTTTTACGATTTTTCGATTCTGGTGATTTTCCCTAGGGGTACCCCTAGTGAAATTCGTTGGATTACGACGAAGCCAATTCTTGATACGTTGTGACCGGCATGCTTCCAGTAGCTATCCCAATCAAGTTTTCCCAAATTATTGGACTCGGATCCGAAATTTCACCACTTTTTACGATTTTTCGATTCTGGTGATTTTCCCTGGGGGTACCCCTAGGGAAATTCGTCGGATTCCGACGAAGCCAATTCTCGATGCGTTGTGACCGGCAAGCTTCCAGTAGCTATCCCAATCAAGTTTTCCCGAATTATTGGACTCGGATCCGAAATTTCACCACTTTTTACGATTTTTCGATTCTGGTGATTTTCCCTCGGGGTACCCCTAGGGAAATTCATCGGATTCCGACGAAGCCAATTCTCGATGCATTGTGACCGGCAAGCTTCCAGTAGCTATCCCAATCAAGTTTTCCCGAATTATTTGACTCGGATCCGAAATTTCACCACTTTTTACGATTTTTTGATTCTGGTGATTTTCCCTAGGGGTAACCCTAGGGAAATCCGTAAAAATTCGTCGGATTACGACGAAGCCAATTCTCGATGCGTTGTGACCGGCAAGCTTCCAGTAGCTATCCCAATCAAGTTTTCCCGAATTATTGGACTCGAATCCGAAATTTCACCACTTTTTACGATTTTTCGATTCTGGTGATTTTCCCTAGGGGTACCCCTACGGAAATTCGTCGGATTACGACGAAACCAATTCTCGATGCGTTGTGACCGACAAGTTTCCAGTAGCTATCCCAATCAAGTTTTCCCGAATTATTGGACACGGATCCGAAATTTCACCACTTTTTACGATTTTTCGATTCTGGTGATTTTCCCTAGGGGTACCCCTAGGGAAATTCGTCGGATTACGACGAAACCAATTCTCGATGCGTTGTGACCGGCAAGCTTCCAGTAGCTATCCCAATCAAGTTTTTCCGAATTATTGGACTCGGATCCGAAATTTCACCACTTTTTACGATTTTTCGATTCTGGTGATTTTCCCTAGGGGTACCCCTAGGGAAATTCGTCGGATTCCGACGAAGCCAATTCTCGATGCGTTGTGACCGGCAAGCTTCCAGTAGCTATCCCAATCAAGTTTTTCCGAATTATTGGACTCGGATCCGAATTTCACCACTTTTTACGATTTTTCGATTCTGGTGATTTTCCATAGGGGTACCCCTAGGGAAATTCGTCGGATTCCGACGAAGCCAATTCTCGATGCGTTGTGACCGGCAAGCTTCCAGTAGCTATCCCAATCAAATTTTCCCAAATTATTGGACTCGGATTCGAAATTTCACCACTTTTTACGATTTTTTGATTCTGGTGATTTTCCCTAGGGGTACCCCTAGGGAAATTCGTCGGATTCCGACGAAGCCAATTCTCGATGCGTTGTGACCGGCAAGCTTCCAGTAGCTATCCCAATCAAGTTTTCCCGAATTATTGGACTCGGATCCGAAATTTCACCACTTTTTACGATTTTTTGATTCTGGTGATTTTCCCTAGGGGTAACCCTAGGGAAATCAGTAAAAATTCGTCGGATTACGACGAAGCCAATTCTCGATGCGTTGTGACCGGCAAGCTTCCAGTAGCTATCCCAAACAAGTTTTCCCGAATTATTGGACTCGGATCCGAAATTTCACCACTTTTTACGATTTTTCGATTCTGGTGATTTTCCCTAGGGGTACCCCTAGTGAAATTCGTTGGATTACGACGAAGCCAATTCTCGATACGTTGAGACCGGCATGCTTCCAGTAGCTATCCCAATCAAGTTTTCCCGAATTATTGGACTCGAATCCGAAATTTCACCACTTTTTACGATTTTTCGATTCTGGTGATTTTCCCTGGGGGTACCCCTAGGGAAATTCGTCGGATTCCGACGAAGCCAATTCTCGATGCGTTGTGACCGGCAAGCTTCCAGTAGCTATCCCAATCAAGTTTTCCCGAATTATTGGACTCGGATCCGAAATTTCACCACTTTTTACGATTTTTCGATTCTGGTGATTTTCCCTCGGGGTACCCCTAGGGAAATTCATCGGATTCCGACGAAGCCAATTCTCGATGCATTGTGACCGGCAAGCTTCCAGTAGCTATCCCAATCAAGTTTTCCCGAATTATTTGACTCGGATCCGAAATTTCACCACTTTTTACGATTTTTTGATTCTGGTGATTTTCCCTAGGGGTAACCCTAGGGAAATCCGTAAAAATTCGTCGGATTACGACGAAGCCAATTCTCGATGCGTTGTGACCGGCAAGCTTCCAGTAGCTATCCCAATCAAGTTTTCCCGAATTATTGGACTCGAATCCGAAATTTCACCACTTTTTACGATTTTTGGATTCTGGTGATTTTCCCTAGGGGTACCCCTACGGAAATTCGTCGGATTACGACGAAACCAATTCTCGATGCGTTGTGACCGGCAAGTTTCCAGTAGCTATCCCAATCAATTTTTAATGAATTATTGGACTCGGATCCGAAATGTCACCACTTTTTACGATTTTTCGATTCTGGTGATTTTCCCTAGGGGTACCCCTAGGGAAATTCGTCGGATTTCGACGAAGCCAATTCTCGATGCGTTGTGACCGGCAAGCTTCCAATAGCTATCCCAATCAAGTTTTCCCGAATTATTGGACTCGGATCCGAAATTTCACCACTTTTTACGATTTTTCGATTCTGGTGATTTTCCCTAGGGGTACCCCTAGGGAAATTCGTCGGATTCCGACGAAGCCAATTCTCGATGCGTTGTGACCGGAAAGCTTCCTGTAGCTAACCCAATCAAGTTTTCCCGAATTATTGGACTCGGATCCGAAATTTCACCACTTTTTACGATTTTTCGATTCTGGTGATTTTCCCTAGGGGTACCCCTAGGGAAATTCGTCGGATTCCGACGAAGGCAATTCTCGATGCGTTGTGACCGGCAAGCTTACAGTAGCTATCCCAATCAAGTTTTCCCGAATTATTGGACTCGGATCCGAAATTTCACCACTTTTTACGATTTTTCGATTATGGTGATTTTCCCTAGGGGTACCCCTAGGGAAATTCGTCGGATTCCGACGAAGCCAATTCTCGATGCGTTGTGACCGGCAAGCTTCCAGTAGCTATCCCAATCAAGTTTTCCCGAATTATTGGACTCGGATCCGAAATTTCACCACTTTTTACGATTTTTCGATTCTGGTGATTTTCCCTAGGGGTACCCCTAGGGAAATTCGTCGGATTTCGACGAAGCCAATTCTCGATGCGTTGTGACCGGCAAGCTTCCAGTAGCTATCCCAATCAAGTTTTCCCGAATTATTGGACTCGGATCCGAAATTTCACCACTTTTTACGATTTTTTGATTCTGGTGATTTTCCCTAGGGGTACCCCTAGGGAAATTCGTCGGATTCCGACGAAGCCAATTCTCGATGCGTTGTGACCGGAAAGCTTCCTGTAGCTAACCCAATCAAGTTTTCCCGAATTATTGGACTCGGATCCGAAATTTCACCACTTTTTACGATTTTTCGATTCTGGTGATTTTCCCTAGGGGTACCCCTAGGGAAATTCGTCGGATTTCGACGAAGCCAATTCTCGATGCGTTGTGACCGGCAAGCTTCCAGTAGCTATCCCAATCAAGTTTTCCCGAATTATTGGACTCGGATCCGAAATTTCACCACTTTTTACGATTTTTCGATTCTGGTGATTTTCCCTAGGGGTACCCCTAGGGAAATTCGTCGGATTCCGACGAAGCCAATTCTCGATGCGTTGTGACCGGAAAGCTTCCTGTAGCTAACCCAATCAAGTTTTCCCGAATTATTGGACTCGGATCCGAAATTTCACCACTTTTTACGATTTTTCGATTCTGGTGATTTTCCCTAGGGGTACCCCTAGGGAAATTCGTCGGATTCCGACGAAGGCAATTCTCGATGCGTTGTGACCGGCAAGCTTACAGTAGCTATCCCAATCAAGTTTTCCCGAATTATTGGACTCGGATCCGAAATTTCACCACTTTTTACGATTTTTCGATTCTGGTAATTTTCCCTAGGGGTACCCCTAGGGAAATTCGTCGGATTCCGACGAAGGCAATTCTCGATGCGTTGTGACCGGCAAGCTTCCAGTAGCTATCCCAATCAAGTTTTCCCGAATTATTGGACTCGGGTCCGAAATTTCACAACTTTTTACGATTTTTCGATTCTGGTGATTTTCCCTAGGGGTACCCCTAGGGAAATCCGTAAAAATTCGTCGGATTCCGACGAAGCCAATTCTCGATGCGTTGTGACCGGCAAGCTTCCAGTAGCTATCCCAATCAAGTTTTCCCGAATTATTGGACTCGGATCCGAAATTTCACCACTTTTTACGATTTTCGATTCTGGTGATTTTCCCTAGGGGTACTCCTGGGGAAATTCGTCGGATTCCGACGAAGCCAATTCTCGATGCGTTGTGACCGGCAAGCTTCCAGTAGCTATCCCAATCAAGTTTTCCCGAATTATTGGACTCGAATCCGAAATTTCACCACTTTTTACGATTTTTCGATTCTGGTGATTTTCCCTAGGGGTACCCCTAGGAAAATCCGTAAAAATTCGTCGGATTCCGACGAAGCCAATTCTCGATGCGTTGTGACCGGCAAGCTTCCTGTAGCTATCCCAATCAAGTTTTCCCGAATTATTGGACTCGGATCAGAAATTTCACCATTTTTTACGATTTTTCGATTCTGGTTATTTTCCCTAGGGGTACCCCTAGGGAAATTCGTCGGATTCCGACGAAGGCAATTCTCGATGCGTTGTGACCGGCAAGCTTCCAGTAGCTATCCCAATCAAGTTTTCCCGAATTATTGGACTCGGATCCGAAATTTCACCACTTTTTACGATTTTTCGATTCTGGTGATTTTCCCTAGGGGTACCCCTAGGGAAATCCGTAAAAATTCGTCGGATTCCGACGAAGCCAATTCTCGATTTGTTGTGACCGGCAAGCTTCCAGTAGCTATCCCAATCAAGTTTTCCCGAATTATTGGACTCGGATTCCGAAATTTCACCACTTTTTACGATTTTTCGATTCTGGTGATTTTCCCTAGGCCCCTAGGGAAATCCGTAAAAATTCGTCGGATTCCGACGAAGCTAATTCTCGATGCGTTGCGACCGGCAAGCTTCCAGTAGCTATCCCAATCAAGTTTTCCCGAATTATTGGACTCGAATCCGAAATTTCACCACTTTTTACGATTTTTCGATTCTGGTGATTTTCCCTAGGGGTACCCCTAGGGAAATCCGTAAAAATTCGTCGGATTCCGACGAAGCCAATTCTCGATGCGTTGTGACCGGCAAGCTTCCAGTAGCTATCCCAATCATGTTTTCCCGAATTATTGGACTCGGATCCGAAATTTGACCACTTTTTACGATTTTTCGATTCTGGTGATTTTCCCTATGGGTACCCCTAGGGAAATTCGTCGGATTCCGACGAAGGCAATTCTCGATGCGTTGTGACCGGCAAGCTTCCAGTAGCTATCCCAATCAAGTTTTCCCGAATTATTGGACTCGGATCCGAAATTTCACCACTTTTTACGATTTTTCGATTCTGGTGATTTTCCCTAGGGGTACCCCTAGGGAAATTCGTCGGATTCCGACGAAGGCAATTCTCGATGCGTTGTGACCGGCAAGCTTCCAGTAGCTATCCCAATCAAGTTTTCCCGAATTATTGGACTCGGATCCGAAATTTCACCACTTTTTACGATTTTTCGATTCTGGTGATTTTCCCTAGGGGTACCCCTAGGGAAATCCGTAAAAATTCGTCGGATTCCGACGAAGCCAATTCTCGATGCGTTGTGACCGGCAAGCTTCCAGTAGCTATCCCAATCATGTTTTCCCGAATTATTGGACTCGGATCCGAAATTTGACCACTTTTTACGATTTTTCGATTCTGGTGATTTTCCCTATGGGTACCCCTAGGGAAATTCGTCGAATTCCGACGAAGGCAATTCTCGATGCGTTGTGACCGGCAAGCTTCCAGTAGCTATCCCAATCAAGTTTTCCCGAATTATTGGACTCGGATCCGAAATTTCACCACTTTTTACGATTTTTCGATTCTGGTGATTTTCCCTAGGGGTACCCCTAGGGAAATTCGTCGGATTCCGACGAAGCCAATTCTCGATGCGTTGTGACCGGCAAGCTTCCAGTAGCTATCCCAATCAAGTTTTCCCGAATTATTGGACTCGGATCCAAAATTTCACCACTTTTTACGATTTTTCTATTCTGGTGATTTTCCCTAGGGGTACCCCTAGGGAAATCCGTAAAAATTCGTCGGATTCTGACGAAGCCAATTCTCGATGCGTTGTGACCGGCAAGCTTCCAGTAGCTATCCCAGTCAAGTTTTCCCGAATTATTGGACTCGGATCCGAAATTTCACCACTTTTTACGATTTTTCGATTCTGGTGATTTTCCCTAGGGGTACCCCTAGGGAAATCTGTAAAAATTCGTTGGATTCCGACGATGCCAATTCTCGATGCGTTGTGACCGGCAAGCTTCCAGTAGCTATCCCAATCAAGTTTTCCCGAATTATTGGACTCGGATTCCGAAATTTCACCACTTTTTACGATTTTTCGATTCTGGTGATTTTCCCTAGGCCCCTAGGGAAATCCGTAAAAATTCGTCGGATTTCGACGAAGCTAATTCTCGATGCGTTGTGACCGGCAAGCTTCCAGTAGCTATCCCAATCAAGTTTTCCCGAATTATTGGACTCGAATCCGAAATTTCACCACTTTTTACGATTTTTCGATTCTGGTGATTTTCCCTAGGGGTACCCCTAGGGAAATCCGTAAAAATTCGTCGGATTCCGACGAAGCCAATTCTCGATGCGTTGTGACCGGCAAGCTTCCAGTAGCTATCCCAATCATGTTTTCCCGAATTATTGGACTCGGATCCGAAATTTGACCACTTTTTACGATTTTTCGATTCTGGTGATTTTCCCTATGGGTACCGCTAGGGAAATTCGTCGAATTCCGACGAAGGCAATTCTCGATGCGTTGTGACCGGCAAGCTTCCAGTAGCTATCCCAATCAAGTTTTCCCGAATTATTGGACTCGGATCCAAAATTTCACCACTTTTTACGATTTTTCTATTCTGGTGATTTTCCCTAGGGGTACCCCTAGGGAAATCCGTAAAAATTCGTCGGATTCTGACGAAGCCAATTCTCGATGCGTTGTGACCGGCAAGCTTCCAGTAGCTATCCCAATCAAGTTTTCCCGAATTATTGGACTCGGATCCGAAATTTCACCACTTTTTACGATTTTTCGATTCTGGTGATTTTCCCTAGGGGTACCCCTAGGGAAATCTGTAAAAATTCGTTGGATTCCGACGATGCCAATTCTCGATGCGTTGTGACCGGCAAGCTTCCAGTAGCTATCCCAATCAAGTTTTCCCGAATTATTTGACTCGGATCCGAAATTTCACCA
This sequence comes from Excoecaria cochinchinensis, assembly GCA_947683425.1. NCBI lineage: Eukaryota > Viridiplantae > Streptophyta > Magnoliopsida > Malpighiales > Euphorbiaceae > Excoecaria > Excoecaria cochinchinensis. The sequence goes on from CANTUQ010000313.1 coordinate 67,894, forward strand.
CTTTTTACGATTTTTCGATTCTGGTGATTTTTCCTAGGGGTACCCCTAGGGAAATCTGTAAAATTCGTTGGATTCCGACGATGCCAATTCTCGATGCGTTGTGACCGGCAAGCTTCCAGTAGCTATCCCAATCAAGTTTTCCCGAATTATTGGACTCGGATCCGAAATTTCACCACTTTTTACGATTTTTCGATTCTGGTGATTTTCCCTAGGGGTACCCCTAGGGAAATCCGTAAAAATTCGTCGGATTCCGACGATGCCAATTCTCGATGCGTTGTGACCGGCAAGCTTCCAGTAGCTATCCCAATCAAGTTTTCCCGAATTATTGGACTCGGATCCGAAATTTCACCACTTTTTACGATTTTTCGATTTTAGTGATTTTCCCTAGGGGTACCCCTAGGAAAATTCGTCGGATTCCGACGAAGCCAATTCTCGATGCGTTGTGACCGGCAAGTTTCCAGTAGCTATCCCAATCAAGTTTTCCCGAATTATTGGACTCGGATCCGAAATTTCACCACTTTTTACGATTTTTCGATTCTGGTGATTTTCCCTAGGGGTACCCCTAGGGAAATCCGTAAAAATTCGTCGGATTCCGACGATGCCAATTCTCGATGCGTTGTGACCGGCAAGCTTCCAGTAGCTATCCCAATCAAGTTTTCCCGAATTATTGGACTCGGATCCGAAATTTCACAACTTTTTACGATTTTTCGATTTTAGTGATTTTCCCTAGGGGTACCCCTAGGAAAATTCGTCGGATTCCGACGAAGCCAATTCTCGATGCGTTGTGACCGGCAAGCTTCCAGTAGCTATCCCAATCAAGTTTTCCCGAATTATTGGACTCGGATCCGAAATATAACCAGTTTTTACGATTTTTCGATTCTGGTGATTTTCCCTAGGGGTACCCCTAGGGAAATTCGTCGGATTCCGACGAAGCCAATTCTCGATGCGTTGTGACCGGCAAGCTTCCAGTAGCTATCCCAATCAAGTTTTCCCGAATTATTGGACTCGGATCCGAAATTTCACCATTTTTTACGATTTTTCGATTCTGGTGATTTTCCCTAGGGGTACCCCTAGGGAAATCCGTAAAAATTCGTCGGATTCCGACGATGCCAATTCTCGATGCGTTGTGACCGGCAAGCTTCCAGTAGCTATCCCAATTAAGTTTTCCCGAATTATTGGACTCGGATCCGAAATTTCACCACTTTTTACGATTTTTCGATTCTAGTGATTTTCCCTAGGGGTACCCCTAGGGAAATTCGTCGGATTCCGACGAAGCCAATTCTCGATGCGTTGTGACCGGCAAGCTTCCAGTAGCTATCCCAATCAAGTTTTCCCGAATTATTGGACTCGGATCCGAAATTTCACCACTTTTTACGATTTTTAGATTCTGGTGATTTTCCCTAGGGGTACCCCTAGGGAAATTCGTCGGATTCCGACGAAGCCAATTCTCGATGCGTTGTGACCGGCAAGCTTCCAGTAGCTATCCCAATCGAGTTTTCCCGTATTATTGGACTCGGATCCGAAATTTCACCACTTTTTACGATTTTTCGATTCTGGTGATTTTCCCTAGGGGTACCCCTAGGGAAATTCGTCGGATTCCGACGAAGCCAATTCTCGATGCGTTGTGACCGGCAAGCTTCCAGTAGCTATCCCAATCGAGTTTTTCCGAATTATTGGACTCGGATCCGAAATTTCACCACTTTTTACGATTTTTCGATTCTGGTGATTTTCCCTAGGGGTACCCTAAGGGAAATTCGTCGGATTCCGACGAAGCCAATTCTCGATGCGTTGTGACCGGCAAGCTTCCAGTAGCTAACCCAATCAAGTTTTCCCGAATTATTGGACTCGGATCCGAAATTTCACCACTTTTTACGATTTTTCGATTCTGGTGATTTTCCCTAGGGGTACCCCTAGGGAAATTCGTCGGATTCCGACGAAGCCAATTCTCGATGCGTTGTGACCGGCAAGCTTCCAGTAGCTGTCCCAATCAAGTTTTCCCGAATTATTGGACTCGGATCCGAAATTTCACCACTTTTTACGATTTTTCGATTCTGGTGATTTTCCCTAGGGGTACCCCTAGGGAAATCCGTAAAAATTCGTCGGATTCCGACGAAGCCAATTCTCGATGCGTTGTGACCGGCAAGCTTCCAGTAGCTATCCCAATCAAGTTTTCCCGAATTATTGGACTCGGATCCGAAATTTCACCACTTTTTACGATTTTTCGATTCTGGTGATTTTCCCTAGGGGTACCCCTAGGGAAATTCGTCGGATTCCGACGAAGCCAATTCTTGATGCGTTGTGACCGGCAAGCTTCCAGTAGCTATCCCAATCAAGTTTTCCGGAATTATTGGACTCGGATCCGAAATTTCACCACTTTTTACGATTTTTAGATTCTGGTGATTTTCCCTAGGGGTACCCCTAGGGAAATTCGTCGGATTCCGACGAAGCCAATTCTCGATGCGTTGTGACCGGCAAGCTTCCAGTAGCTATCCCAATCAAGTTTTCCCGAATTATTGGACTCGGATCCGAAATTTCACCACTTTTTACGATTTTTCGATTCTGGTGATTTTCCCTAGGGGTACCCCTAGGGAAATCCCTAAAAATTCGCCGGATTCCGACGATGCCAATTCTCGATGCGTTGTGACCGGCAAGCTTCCAGTAGCTATCCCAATCAAGTTTTCCCGAATTATTGGACTCGGATCCGAAATTTCACCACTTTTTACGATTTTTCGATTCTAGTGATTTTCCCTAGGGGTACCCCTAGGGAAATTCGTCGGATTCCGACGAAGCCAATTCTCGATGCGTTGTGACCGGCAAGCTTCCAGTAGCTATCCCAATCATGTTTTCCCGAATTATTGGACTCGGATCCGAAATTTGACCACTTTTTACGATTTTTCGATTCTGGTGATTTTCCCTATGGGTACCCCTAGGGAAATTCGTCGAATTCCGACGAAGGCAATTCTCGATGCGTTGTGACCGGCAAGCTTCCAGTAGCTATCCCAATCAAGTTTTCCCGAATTATTGGACTCGGATCCGAAATTTCACCACTTTTTACGATTTTTCGATTCTGGTGATTTTCCCTAGGGGTACCCCTAGGGAAATTCGTCGGATTCCGACGAAGGCAATTCTCGATGCGTTGTGACCGGCAAGCTTCCAGTAGCTATCCCAATCAAGTTTTCCCGAATTATTGGACTCGGATCCGAAATTTCACCACTTTTTACGATTTTTCGATTCTGGTGATTTTCCCTAGGGGTACCCCTAGGGAAATCCGTAAAAATTCGTCGGATTCCGACGAAGCCAATTCTCGATGCGTTGTGACCGGCAAGCTTCCAGTAGCTATCCCAATCATGTTTTCCCGAATTATTGGACTCGGATCCGAAATTTGACCACTTTTTACGATTTTTCGATTCTGGTGATTTTCCCTATGGGTACCCCTAGGGAAATTCGTCGAATTCCGACGAAGGCAATTCTCGATGCGTTGTGACCGGCAAGCTTCCAGTAGCTATCCCAATCAAGTTTTCCCGAATTATTGGACTCGGATCCGAAATTTCACCACTTTTTACGATTTTTCGATTCTGGTGATTTTCCCTAGGGGTACCCCTAGGGAAATTCGTCGGATTCCGACGAAGCCAATTCTCGATGCGTTGTGACCGGCAAGCTTCCAGTAGCTATCCCAATCAAGTTTTCCCGAATTATTGGACTCGGATCCAAAATTTCACCACTTTTTACGATTTTTCTATTCTGGTGATTTTCCCTAGGGGTACCCCTAGGGAAATCCGTAAAAATTCGTCGGATTCTGACGAAGCCAATTCTCGATGCATTGTGACCGGCAAGCTTCCAGTAGCTATCCCAGTCAAGTTTTCCCGAATTATTGGACTCGGATCCGAAATTTCACCACTTTTTACGATTTTTCGATTCTGGTGATTTTCCCTAGGGGTACCCCTAGGGAAATCTGTAAAAATTCGTTGGATTCCGACGATGCCAATTCTCGATGCGTTGTGACCGGCAAGCTTCCAGTAGCTATCCCAATCAAGTTTTCCCGAATTATTGGACTCGGATCCGAAATTTCACCACTTTTTACGATTTTTCGATTCTGGTGATTTTCCCTAGGGGTACCCCTAGGGAAATTCGTCGGATTCCGACGAAGCCAATTCTCGATGCGTTGTGACCGGCAAGCTTCCAGTAGCTATCCCAATCAAGTTTTCCGGAATTATTGGACTCGGATCCGAAATTTCACCACTTTTTACGATTTTTAGATTCTGGTGATTTTCCCTAGGGGTACCCCTAGGGAAATTCGTCGGATTCCGACGAAGCCAATTCTCGATGCGTTGTAACACCCCGCCATCCCCGTTGGAAGGATACCGGAGTGCCACGCGGGCAAACACATATAATCATATACATTTACACATATATAAATAAATAAAAGAAAATCAAATAAGGTTTAAAGAAACTTTTAATCATTTAATAATAAAACCTGTTTACATGTAACATATATCGATATCGTTTTACAAAATGAGGCTCGTATGCAATTACATATACAAAAAGAATACTTGTTTCTTTACAAAAAGATTCATTTTGCTAAATACATGCCATATACAAAAGTAATTACAAATACAGCGGAAGACTTCAAAAATATAACAACTTCATCCAAAAAGACTCCTAGTGGCCGACCTGCAGATATCCGACTCTGAACTGCACTCGCCACCTGCACGGGAAAAGAGCCCGTGCTAAGCGATAACGCTTAGTGGGGAGGAACAAAACAAAATAACAATATACAAATACAATATAGTATCTCATCACATTATAATATTCACAATATAGGCAATTAACAAGTACACACATACTTTTCTGATTACACCAACACAAGCTATACAAGAATTCATGTGAAACATATTCATTTAATCTTGTTAAAAACATCTCAACATATACAATACATATACACATATAAACACGTAGCCTGATTAGTCTGGTATAAACCTAAGAAGTGGATACGGTCATTTGGATACTGATAGAACACAGTATCCCAAGCATATAGAGACATGAGTCTCAAACATGTAATTTTCATATAGAGACCGAGGTCTCGCTTTATTTCCATATAGACCAAACGTGGTCGAAACAAGGATCCAAACGGACCCGCATATAACATTTTTATCATATAGCAGCTGCACACACACTTTGACCTAAGTAAGCGCTTACTTATCCACTACTATGACTTATACAGCTTAAGAATACAGTTCAACAATTCATGTACACATGTGTATAGAGCAAATTCAGAACATTTAAACATATAAATATCAATATTGAAAGTAATAAAAACACATAACTCACATTGAGTTAATCCATGTCAAACAAATTATAAATAATGTAAATCAAGAATATTAATTATTAATCATGTATATAATTCAGCAATAAACAATTATTAAAATGCAATTTCAGTCTTAAAAACCCATACATTTAATAGGTGTTGAAAATCCTTTAAAACAGAAGTTAAAATCCTGTTTTGGAAAACAGAAGCCAGTCACGTCGTGACCACTGGTCACGTCGTGACGCAAAGCAAGCAAGAACAGGCAGCAAGGAAGGCCGGTCACGGCGTGACCTCCAGTCACGTCTCGTGATGCAGGCCTCACGCGAGCGCCAAGCAAAATCACAAGGCAGAAAGCAAAGCAAAAGCAGGCGAGACAGGATAGTCACGGCGTGACCAACCATCACGCGACGTGACGCCAGGGAGGAGAGGAAGAACTCGCGCAAGCAAAAGGGGCGAGGGTCACGGCGTGACCACCAGTCACGTCACGTGACCTTCTCCTCACAAAACTTCATCTTCTCCAAACTTCCAATTTTCCAGAAATCGTAGAAAACCCAGAAAATTTCAGTAAACAGAGTACTTCCTAATTTCAAAACCCCAGCTTTCCCAAAACCATTTTTTTCATGTATTAATCATTCAAACACATACCCTCAAGACTCAAGAACTCAATTCCTGTAATTATAATATAACTATGTGTTTTGAGTGTGAAGACAGAGACAAAACCAGGAGGTCTATATTCCAAAATTCCACATTCAACTAATGCTCAATCAATTCCTTTACCAACTTATGTTATTCCTTTACACCTAAATCATGTAAACACAGTACAATTCTCATGCATTTAGGTAAACAAATACACATACTGACATTCACAATAGAACAGTAACTAGGATCCAAAACGAGAAAAGCAAACACACTCCCAAACCTGGAAATGAAGTCCAAAAATCCACTGTATGCTCTTCAATCCACAATCTTATCCTTTCCCTTCTCCTTCCTTTTATCCTCAGGAGCTTACAAATAGATTAACCACAATCAAAACCCAAGAAAACCACTAATAACTCAAAACAAACAGAAGAACCACTGGAGAACTAATAACCACTTACCTTCTGTAGCTTCTAAACTCAAAACCCAAGCTCACAGAACAGATGATCATACACATGCAAATGGAAATACACAGCAAATGGAGAGGGAGAAAAAAAAAGGCTAACGTGAGAGAGTGCAAAAGAGGAAGAACCTGATCAATTTTGTTTTTCCAGGAACCAAAGAAGTTCAAACTCCTCTTTTCCCCTCACCCACGCACACTCACCTCCTCCACTTGGCACACATGCACAAAGACACAAATCCCACTAATTCCTCTTTTTACCAATTGATCCTTGACAAAATACTCTTTAGTCACTAAACTTAAAATCTGAAATTACTTAAGTTAAATTCTTGCAATTTAATCCTCTCTCCTCATATAAAATACCAAATTGCCCTTTATTAACCAATTAAAAATTACTAAATCCAATTAAGCCACTTATGGGGTGTGACATGCGTTGTGACCGGCAAGCTTCCAGTAGCTATCCCAATCAAGTTTTCCCGAATTATTGGACTCGGATCCGAAATTTCACCACTTTTTACGATTTTTCGATTCTGGTGATTTTCCCTAGGGGTACCCCTAGGGAAATCCCTAAAAATTCGCCGGATTCCGACGATGCCAATTCTCGATGCGTTGTGACCGGCAAGCTTCCAGTAGCTATCCCAATCAAGTTTTCCCGAATTATTGGACTCGGATCCGAAATTTCACCACTTTTTACGATTTTTCGATTCTAGTGATTTTCCCTAGGGGTACCCCTAGGGAAATTCGTCGGATTCCGACGAAGCCAATTCTCGATGCGTTGTGACCGGCAAGCTTCCAGTAGCTATCCCAATCATGTTTTCCCGAATTATTGGACTCGGATCCGAAATTTGACCACTTTTTACGATTTTTCGATTCTGGTGATTTTCCCTATGGGTACCCCTAGGGAAATTCGTCGAATTCCGACGAAGGCAATTCTCGATGCGTTGTGACCGGCAAGCTTCCAGTAGCTATCCCAATCAAGTTTTCCCGAATTATTGGACTCGGATCCGAAATTTCACCACTTTTTACGATTTTTCGATTCTGGTGATTTTCCCTAGGGGTACCCCTAGGGAAATTCGTCGGATTCCGACGAAGGCAATTCTCGATGCGTTGTGACCGGCAAGCTTCCAGTAGCTATCCCAATCAAGTTTTCCCGAATTATTGGACTCGGATCCGAAATTTCACCACTTTTTACGATTTTTCGATTCTGGTGATTTTCCCTAGGGGTACCCCTAGGGAAATCCGTAAAAATTCGTCGGATTCCGACGAAGCCAATTCTCGATGCGTTGTGACCGGCAAGCTTCCAGTAGCTATCCCAATCATGTTTTCCCGAATTATTGGACTCGGATCCGAAATTTGACCACTTTTTACGATTTTTCGATTCTGGTGATTTTCCCTATGGGTACCCCTAGGGAAATTCGTCGAATTCCGACGAAGGCAATTCTCGATGCGTTGTGACCGGCAAGCTTCCAGTAGCTATCCCAATCAAGTTTTCCCGAATTATTGGACTCGGATCCGAAATTTCACCACTTTTTACGATTTTTCGATTCTGGTGATTTTCCCTAGGGGTACCCCTAGGGAAATTCGTCGGATTCCGACGAAGCCAATTCTCGATGCGTTGTGACCGGCAAGCTTCCAGTAGCTATCCCAATCAAGTTTTCCCGAATTATTGGACTCGGATCCAAAATTTCACCACTTTTTACGATTTTTCTATTCTGGTGATTTTCCCTAGGGGTACCCCTAGGGAAATCCGTAAAAATTCGTCGGATTCTGACGAAGCCAATTCTCGATGCGTTGTGACCGGCAAGCTTCCAGTAGCTATCCCAGTCAAGTTTTCCCGAATTATTGGACTCGGATCCGAAATTTCACCACTTTTTACGATTTTTCGATTCTGGTGATTTTCCCTAGGGGTACCCCTAGGGAAATCTGTAAAAATTCGTTGGATTCCGACGATGCCAATTCTCGATGCGTTGTGACCGGCAAGCTTCCAGTAGCTATCCCAATCAAGTTTTCCCGAATTATTGGACTCGGATTCCGAAATTTCACCACTTTTTACGATTTTTCGATTCTGGTGATTTTCCCTAGGCCCCTAGGGAAATCCGTAAAAATTCGTCGGATTTCGACGAAGCTAATTCTCGATGCGTTGTGACCGGCAAGCTTCCAGTAGCTATCCCAATCAAGTTTTCCCGAATTATTGGACTCGAATCCGAAATTTCACCACTTTTTACGATTTTTCGATTCTGGTGATTTTCCCTAGGGGTACCCCTAGGGAAATCCGTAAAAATTCGTCGGATTCCGACGAAGCCAATTCTCGATGCGTTGTGACCGGCAAGCTTCCAGTAGCTATCCCAATCATGTTTTCCCGAATTATTGGACTCGGATCCGAAATTTGACCACTTTTTACGATTTTTCGATTCTGGTGATTTTCCCTATGGGTACCCCTAGGGAAATTCGTCGAATTCCGACGAAGGCAATTCTCGATGCGTTGTGACCGGCAAGCTTCCAGTAGCTATCCCAATCAAGTTTTCCCGAATTATTGGACTCGGATCCGAAATTTCACCACTTTTAACGATTTTTTGATTCTGGTGATTTTCCCTAGGGGTAACCCTAGGGAAATCAGTAAAAATTCGTCGGATTACGACGAAGCCAATTCTCGATGCGTTGTGACCGGCAAGCTTCCAGTAGCTATCCCAAACAAGTTTTCCCGAATTATTGGACTCGGATCCGAAATTTCACCACTTTTTACGATTTTTCGATTCTGGTGATTTTCCCTCGGGGTACCCCTAGTGAAATTCGTCGGATTACGACGAAGCCAATTCTCGATACGTTGTGACCGGCAAGCTTCCAGTAGCTATCCCAATCAAGTTTTCCCGAATTATTGGACTCGGATCCGAAATTTCACCACTTTTTACGATTTTTCGATTCTGGTGATTTTCGCTGGGGGTACCCCTAGGGAAATTCGTCGGATTCCGACGAAGCCAATTCTCGATGCGTTGTGACCGGCAAGCTTCCAGTAGCTATCCCAATCAAGTTTTCCCGAATTATTGGACTCGGATCCGAAATTTCACCACTTTTTACGATTTTTCGATTCTGGTGATTTTCCCTCGGGGTACCCCTAGGGAAATTCATCGGATTCCGACGAAGCTAATTCTCGATGCATTGTGACCGGCAAGCTTCCAGTAGCTGTTCCAATCAAGTTTTCCCGAATTATTGGACTCGGATCCGAAATTTCACCACTTTTTACGATTTTTTGATTCTGGTGATTTTTCCTAGGGGTAACCCTAGGGAAATCCGTAAAAATTCGTCGGATTACGACGAAGCCAATTCTCGATGCGTTGTGACCGGCAAGCTTCCAGTAGCTATCCCAATCAAGTTTTCCCGAATTATTGGACTCGAATCCGAAATTTCACCACTTTTTACGATTTTTCGATTCTGGTGATTTTCCCTAGGGGTACCCCTACGAAAATTCGTCGGATTACGACGAAACCAATTCTCGATGCGTTGTGACCGGCAAGCTTCCAGTAGCTATCCCAATCAATTTTTAATGAATTATTGGACTCGGATCCGAAATGTCACCACTTTTTACGATTTTTCGATTCTGGTGATTTTCCCTAGGGGTACCCCTAGGGAAATTCGTCGGATTCCGACGAAGCCAATTCTCGATGCGTTGTGACCGGCAAGCTTCCAGTAGCTATCCCAATTAAGTTTTCCCGAATTATTCGACTCGGATCCGAAATTTCACCACTTTTTACGATTTTTCGATTCTGGTGATTTTCCCTAGGGGTACCCCTAGGGAAATTCATCGGATTCCGACGAAGCCAATTCTCGATGCGTTGTGACCGGCAAGCTTCCAGTAGCTATCCCAATCAAGTTTTCCCGAATTATTGGACTCGGATCCGAAATTTCACCACTTTTTACGATTTTTCGATTCTGGTGATTTTCCCTAGGGGTACCCCTAGGGAAATCCGTAAAAATTCGTCGGATTCCGACGAAGCCAATTCTCGATGCGTTGTGACCGGCAAGCTTCCAGTAGCTATCCCAATCAAGTTTTCCCGAATTATTGGACTCGAATCCGAAATTTCACCACTTTTTACGATTTTTCGATTCTGGTGATTTTCCCTAGGGGTACCCCTAGGGAAATTCGACGGATTCCGATGAAGCCAATTCTCGATGCGTTGTGACCGGCAAGCTTCCAGTAGCTATCCCAATCAAGTTTTCCCGAATTATTGGACTCGGATCCGAAATTTCACCACTTTTTACGATTTTTCGATTCTGGTGATTTTCCCTAGGGGTACCCATAGGGAAATTCGTCGGATTCCGACGAAGCCAATTCTCGATGCGTTGTGACCGGCAAGTTTCCAGTAGCTATCCCAATCAAGTTTTCCCGAATTATTGGACTCGGATCCGAAATTTCACCACTTTTTACGAATTTTCGATTCTGGTGATTTTCCCTAGGGGTAGCCCTAGTGAAATTCGTCGGATTCCGACGAAACCAATTCTCGATGCGTTGTGACCGGCAAGCTTCCAGTAGCTATCCCAATAAAGTTTTTCCAAATTATTGGACTCGGATCCGAAATTTCACCACTTTTTACGATTTTTCGATTCTGGTGATTTTCCCTAGGGGTACCCCTAGGGAAATTCGTCGGATTCCGACGAAGCCAATTCTCGATGCGTTGTGACCGGAAAGCTTCCTGTAGCTAACCCAATCAAGTTTTCCCGAATTATTGGACTCGGATCCGAAATTTCACCACTTTTTACGATTTTTCGATTCTGGTGATTTTCCCTAGGGGTACCCCTAGGGAAATTCGTCGGATTCCGACGAAGGCAATTCTCGATGCGTTGTGACCGGCAAGCTTCCAGTAGCTATCCCAATCAAGTTTTCCCGAATTATTGGACTCGGATCCGAAATTTCACCACTTTTTACGATTTTTCGATTCTGGTGATTTTCCCTAGGGGTACCCCTAAGAAAATCCGTAAAAATTCGTCGGATTCCGACGAAGCCAATTCTCGATGCGTTGTGACCGGCAAGCTTCCAGTAGCTATCCCAATCAAGTTTTCCCGAATTATTGGACTCGGATCCGAAATTTCACCACTTTTTACGATTTTTCGATTCTGGTGATTTTCCCTAGGGGTACCCCTAGGGAAATTCGTCGGATTCCGACGAAGCCAATTCTCGATGCGTTGTGACCGGCAAGCTTCCAGTAGCTATCCCAATCAAGTTTTCCCGAATTATTGGACTCGTATCCGAAATTTCACCACTTTTTACGATTTTTCGATTCTGGTGATTTTCCCTAGGGGTACCCATAGGAAAATCCATAAAAATTCGTCGGATTCCGACGAAGCCAATTCTCGATGTGTTGTGACCGGCAATCTTCCAGTAGCTATCCCAATCAAGGTTTCCCGAATTATTGGACTCGGATCCGAAATATCACCACTTTTTACGATTTTTCGATTCTGGTGATTTTCCCTAGGGGTACCCCTATGGAAACTCGTCGGATTCCGACGAAGCCAATTCTCGATGCGTTGTGACCGGCAAGCTTCCAGTAGCTATCCCAATCAAGTTTTCCCGAATTATTGGACTCGGATCCGACATGTAACACCCCGCCATTCCCGTTGGAAGGATACCGGAGTGCCACGCGGACAAACACATATAACAAATTCATATACACATGTATAAACAAAAACCAAATGTAAAATAAAGAAACTTTTAATCATGTAATAGTAAATCCTTTTTACATATAACATATATCCGTACTATTTTACAAAATGAGGCTTCTAATCGAATACATATACAAAAATAATATCTGTTCCTTTACAAAAGATTACTTTGCTATACACAAGCCATATACTCAAAAATTACAGCGGAAGACTTCAACAATAACTTCATCAACAGACTCCTAGTGGCCAACCCGCAGATATCAGACTCCAAATCCAAACTCGTCACCTGCACGGGAAAAGAGCCCGTGCTAAGCGATAACGCTTAGTGGGGAGGAACAAAACAAACTAACAATATGCATATACAATATTTACAACAATACTATAATCTCATCCCAATCATATACATACATTACAAGTAATTAACTATTAAAACATAATTAAAATCTACATATTTCTCACCATTGCAAATACATATACACTCAAGGTGTATAAACACAAAGTTATACTATATTTCATATACAACATATACCTTTAATCTTGTCAATAAACATCTCAACATATAGATATATATATATATATATCACATATACACATGTAGCCTGATTAGTCTGGAATACTCTCTAGAAGTGGATACGGTCATTTGGATACTGATTGAACACAGTATCCCAAGCATATAGAGACATGAGTCTCAAACATGTATTTTCCATATAGAGACCGGAGTCTCGCTTTATTTTCGTATAGACCAAACATGGTCGAAAACAAGGATCCAAATGGACCCGCATATATCGTTTTATCATATAGCAGCTGCACACACACTCTGACCTAAGTAAGCGCTTACTTATCCACTACTATGACTATTCAGGCTTAAAACTCAACTCAACAATCCAAGCACCAATATTACTACGAGTATTGGAAGATAATACTGATTTATAGTTTATATATACTAGTATACTATTCACATTTAAAACAAGTAACTATAAATATTAAATACAACTAAATACAAATACATATTTCACGTATACATGTGTCTAGATCAAATTCAGAAACATTTAAATACATCCAGTATCAATTATTAGAGGCCGAAATACAAATAGTTCACATTCAAGACCATTTATATTCATGTACAATATAAACTAGTAAGTTATGTACATTACTTATTTATTCAAGTATACAACTCAATAATTCTCGTATCCTGTCATGTGAATTTCATTAAATACTAACTTATATTTCATATATACACGTATATTGATCCAATACAGAACATTTAAATGTATAAATATCAATTACTGGAGATAATAAGAACAAATAGCTCATATTGAAAAAGTCCCTGTTAAATAAACTATAAACATGTAAATCATGTATATTAATTATTAATCATGTATACAAAACCCAATATTAAGCAATTATTAAAACACAATACATATTTTAAATCAAATATTTGTCATGTAGTGCAAAAACCCTTTAAACTGTAGTTAAAACTTTAGTTTTTATGAAACAGGCAGCAGGAAAGGCTGGTCACGTCGTGACCTTCAGTCACGTCGAGCGCCAAGCCAATCTCGTGACGCAGGCTTCACGCGAGCGCCAAGCCAGAACAGCAGGTAGTCACGGCGTGACCACCAGTCACGTCGCGTGACTCCTGTGAGAGAAGAGGAAGAAATCGCGCAGGAAGAGGGCGAGAGTCACGGCGTGATGCCGCTTCACGCCACGTGACCTTCAGCAAAGAAGAAGTCACGGCGTGAAGCTGCTTCGCGCCACGTGATCTTCAGCCGAGAAGGGGGTCACGGCGTGACCACCAGTCACGTCTCGTGACCTTCTTCTCACATTCCTTCATCTTCTCCAATTTCCAATTTTCCAGAAATCGTAAAAATCCAGAAAAACTATGAAAAACAGAGTGCAACTAAAAATCCAATTTCCTTTCTTGCCTAAACCAGTTTTCATGCAATAATCCATCACACACGTACCTTTAAGTCTTCTGAACACAATTATAAGACTCACAGTACAAATCACATATTATCACAATTCAATCAGAGGCTGAAACCAGGAAATCACCATCCCAGAATTTTACATCCACATACAAGCATCAACATCTCATTTACATACTTCTCTACTGAATTCAGTATACACATTACAATTCTCATATATTATAATAACACACACACAACAGGTAATCATAGAAGAACAGTAGCTAGAATTCAAAACAAGAAATGACAGACACTCTCCCAAACCTGGAAATGAAGTCCCAAAAAGAACGACCACTGCTTTTCTTCAATCCAAAATCTTATCCTTTCCTTTGTCTTTTCTTTTATCCTCAGGAGCTCTGTAACTTCTTTCCCAATCTCAAACCCTAGTTCCACCATAACAGAGCTAACATGCAATTGAGAAAAGGCAGCGAGTGGAGAGGAAGAGATGGCTAACGTGAGAGAAAGCAAAAGAGAGAAGAATTTCTCAATCTTTTGTTTTTTCCAGCACTTACACATCCAGACCTCTCTCTTCCCTCACCACGTGCACTACCTCCTTCCACTTGGCACACATGCACGGTTCCTATATTCCACAATTACTAACAGCTCCATCATAACTTCTCACAGGTCCTCACAAATTACTTTTAACTCACTAATAAAAATCTGCTATTTAAATCTTTTAATTCTTTGCAATTTAATCCTCAATCACAAGTAAAATTACTCAATTGTCCTTAAATATCCATTTAAAATTGCCAATTTCCGGTTAGGCCACTTATGGGGTGTGACACGACATTTCACCACTTTTTATGATTTTTTGATTCTGGTGATTTTCCCTAGGGGTACCCCTAGGGAAATCCATAAAAATTTGTCGGATTCCGACGAAGCCAATTCTCGATGTGTTGTGACCGGCAATCTTCCAGTAGCTATCCCAATCAAGGTTTCCCGAATTATTGGACTCGGATCCGAAATATCACCACTTTTTACGATTTTTCGATTCTGGTGATTTTCCCTAGGGGTACCCCTAGGGAAATTCGTCGGATTCCGACGAAGCCAATTCTTGATGCGTTGTGACCGGCAAGCTTCCAGTAGCTATCCCAATCAAGTTTTCCCGAATTATTGGACTCGGATCCGACATTTCACCATTTTTTATGATTTTTTGATTCTGGTGATTTTCCCTAGGGGTACCCCTAGGGAAATCCGTAAAAATTCGTCGGATTCCAACGAAGCTAATTCACGATGCGTTGTGACCGGCAAGCTTCTAGTAGCTATCCCAATCAAGTTTTCCCGAATTATTGAACTCAAATCCGAAATTACACCACTTTTTACGATTTTTCGATTCTGGTGATTTTTCCTAGGGGTACCCCTAGGGAAATCCGTAAAAATTCGTCGGATTCCGACGAAGCCAATTCTCGATGCGTTGTGACCGGCAAGCTTCCAGTAGCTATCCCAATCAAGTTTTCCCGAATTATTGGACTCGAATCCGAAATTTCACCACTTTTTACGATTTTTCGATTCTGGTGATTTTCCCTAGGGGTACCCCTAGGGAAATTCGTCGGATTCCGACGAAGGCAATTCTCGATGCGTTGTGACCGGCAAGCTTCCAGTAGCTATCCCAATCAAGTTTTCCCGAATTATTGGACTCGGATCCGAAATTTCACCACTTTTTACGATTTTTCGATTCTGGTGATTTTCCCTAGGGGTACCCTTAGGGAAATCCGTAAAAATTCGTCGGATTCCGACGAAGCCAATTCTCGATGCGTTGTGACCGGCAAGCTTCCAGTAGCTATCCCAATCAAGTTTTCCCGAATTATTGGACTCGGATCCGAAATTTCACCACTTTTTACGATTTTTCGATTCTGGTGATTTTCCCTAGGGGTACCCCTAGGGAAATCCGTAAAAATTCGTCGGATTCCGACGAAGCCAATTCTCGATGCGTTGTGACCGGCAAGCTTCCAGTAGCTATCCCAATCAAGTTTTCCCGAATTATTGGACTCGGATCCGAAATTTCACCACTTTTTACGATTTTTCGATTCTGGTGATTTTCCCTAGGGGTACCCCTAGGGAAATTCGTCGGATTCCGACGAAGCCAATTCTCGATGCGCTGTGACCGGCAAGCTTCCAGTAGCTATCCCAATCAAGTTTTCCCGAATTATTGGACTCGGATCCGAAATTTCACCACTTTTTACGATTTTTCGATTCTGGTGATTTTCCCTAGGGGTACCCCTAGGAAAATCCGTAAAAATTCGTCGGATTCCGACGAAGCCAATTCTCGATGCGTTGTGACCGGAAAGCTTTCTGTAGCTAACCCAATCAAGTTTTCCCGAATTATTGGACTCGGATCCGAAATTTCACCACTTTTTACGATTTTTCGATTCTGGTGATTTTCCCTAGGGGTACCCCTAGGGAAATTCGTCGGATTCCGACGAAGGCAATTCTCGATGCGTTGTGACCGGCAAGCTTCCAGTAGCTATCCCAATCAAGTTTTCCCGAATTATTGGACTCGGATCCGAAATTTCACCACTTTTTACGATTTTTCGATTCTGGTGATTTTCCCTAGGGGTACCCCTAGGGAAATCCGTAAAAATTCGTCGGATTCCGACGAAGCCAATTCTCGATGCGTTGTGACCGGCAAGCTTCCAGTAGCTATCCCAATCAAGTTTTCCCGAATTATTGGACTCGGATCCGAAATTTCACCACTTTTTACGATTTTTCGATTCTGGTGATTTTCCCTAGGGGTACCCCTAGGGAAATTCGTCGGATTCCGACGAAGCCAATTCTCGATGCGTTGTGACCGGCAAGCTTCCAGTAGCTATCCCAAACAAGTTTTCCCGAATTATTGGACTCGGATCCGAAATTTCACCTCTTTTTACGATTTTTCGATTCTGGTGATTTTCCCTAGGGGTACCCCTAGTGAAATTCGTCGGATTACGACGAAGCCAATTCTCGATACGTTGTGACCGGCAAGCTTCCAGTAGCTATCCCAATCAAGTTTTCCCGAATTATTGGACTCGGATCCGAAATTTCACCACTTTTTACGATTTTTCGATTCTGGTGATTTTCCCTGGTGGTACCCCTAGGGAAATTCGTCGGATTCCGACGAAGCCAATTCTCGATGCGTTGTGACCGGCAAGCTTCCAGTAGCTATCTCAATCAAGTTTTCCCGAATTATTGGACTCGGATCCGAAATTTCACCACTTTTTACGATTTTTCGATTCTGGTGATTTTCCCTCGGGGTACCCCTAGGGAAATTCATCGGATTCCGACGAAGCCAATTCTCGATGCATTGTGACCGGCAAGCTTCCAGTAGCTGTTCCAATCAAGTTTTCCCGAATTATTGGACTCGGATCCGAAATTTCACCACTTTTTACGATTTTTTGATTCTGGTGATTTTCCCTAGGGGTAACCCTAGGGAAATCCGTAAAAATTCGTCGGATTACGACGAAGCCAATTCTCGATGCGTTGTGACCGGCAAGCTTCCAGTAGCTATCCCAATCAAGTTTTCCCGAATTATTGGACTCGAATCCGAAATTTCACAACTTTTTACGATTTTTCGATTCTGGTGATTTTCCCTAGGGGTACCCCTACGAAAATTCGTCGGATTACGACGAAACCAAATCTCGATGCGTTGTGACCGGCAAGCTTCCAGTAGCTATCCCAATTAAGTTTTCCCGAATTATTGGACTCGGATCCGAAATTTCACCACTTTTTACGATTTTTCGATTCTAGTGATTTTCCCTAGGGGTACCCCTAGGGAAATTCGTCGGATTCCGACGAAGCCAATTCTCGATGCGTTGTGACCGGCAAGCTTCCAGTAGCTATCCCAATCAGGTTTTCCCTAATTATTGGACTCGGATCCGAAATTTCACCACTTTTTACGATTTTTCGATTCTGGTGATTTTCCCTAGGGGTACCCCTAGGGAAATTCGTCGGATTCCGACGAAGCCAATTCTCGATGCGTTGTGACCGGCAAGCTTCCAGTAGCTATCCCAATCAAGTTTTCCCGAATTATTGGACTCGGATCCGAAATTTCACCACTTTTTACGATTTTTCGATTCTGGTGATTTTCCCTAGGGGTACCCCTAGGGAAATTCGTCGGATTTCGACGAAGCCAATTCTCGATGCGTTGTGACCGGCAAGCTTCCAGTAGCTAACCCAATCAAGTTTTCCCGAATTATTGGACTCGGATCCGAAATTTCACCACTTTTTACGATTTTTCGATTCTGGTGATTTTCCCTAGGGGTACCCCTAGGGAAATTCGTCGGATTCCGACGAAGCCAATTCTCGATGCGTTGTGACCGGCAAGCTTCCAGTAGCTATCCCAATCAAGTTTTCCCGAATTATTGGACTCGGATCCGAAATTTCACCACTTTTTACGATTTTTCGATTCTGGTGATTTTCCCTAGGGGTACCCCTAGGGAAATTCGTCGGATTCCGACGAAGCCAATTCTCGATGCGTTGTGACCGGCAAGCTTCCAGTAGCTATCCCAATCAAGTTTTCCCGAATTATTGGACTCGGATCCGAAATTTCACCACTTTTTACGATTTTTCGATTCTGGTGATTTTCCCTAGGGGTACCCCTAGGGAAATCCGTAAAAATTCGTCGGATTCCGACGAAGCCAATTCTCGATGCGTTGTGACCGGCAAGCTTCCAGTAGCTATCCCAATCAAGTTTTCCCGAATTATTGGACTCGGATCCGAAATTTCACCACTTTTTACGATTTTTCGATTCTGGTGATTTTCCCTAGGGGTACCCCTAGGGAAATTCGTCGGATTCCGACGAAGCAAATTCTCGATGCGTTGTGACCGGCAAGCTTCCAGTAGCTATCCCAATCAAGTTTTCCCGAATTATTGGACTCGGATCCGAAATTTCACCACTTTTTACGATTTTTCGATTCTGGTGATTTTCCCTAGGGGTACCCCTAGGGAAATTCGTAAAAATTCGTCGGATTCCGACGCTGCCAATTCTCGATGCGTTGTGACCGGCAAGCTTCCAGTAGCTATCCCAATCAAGTTTTCCCGAATTATTGGACTCGGATCCGAAATTTCACCACTTTTTACAATTTTTCGATTCTAGTGATTTTCCCTAGGGGTACCCCTAGGGAAATTCGTCGGATTCCGACGAAGCCAATTCTCGATGCGTTGTGACCGGCAAGCTTCCAGTAGCTATCCCAATCAAGTTTTCCCGAATTATTGGACTCGGATCCGAAATTTCACCACTTTTTACGATTTTTCGATTCTGGTGATTTTCCCTCGGGGTACCCCTAGGGAAATCCGTAAAAATTCGTAGGATTCCGACGCTGCCAATTCTCGATGCGTTGTGACCGGCAAGCTTCCAATAGCTACCCCAATCAAGTTTTCCCGAATTATTGGACTCGAATCCAAAATTTCACCACTTTTTACGATTTTTCGATTCTGGTGATTTTCCCTAGGGGTACCCCTAGGGAAATCCGTAAAAATTCGTCGGATTCCGACGCTGCCAATTCTCGATGCGTTGTGACCGGCAAGCTTCCAGTAGCTATCCCAATCAAGTTTTCCCGAATTATTGGACTCGGATCCGAAATTTCACCACTTTTTACGATTTTTCGATTCTAGTGATTTTCCCTAGGGGTACCCCTAGGGAAATTCGTCGGATTCCGACGAAGCCAATTCTCGATGAGTTGTGACCGTCAGGCTTCCAGTAGCTATCCCAATCAAGTTTTTCCGAATTATTGGACTCGGATCCGAAATTTCACCACTTTTTACGATTTTTCGATTCTCGTGATTTTCCCTAGGGGTACCCCTAGGGAAATCCGTAAAAATTCGTCGGATTCCGACGAAGCCAATTCTCGATGCGTTGTGACCGGCAAGCTTCCAGTAGCTATCCCAATCAAGTTTTCCCGAATTATTGGACTCGGATCCGAAATTTCACCACTTTTTACGATTTTTCGATTCTGGTGATTTTCCCTAGGGGTACCCCTAGGGAAATTCGTCGGATTCCGACGAAGCCAATTCTCGATGCGTTGTGACCGGCAAGCTTCCAGTAGCTATCCCAATCAAGTTTTCCCGAATTATTGGACTCGGATCCGAAATTTCACCACTTTTTACGATTTTTCGATTCTGGTGATTTTCCCTAGGGGTACCCCTCGGGAAATTCGTCGGATTGCGACGAAGCCAATTCTCGATGCGTTGTGACCGGCAAGCTTCCAATAGCTAACCCAATCAAGTTTTCCCGAATTATTGGACTCGGATCCGAAATTTCACCACTTTTTACGATTTTTCAATTCTGGTGATTTTCCCTAGGGGTACCCCTAGGGAAATTCGTCGGATTCCGACGAAGCCAATTCTCGATGCGTTGTGACCGGCAAGCTTCCAGTAGCTATTCCAATCAAGTTTTCCCGAATTATTGGACTCGGATCCGAAATTTCACCACTTTTTACGAATTTTCGATTCTGGTGATTTTCCCTAGGGGTACCCCTAGGGAAATTCGTCGGATTCCGACGAAGCCAATTCTCGATGCGTTGTGACCGGCAAGCTTCCAGTAGCTATCCCAATCAAGTTTTCCCGAATTATTGGACTCGGATCCGAAATTTCACCACTTTTTACGATTTTTCGATTCTGGTGATTTTCCCTAGGGGTACCCCTAGGGAAATCCGTAAAAATTCGTCGGATTCCGACGAAGCCAATTCTCGATGCGTTGTGACCGGCAAGCTTCCAGTAGCTATCCCAATCAAGTTTTCCCGAATTATTGGACTCGGATCCGAAATTTCACCACTTTTTACGATTTTTCGATTCTGGTGATTTTCCCTAGGGGTACCCCTAGGGAAATTCGTCGGATTCCGACGAAGCAAATTCTCGATGCGTTGTGACCGGCAAGCTTCCAGTAGCTATCCCAATCAAGTTTTCCCGAATTATTGGACTCGGATCCGAAATTTCACCACTTTTTACGATTTTTCGATTCTGGTGATTTTCCCTAGGGGTACCCCTAGGGAAATTCGTAAAAATTCGTCGGATTCCGACGCTGCCAATTCTCGATGCGTTGTGACCGGCAAGCTTCCAGTAGCTATCCCAATCAAGTTTTCCCGAATTATTGGACTCGGATCCGAAATTTCACCACTTTTTACAATTTTTCGATTCTAGTGATTTTCCCTAGGGGTACCCCTAGGGAAATTCGTCGGATTCCGACGAAGCCAATTCTCGATGCGTTGTGACCGGCAAGCTTCCAGTAGCTATCCCAATCAAGTTTTCCCGAATTATTGGACTCGGATCCGAAATTTCACCACTTTTTACGATTTTTCGATTCTGGTGATTTTCCCTCGGGGTACCCCTAGGGAAATCCGTAAAAATTCGTAGGATTCCGACGCTGCCAATTCTCGATGCGTTGTGACCGGCAAGCTTCCAATAGCTACCCCAATCAAGTTTTCCCGAATTATTGGACTCGAATCCAAAATTTCACCACTTTTTACGATTTTTCGATTCTGGTGATTTTCCCTAGGGGTACCCCTAGGGAAATCCGTAAAAATTCGTCGGATTCCGACGCTGCCAATTCTCGATGCGTTGTGACCGGCAAGCTTCCAGTAGCTATCCCAATCAAGTTTTCCCGAATTATTGGACTCGGATCCGAAATTTCACCACTTTTTACGATTTTTCGATTCTAGTGATTTTCCCTAGGGGTACCCCTAGGGAAATTCGTCGGATTCCGACGAAGCCAATTCTCGATGAGTTGTGACCGGCAGGCTTCCAGTAGCTATCCCAATCAAGTTTTTCCGAATTATTGGACTCGGATCCGAAATTTCACCACTTTTTACGATTTTTCGATTCTCGTGATTTTCCCTAGGGGTACCCCTAGGGAAATCCGTAAAAATTCGTCGGATTCCGACGAAGCCAATTCTCGATGCGTTGTGACCGGCAAGCTTCCAGTAGCTATCCCAATCAAGTTTTCCCGAATTATTGGACTCGGATCCGAAATTTCACCACTTTTTACGATTTTTCGATTCTGGTGATTTTCCCTAGGGGTACCCCTAGGGAAATTCGTCGGATTCCGACGAAGCCAATTCTCGATGCGTTGTGACCGGCAAGCTTCCAGTAGCTATCCCAATCAAGTTTTCCCGAATTATTGGACTCGGATCCGAAATTTCACCACTTTTTACGATTTTTCGATTCTGGTGATTTTCCCTAGGGGTACCCCTAGGGAAATTCGTCGGATTGCGACGAAGCCAATTCTCGATGCGTTGTGACCGGCAAGCTTCCAATAGCTAACCCAATCAAGTTTTCCCGAATTATTGGACTCGGATCCGAAATTTCACCACTTTTTACGATTTTTCAATTCTGGTGATTTTCCCTAGGGGTACCCCTAGGGAAATTCGTCGGATTCCGACGAAGCCAATTCTCGATGCGTTGTGACCGGCAAGCTTCCAGTAGCTATTCCAATCAAGTTTTCCCGAATTATTGGACTCGGATCCGAAATTTCACCACTTTTTACGAATTTTCGATTCTGGTGATTTTCCCTAGGGGTACCGCTAGGGAAATTCGTAAAAATTCGTCGGATTCCGACGAAGCCAATTCTCGATGCGTTGTGACCGGCAAGCTTCCAGTAGCTATCCCAATCAAGTTTTCCCGAATTATTGGACTCGGATCCGAAATTTCACCACTTTTTACGATTTTTCGATTCTGGTGATTTTCCCAAGGGGTACCCCTAGGGAAATCCGTAAAAATTCGTCGGATTCCGACGAAGCCAATTCTCGATGCATTGTGACCGGCAAGCTTCCAGTAGCTATCCCAATCAAGTTTTCCCGAATTATTGGACTCGGATCCGAAATTTCACCACTTTTTACGATTTTTCGATTCTGGTGATTTTCCCTAGGGGTACCCCTAGGGAAATTCGTCGGATTCCGACGAAGCCAATTCTCGATGCGTTGTGACCGGCAAGCTTCCAGTAGCTATCCCAATCAAGTTTTCCCGAATTATTGGACTCGGATCCGAAATTTCACCACTTTTTACGATTTTTCGATTCTGGTGATTTTCCCTAGGGGTACCCCTAGGGAAATTCGTCGGATTCCGACGAAGCCAATTCTCGATGCGTTGTGACCGGCAAGCTTCCAGTAGCTATCCCAATCAAGTTTTCCCGAATTATTGGACTCGGATCCGAAATTTCACCAGTTTTTACGATTTTTCGATTATGGTGATTTTCCCTAGGGGTACCCCTAGGGAAATTCGTCGGATTTCGACGAAGCCAATTCTCGATGCGTTGTGACCGGCAAGCTTCCAGTAGCTAACCCAATCAAGTTTTCCCGAATTATTGGACTCGAATCCGAAATTTCACTACTTTTTACGATTTTTCGATTCTGGTGATTTTCCCTAGGGGTACCCCTAGGGAAATCCGTAAAAATTCGTCGGATTCCGACGAAGCCAATTCTCGATGCGTTGTGACCGGCAAGCTTCCAGTAGCTATCCCAATCAAGTTTTCCCGAATTATTGGACTCGGATCCGAAATTTCACCACTTTTTACGATTTTTCGATTCTGGTGATTTTCCCTAGGGGTACCCCTAGGGAAATTCGTCGGATTCCGACGAAGCCAATTCTCGATGCGTTGTGACCGGCAAGCTTCCAGTAGCTATCCCAATCAAGTTTTCCCGAATTATTGGACTCGGATCCGAAATTTCACCACTTTTTACGATTTTTCGATTCTGGTGATTTTCCCTAGGGGTACCCCTAGGGAAATTCGTCGGATTGCGACGAAGCCAATTCTCGATGCGTTGTGACCGGCAAGCTTCCAATAGCTAACCCAATCAAGTTTTCCCGAATTATTGGACTCGGATCCGAAATTTCACCACTTTTTACGATTTTTCAATTCTGGTGATTTTCCCTAGGGGTACCCCTAGGGAAATTCGTCGGATTCCGACGAAGCCAATTCTCGATGCGTTGTGACCGGCAAGATTCCAGTAGCTATTCCAATCAAGTTTTCCCGAATTATTGGACTCGGATCCGAAATTTCACCACTTTTTACGATTTTTCGATTCTGGTGATTTTCCCTAGGGGTACCGCTAGGGAAATTCGTAAAAATTCGTCGGATTCCGACGAAGCCAATTCTCGATGCGTTGTGACCGGCAAGCTTCCAGTAGCTATCCCAATCAAGTTTTCCCGAATTATTGGACTCGGATCCGAAATTTCACCACTTTTTACGATTTTTCGATTCTTTCGTCGGATTTCGACGAAGCCAATTCTCGATGCGTTGTGACCGGCAAGCTTCCAGTAGCTAACCCAATCAAGTTTTCCCGAATTATTGGACTCGGTTCCGAAATTTCACCACTTTTTACGAATTTTCGATTCTGGTGATTTTCCCTAGGGGTACCCCTAGGGAAATTCGTCGGATTCCGACGAAGCCAATTCTCGATGCGTTGTGACCGGCAAGCTTCCAGTAGCTATCCCAATCAAGTTTTCCCGAATTATTGGACTCGGATCCGAAATTTCACCACTTTTAACGATTTTTCGATTCTGGTGATTTTCCCTAGGGGTACCCCTAGGGAAATTCGTCGGATTCCGACGAAGCCAATTATCGATGCGTTGTGACCGGCAAGCTTCCAGTAGCTATCCCAATCAAGTTTTCCCGAATTATTGGACTCGGATCCAAAATTTCACCATTTTTTACGATTTTTCGATTATGGTGATTTTCCCTAGGGGTACCCCTAGGGAAATTCGTCGGATTTCGACGAAGCCAATTCTCGATGCGTTGTGACCGGCAAGCTTCCAGTAGCTAACCCAATCAAGTTTTCCCGAATTATTGGACTCGAATCCGAAATTTCACCACTTTTTACGATTTTTCGATTCTGGTGATTTTCCTTAGGGGTACCCCTAGGGAAATTCGTCGGATTCCGACGAAGGCAATTCTCGATGCGTTGTGACCGGCAAGCTTCCAGTAGCTATCCCAATCAAGTTTTCCCGAATTATTGGACTCGGATCCGAAATTTCACCACTTTTTACGATTTTTCGATTCTGGTGATTTTCCCTAAGGGTACACCTAGGGAAATTCGTCGGATTCCGACGAAGCCAATTCTCGATACGTTGTGACCGGCAAGCGTCCAGTAGCTAACCCAATCAAGTTTTCCCGAATTATTGGACTCGGATCCGAAATTTCACCACTTTTTACGATTTTTCGATTCTGGTGATTTTCCCTACGGGTAACCCTAGGGAAATTCGTCGGATTCCGACGAAGGCAATTCTCGATGCGTTGTGACCGGCAAGCTTCCAGTAGCTATCCCAATCAAGTTTTCCCGAATTATTGGACTCGGATCCAAAATTTTACCATTTTTTACGATTTTTCGATTATGGTGATTTTCCCTAGGGGTACCCCTAGGGAAATTCGTCGGATTTCGACGAAGCCAATTCTCGATGCGTTGTGACCGGCAAGCTTCCAGTAGCTAACCCAATCAAGTTTTCCCGAATTATTGGACTCGAATCCGAAATTTCACCACTTTTTACGATTTTTCGATTCTGGTGATTTTCCTTAGGGGTACCCCTAGGGAAATTCGTCGGATTCCGACGAAGGCAATTCTCGATGCGTTGTGACCGGCAAGCTTCCAGTAGCTATCCCAATCAAGTTTTCCCGAATTATTGGACTCGGATCCGAAATTTCACCACTTTTTACGATTTTTCGATTCTGGTGATTTTCCCTAAGGGTACACCTAGGGAAATTCGTCGGATTCCGACGAAGCCAATTCTCGATACGTTGTGACCGGCAAGCGTCCAGTAGCTAACCCAATCAAGTTTTCCCGAATTATTGGACTCGGATCCGAAATTTCACCACTTTTTACGATTTTTCGATTCTGGTGATTTTCCCTACGGGTAACCCTAGGGAAATTCGTCGGATTCCGACGAAGGCAATTCTCGATGCGTTGTGACCGGCAAGCTTCCAGTAGCTATCCCAATCAAGTTTTCCCGAATTATTGGACTCGAATCCGAAATTTCACCACTTTTTACGATTTTTTGATTATGGTGATTTTCCCTAGGGGTACCCCTAGGGAAATTCGTCGGATTCCGACGAAGCCAATTCTCGATGCGTTGTGACCGGCAAGCTTCCAGTAGCTATCCCAATCAAGTTTTCCCAAATTATTGGACTCGGATCCGAAATTTCACCACTTTTTACGATTTTTCGATTCTGGTGATTTTCCCTAGGGGTTCCCCTAGGGAAATCCGTAAAAATTCGTCGGATTCCGACGATGCCAATTCTCAATGCGTTGTGACCGGCAAGCTTTCTGTAGCTAACCAAATCAAGTTTTCCCGAATTATTGGACTCGGATCCGAAATTTCACCACTTTTTACGATTTTTCGATTCTGGTGATTTTCCCTATTCGTCGGATTCCGACGAAGCCAATTCTCGATGCGTTGTGACCGGCAAGCTTCCAGTAGCTAACCCAATCAAGTTTTCCCGATTTATTGGACTCGGATCCGAAATTTCACCACTTTTTACGATTTTTCGTTTCTGGTGATTTTCCCTAGGGGTACCCCTAGGGAAATTCGTCGGATTCCGACGAAGGCAATTCTCGATGCGTTGTGACCGGCAAGCTTCCAGTAGCTATCCCAATCAAGTTTTCCCGAATTATTGGACTTGGATCCGAAATTTCACCACTTTTTACGATTTTTCGATTCTGGTGATTTTCGCTAGGGGTACACCTAGGGAAATTTGTCGGATTCCGACGAAGCCAATTCTCGATGTGTTGTGACCGGCAAGCGTCTAGTAGCTAACCCAATCAAGTTTTCCCGAATTATTGGACTCGGATCCGAAATTTCACCACTTTTTACGATTTTTCGATTCTGGTGATTTTCCCTACGGGTACCCCTAGGGAAATTCGTCGGATTCCGACGAAGGCAATTCTCGATGCGTTGTGACCGGCAAGCTTCCAGTAGCTATCCCAATCAAGTTTTCCCGAATTATTGGACTCGGATCCGAAATTTCACCACTTTTTACCATTTTTCGATTCTGGTGATTTTCCCTAGGGGTACCCTAGGGAAATCCGTAAAAATTCGTCGGATTCCGACGATGCCAATTCTCAATGCGTTATGACCGGCAAGCTTTCAGTAGCTAACCAAATCAAGTTTTCCCGAATTATTGGGCTCGGATCCGAAATTTCACCACTTTTTACGATTTTTCGATTCTGGTGATTTTCACTATTCGTCGGATTCCGACGAAGCCAATTCTCGATGCGTTGTGACCGGCAAGCTTCCAGTAGCTAACCCAATCAAGTTTTCCCGATTTATTGGACTCGGATCCGAAATTTCACCACTTTTTACGATTTTTCGTTTCTGGTGATTTTCCCTAGGGGTACCCCTAGGGAAATTCGTCGGATTTCGACGAAGCCAATTCTCGATGCGTTGTGACCGGCAAGCTTCCAGTAGCTAACCCAATCAAGTTTTCCCGAATTATTGGACTCGAATCCGAAATTTCACCACTTTTTACGATTTTTCGATTCTGGTGATTTTCCCTAGGGGTACCCCTAGGGAAATTCGTCGGATTCCGACGAAGGCAATTCTCGATGCGTTGTGACCGGCAAGCTTCCAGTATCTATCCCAATTAAGTTTTCCCGAATTATTGGACTCGGATCCGAAATTTCACCACTTTTTACGATTTTTCGATTCTGGTGATTTTCCCTAGGGGTACACCTAGGGAAATTCGTCGGATTCCGACGAAACCAATTCTCGATGCGTTGTGACCGGCAAGCGTCCAGTAGCTAACCCAATCAAGTTTTCCCGAATTATTGGACTCGGATCCGAAATTTCACCACTTTTTACGATTTTTCGATTCTGGTGATTTTCCCTACGGGTAACCCTAGGGAAATTCGTCGGATTCCGACGAAGGCAATTCTCGATGCGTTGTGACCGGCAAGCTTCCAGTAGCTATCCCAATCAAGTTTTCCCGAATTATTGGACTCGAATCCGAAATTTCACCACTTTTTATGATTTTTTGATTATGGTGATTTTCCCTAGGGGTACCCCTAGGGAAATTCGTCGGATTCCGACGAAGCCAATTCTCGATGCGTTGTGACCGGCAAGCTTCCAGTAGCTATCCCAATCAAGTTTTCCCAAATTATTGGACTCGGATCCGAAATTTCACCACTTTTTACGATTTTTCGATTCTGGTGATTTTCCCTAGGGGTACCCCTAGGGAAATCCGTAAAAATTCGTCGGATTCCGACGATGCCAATTCTCAATGCGTTGTGACCGGCAAGCTTCCAGTAGCTAACCAAATCAAGTTTTCCCGAATTATTGGACTCGGATCCGAAATTTCACCACTTTTTACGATTTTTCGATTCTGGTGATTTTCCCTATTCGTCGGATTCCGACGAAGCCAATTCTCGATGCGTTGTGACCGGCAAGCTTCCAGTAGCTAACCCAATCAATTTTTCCCGATTTATTGGACTCGGATCCGAAATTTCACCACTTTTTACGATTTTTCGTTTCTGGTGATTTTCCCTAGGGGTACCCCTAGGGAAATTCGTCGGATTCCGACGAAGGTAATTCTCGATGCGTTGTGACCGGCAAGATTCCAGTAGCTATCCCAATCAAGTTTTCCCGAATTATTGGACTTGGATCCGAAATTTCACCACTTTTTACGATTTTTCGATTCTGGTGATTTTCCCTAGGGGTACACCTAGGGAAATTTGTCGGATTCCGACGAAGCCAATTCTCGATGTGTTGTAACCGGCAAGCGTCCAGTAGCTAACCCAATCAAGTTTTCCCGAATTATTGGACTCGGATCCGAAATTTCACCACTTTTTACGATTTTTCGATTCTGGTGATTTTCCCTACGGGTACCCCTAGGGAAATTCGTCGGATTCCGACGAAGGCAATTCTCGATGCGTTGTGACCGGCAAGCTTCCAGTAGCTATCCCAATCAAGTTTTCCCGAATTATTGGACTCGGATCCGAAATTTCACCACTTTTTACGATTTTTCGATTCTGGTGATTTGCCCTAGGGGTACCCCTAGGGAAATTCGTCGGATTCCGACGAAGCCAATTCTCGATGCGTTGTGACCGGCAACCTTCCAGTAGCTATCCCAATCAAGTTTTCCCGAATTATTGGACTCGGATCCGAAATTTCACCACTTTTTACGATTTTTCGATTCTGGTGATTTTCCCTAGGGGTACCCCTAGGGAAATTCGTCGGATTCCGACGAAGCCAATTCTCGATGCGTTGTGACCGGCAAGCTTCCAGTAGCTATCCCAATCAAGTTTTCCCAAATTATTGGACTCGGATCCGAAATTTCACCACTTTTTACGATTTTTCGATTCTGGTGATTTTCCCTAGGGGTACCCCTAGGGAAATCCGTAAAAATTCGTCGGATTCCGACGATGCCAATTCTCGATGCGTTGTGACCGGCAAGCTTCCAGTAGCTAACCAAATCAAGTTTTCCCGAATTATTGGACTCGGATCCGAAATTTCACCACTTTTTACGATTTTTCGATTCTGGTGATTTTCCCTAGGGGTACCCCTAGGGAAATTCGTCGGATTCTGACGAAGGCAATTCTCGATGCGTTGTGACCGGCAAGCTTCCAGTAGCTATCCAAATCAAGTTTTCCAGAATTATTGAACTCGGATCCGAAATTTCACCACTTTTTACGATTTTTCGATTCTGGTGATTTTCCCTAGGGGTACCCCTAGGGAAATTCGTCGGATTTCGACGAAGCCAATTCTAGATGCGTTGTGACCGGCAAGCTTCCAGTAGCTAACCCAATCAAGTTTTCCCGAATTATTGGACTCGGTTCCGAAATTTCACCACTTTTTACGATTTTTCGTTTCTGGTGATTTTCCCTAGGGGTACCCCTAGGGAAATTCGTCGGATTCCGACGAAGGCAATTCTCGATGCGTTGTGACCGGCAAGCTTCCAGTAGCTATCCCAATCAAGTTTTCCCGAATTATTGGACTCGGATCCGAAATTTCACCACTTTTTACGATTTTTCGATTCTGGTGATTTTCCCTAGGGGTACCCCTAGGGAAATTCGTCGGATTCCGACGAAGCCAATTCTCGATGCGTTGTGACCGGCAAGCTTCCAGTAGCTATCCCAATCAAGTTTTCCCGAATTATTGGACTCGGATCCGAAATTTCACCACTTTTTACGATTTTTCGATTATGGTGATTTTCCCTAGGGGTACCCCTAGGGAAATTCGTCGGATTTCGACGAAGCCAATTCTCGATGCGTTGTGACCG
Organism: Excoecaria cochinchinensis; assembly: GCA_947683425.1. NCBI lineage: Eukaryota > Viridiplantae > Streptophyta > Magnoliopsida > Malpighiales > Euphorbiaceae > Excoecaria > Excoecaria cochinchinensis. The sequence goes on from CANTUQ010000313.1 coordinate 98,085, forward strand.
GCAAGCTTCCAGTAGCTAACCCAATCAAGTTTTCCCGAATTATTGGACTCGAATCCGAAATTTCACCACTTTTTACGATTTTTCGATTCTGGTGATTTTCCCTAGGGGTACCCCTAGGGAAATTCGTCGGATTCCGACGAAGGCAATTCTCGATGCGTTGTGACCGGCAAGCTTCCAGTAGCTATCCCAATCAAGTTTTCCCGAATTATTGGACTCGGATCCGAAATTTCACCACTTTTTACGATTTTTCGATTCTGGTGATTTTCCCTAGGGGTACACCTAAGGAAATTCGTCGGATTCCGACGAAGCCAATTCTCGATGCGTTGTGACCGGCAAGCGTCCAGTAGCTAACCCAATCAAGTTTTCCCGAATTATTGGACTCGGATCCGAAATTTCACCACTTTTTACGATTTTTCGATTCTGGTGATTTTCCCTACGGGTAACCCTAGGGAAATTCGTCGGATTCCGACGAAGGCAATTCTCGATGCGTTGTGACCGGCAAGCTTCCAATAGCTATCCCAATCAAGTTTTCCCGAATTATTGGACTCGAATCCGAAATTTCACCACTTTTTACGATTTTTTGATTATGGTGATTTTCCCTAGGGGTACTCCTAGGGAAATTCGTCGGATTCCGACGAAGCCAATTCTCGATGCGTTGTGACCGGCAAGCTTCCAGTAGCTATCCCAATCAAGTTTTCCCAAATTATTGGACTCGGATCCGAAATTTCACCACTTTTTACGATTTTTCGATTCTGGTGATTTTCCCTAGGGGTACACCTAGGGAAATTCGTCGGATTCCGACGAAGCCAATTCTCGATGCGTTGTGACCGGCAAGCGTCCAGTAGCTAACCCAATCAAGTTTTCCCGAATTATTAGACTCGGATCCGAAATTTTACCACTTTTTATGATTTTTCGATTCTGGTGATTTTCCCTACGGGTACCCCTAGGGAAATTCGTCGGATTCCGACGAAGGCAATTCTCGATGCGTTGTGACCGACAAGCTTCCAGTAGCTATCCCAATCAAGTTTTCTCGAATTATTGGACTCGGATCCGAAATTTCACCACTTTTTACGATTTTTCGATTCTGGTGATTTTCCCTAGGGGTACCCCTAGGGAAATCCGTAAAAATTCGTCGGATTCCGACGAAGCCAATTCTCGATGCGTTGTGACCGGCAAGCTTACAGTACCTATCCCAATCAAGTTTTCCCGAATTATTGGACTCGGATCCGAAATTTCACCGCTTTTTACGATTTTTCGATTCTGGTGATTTTCCCTAGGGGTACCCCTAGGGAAATTCGTCGGATTCCGCCGAAGCCAATTCTCGATGCGTTGTGACCGGCAAGCTTCCAGTAGCTATCCCAATCAAGTTTTCCCGAATTATTGGACTCGGATCCGAAATTTCACCACTTTTTACGATTTTTCGATTCTGGTGATTTTCCCTAGGGGTACCCCTAGGGAAATCCGTAAAAATTCGTCGGATTCCGACGAAGCTAATTCTCGATGCGTTGTGACCGGCAAGCTTCCAGTAGCTATCCCAATCAAGTTTTCCCGAATTATTGGACTCGAATCCGAAATTTCACCACTTTTTACGATTTTTCGATTCTGGTGATTTTCCCTAGGGGTACCCGTTGGGAAATCCGTAAAAATTCGTCGGATTCCGACGAAGCCAATTATCGATGCGTTGTGACCTGCAAGCGTCCAGTAGCTAACCCAATCAAGTTTTCCCGAATTATTGGACTCAGATCCGAAATTTCACCACTTTTTACGATTTTTCGATTCTGGTGATTTTCCCTAGGGGTACCCCTAGGGAAATTCGTCGGATTCCGACGAAGGCAATTCTCGATGCGTTGTGACCGGCAAGCTTCCAGTAGCTATCCCAATCAAATTTTCCCGAATTATTGCACTCGGATCCGAAATTTCACCACTTTTTACGATTTTTCGATTCTAGTGATTTTCACTAGGGGTACCCCTAGGAAAATTCGTCGGATTCCGACGAAGCCAATTATCGATGCGTTGTGACCGGCAAGCGTCCAGTAGCTAACCCAATCAAGTTTTCCCGAATTATTGGACTCGGATCCGAAATTTCACCACTTTTTACGATTTTTCGATTCTGGTGATTTTCCCTACGGGTACCCCTAGGGAAATTCGTCGGATTCCGACGAAGGCAATTCTCGATGCGTTGTGACCGGCAAGTTTCCAGTAGCTATCCCAATCAAGTTTTCCCAAATTATTGGACTCGGATCCGAAATTTCACCACTTTTTACGATTTTTCGATTCTGGTGATTTTCCCTAGGGGTACCACTAGGGAAATTCGTCGGATTCCGACGAAGCCAATTCTCGATGCGTTGTGACCGGAAAGCTTCCAGTAGCTATCCCAATCAAGTTTTCCCGAATTATTGGACTCGGATCCGAAATTTCACCACTTTTTACGATTTTTCGATTCTGGTGATTTTCCCTAGGGGTACCCCTAGGGAAATTCGTCGGATTCCGACGAAACCAATTATTGATGCGTTGTGACCGGCAAGCGTCCAGTAGCTAACCCAATCAAGTTTTCCCGAATTATTGGACTCGGATCCAAAATTTCACCACTTTTTACGATTTTTCGATTCTGGTGATTTTCCCTACGGGTACCCCTAGGGAAATTCGTTGGATTCCGACGAAGGCAATTCTCGATGAGTTGTGACCGGCAAGCTTCCAGTAGCTATCCAAATCAAGTTTTCCCGAATTATTGGACTCGGATTCGAAATTTCACCACTTTTTACGATTTTTCGATTCTGGTGATTTTCCCTACGGGTACCCCTAGTGAAATCCGTAAAAACTCATCGGATTCCGACGAAGCCAATTCTCGATGCGCTGTGACCGGCAAGCTTCCAGTAGCTATCCCAATCAAATATTCCCGAATTATTGCACTCGGATCCGAAATTTCACCACTTTTTACGATTTTTCGATTCTGGTGATTTTCACTAGGGGTACCCCTAGGGAAATTCGTCGGATTCCGACGAAGCCAATTATCGATGCGTTGTGACCGGCAAGCGTCCAGTAGCTAACCCAATCAAGTTTTCCCGAATTATTGGGCTCGGATCCGAAATTTCACCACTTTTTACGATTTTTCGATTCTGGTGATTTTCCCTACGGGTACCCCTAGGGAAATTCGTCGGATTCCGACGAAGCCAATTCTCGATGCGTTGTGACCGGAAAGCTTCCAGTAGCTATCCCAATCAAGTTTTTCCGAATTATTGGACTCGGATCCGAAATTTCACCACTTTTTACGATTTTTCGATTCTGGTGATTTTCCCTAGGGGTACCCCTAGGGAAATCCGTAAAAATTCGTCGGATTCCGACGATGCCAATTATCGATGCGTTGTGACCGGCAAGCTTCCAGTAGCTAACCCAATCAAGTTTTCCCGAATTATTGGACTCGGATCCGAAATTTCACCACTTTTTACGATTTTTCGATTCTGTTGATTTTCCCTACGGGTACCCCTAGGGAAATTCGTCGGATTCCGACGAAGGCAATTCTCGATGCGTTGTGACCGGCAAGCTTCCAGTAGCTATCCCAATCAAGTTTTCCCGAATTATTGGACTCGGATCCGAAATTTCACCACTTTTTACGATTTTTCGATTCTGGTGATTTTCCATAGGGGTACCCCTAGGGAAATTCGTCGGATTCCGACGAAGCCAATTCTCGATGCGTTGTGACCGGCAAGCTTCCAGTAGCTATCCCAATCATGTTTTCCCGAATTATTGAACTCGGATCCGAAATTTCACCACTTTTTACGATTTTTCGATTCTGGTGATTTTCCCTAGGGGTACCCCTAGGGAAATCCGTAAAAATTCGTCGGATTCCGACGAATCCAATTCTCGATGCGTTGTGACCGGCAAGCTTCCAGTAGCTATTGCAATCAAGTTTTCCCGAATTATTGGACTCGGATCCGAAATTTCACCACTTTTTACGATTTTTCGATTCTGGTGATTTTCCCTAGGGATACCCCTAGGGAAATTCGTCGGATTCCGACGAAGGCAATTCTCGATGCGTTGTGACCGGCAAGCTTCCAGTAGCTATCCCAATCATGTTTTCCCGAATTATTGGACTCGGATCCGAAATTTCACCACTTTTTACGATTTTTCGATTCTGGTGATTTTCCCTAGGGGTACCCCTAGGGAAATTCGTCGGATTCCGACGAAGGCAATTCTCGATGCGTTGTGACCGGCAAGCTTCCAGTAGCTATTCCAATCAAGTTTTCCCGAATTATTGGACTCGGATCCAAAATTTCACCACTTTTTACGATTTTTCGATTCTGGTGATTTTCACTAGGGGTACCCCTAGGGAAATTCGTCGGATTCCGACGAAGTCAATTATCGATGCGTTGTGACTGGCAAGCGTCCAGTAGCAAACCCAATCAAGTTTTCCCGAATTATTGGACTCGGATCCGAAATTTCACCACTTTTTACGATTTTTCGATTCTGGTGATTTTCCCTACGGGTAACCCTAGGGAAATTCGTCGGATTCCGACGAAGGCAATTCTCGATGCGTTGTGACCGGCAAGCTTCCAGTAGCTATCCCAATCAAGTTTTCCCAAATTATAGGACTCGAATCCGAAATTTCACCACTTTTTACGATTTTTTGATTATGGTGATTTTCCCTAGGGGTACTCCTAGGGAAATTCGTCGGATTCCGACGAAGCCAATTCTCGATGCGTTGTGACCGGCAAGCTTCCAGTAGCTATCCCAATCAAGTTTTCCCAAATTATTGGACTCGGATCCGAAATTTCACCACTTTTTACGATTTTTCGATTCTGGTGATTTTCACTAGGGGTACACCTAGGGAAATTCGTCGGATTCCGACGAAGCCAATTCTCGATGCGTTGTGACCGGCAAGCGTCCAGTAGCTAACCCAATCAAGTTTTCCCGAATTATTGGACTCGGATCCGAAATTTTACCACTTTTTATGATTTTTCGATTCTGGTGATTTTCCCTACGGGTACCCCTAGGGAAATTCGTCGGATTCCGACGAAGGCAATTCTCGATGCGTTGTGACCGACAAGCTTCCAGTAGCTATCCCAATCAAGTTTTCCCGAATTATTGGACTCGGATCCGAAATTTCACCACTTTTTACGATTTTTCGATTCTGGTGATTTTCCCTAGGGGTACCCCTGGGGAAATCCGTAAAAATTCGTCGGATTCCGACGAAGCCAATTCTCGATGCGTTGTGACCGGCAAGCTTACAGTACCTATCCCAATCAAGTTTTCCCGAATTATTGGACTCGGATCCGAAATTTCACCGCTTTTTACGATTTTTCGATTCTGGTGATTTTCCCTAGAGGTACCCCTAGGGAAATTCGTCGGATTCCGCCGAAGCCAATTCTCGATGCGTTGTGACCGGCAAGATTCCAGTAGCTATCCCAATCAAATTTTCCCGAATTATTGGACTCGGATCCGAAATTTCACCACTTTTTACGATTTTTCGATTCTGGTGATTTTCCCTACGGGTACCCCTAGGGAAATTCGTTGGATTCCGACGAAGGCAATTCTCGATGAGTTGTGACCGGCAAGCTTCCAGTAGCTATCCAAATCAAGTTTTCCCGAATTATTGGACTCGGATTCGAAATTTCACCACTTTTTACGATTTTTCGATTCTGGTGATTTTCCCTACGGGTACCCCTAGTGAAATCCGTAAAAACTCATCGGATTCCGACGAAGCCAATTCTCGATGCGCTGTGACCGGCAAGCTTCCAGTAGCTATCCCAATCAAATATTCCCGAATTATTGCACTCGGATCCGAAATTTCACCACTTTTTACGATTTTTCGATTCTGGTGATTTTCACTAGGGGTACCCCTAGGGAAATTCGTCGGATTCCGACGAAGCCAATTATCGATGCGTTGTGACCGGCAAGCGTCCAGTAGCTAACCCAATCAAGTTTTCCCGAATTATTGGGCTCGGATCCGAAATTTCACCACTTTTTACGATTTTTCGATTCTGGTGATTTTCCCTACGGGTACCCCTAGGGAAATTCGTCGGATTCCGACGAAGCCAATTCTCGATGCGTTGTGACCGGAAAGCTTCCAGTAGCTATCCCAATCAAGTTTTTCCGAATTATTGGACTCGGATCCGAAATTTCACCACTTTTTACGATTTTTCGATTCTGGTGATTTTCCCTAGGGGTACCCCTAGGGAAATCCGTAAAAATTCGTCGGATTCCGACGATGCCAATTATCGATGCGTTGTGACCGGCAAGCTTCCAGTAGCTAACCCAATCAAGTTTTCCCGAATTATTGGACTCGGATCCGAAATTTCACCACTTTTTACGATTTTTCGATTCTGTTGATTTTCCCTACGGGTACCCCTAGGGAAATTCGTCGGATTCCGACGAAGGCAATTCTCGATGCGTTGTGACCGGCAAGCTTCCAGTAGCTATCCCAATCAAGTTTTCCCGAATTATTGGACTCGGATCCGAAATTTCACCACTTTTTACGATTTTTCGATTCTGGTGATTTTCCATAGGGGTACCCCTAGGGAAATTCGTCGGATTCCGACGAAGCCAATTCTCGATGCGTTGTGACCGGCAAGCTTCCAGTAGCTATCCCAATTATGTTTTCCCGAATTATTGAACTCGGATCCGAAATTTCACCACTTTTTACGATTTTTCGATTCTGGTGATTTTCCCTAGGGGTACCCCTAGGGAAATCCGTAAAAATTCGTCGGATTCCGACGAATCCAATTCTCGATGCGTTGTGACCGGCAAGCTTCCAGTAGCTATTGCAATCAAGTTTTCCCGAATTATTGGACTCGGATCCGAAATTTCACCACTTTTTACGATTTTTCGATTCTGGTGATTTTCCCTAGGGATACCCCTAGGGAAATTCGTCGGATTCCGACGAAGGCAATTCTCGATGCGTTGTGACCGGCAAGCTTCCAGTAGCTATCCCAATCATGTTTTCCCGAATTATTGGACTCGGATCCGAAATTTCACCACTTTTTACGATTTTTCGATTCTGGTGATTTTCCCTAGGGGTACCCCTAGGGAAATTCGTCGGATTCCGACGAAGGCAATTCTCGATGCGTTGTGACCGGCAAGCTTCCAGTAGCTATTCCAATCAAGTTTTCCCGAATTATTGGACTCGGATCCAAAATTTCACCACTTTTTACGATTTTTCGATTCTGGTGATTTTCACTAGGGGTACCCCTAGGGAAATTCGTCGGATTCCGACGAAGTCAATTATCGATGCGTTGTGACTGGCAAGCGTCCAGTAGCAAACCCAATCAAGTTTTCCCGAATTATTGGACTCGGATCCGAAATTTCACCACTTTTTACGATTTTTCGATTCTGGTGATTTTCCCTACGGGTAACCCTAGGGAAATTCGTCGGATTCCGACGAAGGCAATTCTCGATGCGTTGTGACCGGCAAGCTTCCAGTAGCTATCCCAATCAAGTTTTCCCAAATTATAGGACTCGAATCCGAAATTTCACCACTTTTTACGATTTTTTGATTATGGTGATTTTCCCTAGGGGTACTCCTAGGGAAATTCGTCGGATTCCGACGAAGCCAATTCTCGATGCGTTGTGACCGGCAAGCTTCCAGTAGCTATCCCAATCAAGTTTTCCCAAATTATTGGACTCGGATCCGAAATTTCACCACTTTTTACGATTTTTCGATTCTGGTGATTTTCACTAGGGGTACACCTAGGGAAATTCGTCGGATTCCGACGAAGCCAATTCTCGATGCGTTGTGACCGGCAAGCGTCCAGTAGCTAACCCAATCAAGTTTTCCCGAATTATTGGACTCGGATCCGAAATTTTACCACTTTTTATGATTTTTCGATTCTGGTGATTTTCCCTACGGGTACCCCTAGGGAAATTCGTCGGATTCCGACGAAGGCAATTCTCGATGCGTTGTGACCGACAAGCTTCCAGTAGCTATCCCAATCAAGTTTTCCCGAATTATTGGACTCGGATCCGAAATTTCACCACTTTTTACGATTTTTCGATTCTGGTGATTTTCCCTAGGGGTACCCCTGGGGAAATCCGTAAAAATTCGTCGGATTCCGACGAAGCCAATTCTCGATGCGTTGTGACCGGCAAGCTTACAGTACCTATCCCAATCAAGTTTTCCCGAATTATTGGACTCGGATCCGAAATTTCACCGCTTTTTACGATTTTTCGATTCTGGTGATTTTCCCTAGAGGTACCCCTAGGGAAATTCGTCGGATTCCGCCGAAGCCAATTCTCGATGCGTTGTGACCGGCAAGATTCCAGTAGCTATCCCAATCAAATTTTCCCGAATTATTGGACTCGGATCCGAAATTTCACCACTTTTTACGATTTTTCGATTCTGGTGATTTTCCCTAGGGGTACCCCTAGGGAAATCCGTAAAAATTCGTCGGATTCCGACGAAGCTAATTCTCGATGCGTTGTGACCGGCAAGCTTCCAGTAGCTATCCCAATCAAGTTTTCCCGAATTATTGGACTCGAATCCGAAATTTCACGACTTTTTACGATTTTTCGATTCTGGTGATTTTCCCTAGGGGTACCCGTTGGGAAATCCGTAAAAATTCGTCGGATTCCGACGAAGCCAATTATCGATGCGTTGTGACCAGCAAGCGTCCAGTAGCTAACCCAATCAAGTTTTCCCGAATTATTGGACTCAGATCCGAAATTTCACCACTTTTTACGATTTTTCGATTCTGGTGATTTTCCCTACGGGTAACCCTAGGGAAATTCGTCGAATTCCGACGAAGGCAATTCTCGATGCGTTGTGACCGGCAAGCTTCCAGTAGCTATCCCAATCAAATTTTCCCGAATTATTGCACTCGAATCCGAAATTTCACCACTTTTTACGATTTTTCGATTCTAGTGATTTTCACTAGAGGTACCCCTAGGAAAATTCGTCGGATTCCGACGAAGCCAATTATCGATGCGTTGTGACCGGCAAGCGTCCAGTAGCTAACCCAATCAAGTTTTCCCGAATTATTGGACTCGGATCCGAAATTTCACCACTTTTTACGATATTTCGATTCTGGTGATTTTCCCTACGGGTACCCCTAGGGAAATTCGTCGGATTCCGACGAAGGCAATTCTCGATGCGTTGTGACCGGCAAGTTTCCAGTAGCTATCCCAATCAAGTTTTCCCAAATTATTGGACTCGGATCCGAAATTTCACCACTTTTTACGATTTTTCGATTCTGGTGATTTTCCCTAGGGGTACCACTAGGGAAATTCGTCGGATTCCGACGAAGCCAATTCTCGATGCGTTGTGACCGGAAAGCTTCCAGTAGCTATCCCAATCAAGTTTTCCCGAATTATTGGACTCGGATCCGAAATTTCACCACTTTTTACGATTTTTCGATTCTGGTGATTTTCCCTAGTGGTACCCCTAGGGAAATTCGTCGGATTCCGACGAAACCAATTATTGATGCGTTGTGACCGGCAAGCGTCCAGTAGCTAACCCAATCAAGTTTTCCCGAATTATTGGACTCGGATCCGAAATTTCACCACTTTTTACGATTTTTCGATTCTGGTGATTTTCCCTACGGGTACCCCTAGGGAAATTCGTTGGATTCCGACGAAGGCAATTCTCGATGAGTTGTGACCGGCAAGCTTCCAGTAGCTATCCCAATCAAGTTTTCCCGAATTATTGGGCTCGGATTCGAAATTTCACCACTTTTTACGATTTTTCGATTCTGGTGATTTTCCCTACGGGTACCCCTAGTGAAATCCGTAAAAACTCATCGGATTCCGACGAAGCCAATTCTCGATGCGTTGTGACCGGCAAGCTTCCAGTAGCTATCCCAATCAAATATTCCCGAATTATTGCACTCGGATCCGAAATTTCACCACTTTTTACGATTTTTCGATTCTGGTGATTTTCACTAGGGGTACCCCTAGGGAAATTCGTCGGATTCCGACGAAGCCAATTATCGATGCGTTGTGACCGGCAAGCGTCCAGTAGCTAACCCAATCAAGTTTTCCCGAATTATTGGACTCGGATCCGAAATTTCACCACTTTTTACGATTTTTCGATTCTGGTGATTTTCCCTACGGGTACCCATAGGGAAATTCGTCGGATTCCGACGAAACCAATTTTCGATGCGTTGTGACCGGAAAGCTTCCAGTAGCTATCCGAATCAAGTTTTTCCGAATTATTGGACTCGGATCCGAAATTTCACCACTTTTTACGATTTTTCGATTCTGGTGATTTTCCCTAGGGGTACCCCTAGGGAAATCCGTAAAAATTCGTCGGATTCCGACGATGCCAATTATCGATGCGTTGTGACCGGCAAGCTTCCAGTAGCTAACCCAATCAAGTTTTCCCGAATTATTGGACTCGGATCCGAAATTTCACCACTTTTTACGATTTTTCGATTCTGTTGATTTTCCCTACGGGTACCCCTAGGGAAATTCGTCGGATTCCGACGAAGGCAATTCTCGATGCGTTGTGACCGGCAAGCTTCCAGTAGCTATCCCAATCAAGTTTTTCCGAATTATTGGACTCGGATCCGAAATTTCACCACTTTTTACGATTTTTCGATTCTGGTGATTTTCCATAGGGGTACCCCTAGGGAAATTCGTCGGATTCCGACGAAGCCAATTCTCGATGCGTTGTGACCGGCAAGCTTCCAGTAGCTATCCCAATCATGTTTTCCCGAATTATTGAACTCGGATCCGAAATTTCACCACTTTTTACGATTTTTCGATTCTGGTGATTTTCCCTAGGGGTACCCCTAGGGAAATCCGTAAAAATTCGTCGGATTCCGACGAATCCAATTCTCGATGCGTTGTGACCGGCAAGCTTCCAGTAGCTATTGCAATCAAGTTTTCCCGAATTATTGGACTCGGATCCGAAATTTCACCACTTTTTACGATTTTTCGATTCTGGTGATTTTCCCTAGGGATACCCCTAGGGAAATTCGTCGGATTTCGACGAAGGCAATTCTCGATGCGTTGTGACCGGCAAGCTTCCAGTAGCTATCCCAATCATGTTTTCCCGAATTATTGGACTCGGATCCGAAATTTCACCACTTTTTACGATTTTTCGATTCTGGTGATTTTCACTAGGGGTACCCCTAGGGAAATTCGTCGGATTCCGACGAAGCCAATTATCGATGCGTTGTGACCGGCAAGCGTCCAGTAGCTAACCCAATCAAGTTTTCCCTAATTATTGGACTCGGATCCGAAATTTCACCACTTTTTACGACTTTTCGATTCTTGTGATTTTCCCTACGGGTACCCCTAGGGAAATTCGTCGGATTCCGACGAAGGCAATTCTCGATGCGTTGTGACCGGCAAGCTTCCAGTAGCTATCCCAATCAAGTTTTCCCGAATTATTGGACTCGGATCCGAAATTTCACCACTTTTTACGATTTTTCAATTCTGGTGATTTTCCCTAGGGGTACCCCTAGGGAAATCCGTAAAAATTCGTCGGATTCCGACGAAGCCAATTCTCGATGCGTTGTGACCGGCAAGCTTACAGTACCTATCCCAATCAAGTTTTCCCGAATTATTGGACTCGGATCCGAAATTTCACCACTTTTTACGATTTTTCAATTCTGGTGATTTTCCCTAGGGGTACCCCTAGGGAAATCCGTAAAAATTCGTCGGATTACGACGAAGCCAATTCTCGATGCGTTGTGACCGGAAAGCTTCCAGTAGCTAACCCAATCAAGTTTTCCCGAATTATTGGACTCGGATCCGAAATTTCACCACTTTTTATAATTTTTCGATTCTGGTGATTTTCCCTAGGGGTACCCCTAGGGAAATTCGTCGGATTCCGACGAAGGCAATTATCGATGCGTTGAGACCGGCAAGTTTCCAGTAGATATCCCAATAAAGTTTTCCCGAATTATTGGACTCGGATCCGAAATTTCACCACTTTTTACGATTTTTCGATTCTGGTGATTTTCCCTAGGGGTACCCCTAGGGAAATTCGTCGGATTCCGACGAAGCCAATTATTGATGCGTTGTGACCGGCAAGCGTCCAGTAGCTAACCCAATCAAGTTTTCCCGAATTATTGGACTCGGATCCGAAATTTCACCACTTTTTACGATTTTTCGATTCTGGTGATTTTCCCTACGGGTACCCCTAGGGAAATTCGTCGGATTCCGACGAAGGGAATTCTCGATGCGTTGTGACCGGCAAGCTTCCAGTAGCTATCCCAATCAAGTTTTCCCGAATTATTGGACTCGGATCCGAAATTTCACCACTTTTTACGATTTTTCGATTCTGGTGATTTTCCCTAGGGGTACCCCTAGGGAAATTCGTCGGATTCCGACGAAGCCAATTCTCGATGCGTTGTGACCGGCAACCTTCCAGTAGCTAACCCAATCAAGTTTTTCCGAATTATTGGACTCGGATCCGAAATTTCACCACTTTTTACGATTTTTCGATTCTGGTGATTTTCCCTAGGGGTACCCCTAGGGAAATCCGTAAAAATTCGTCGGATTCCGACGAAGCCAATTCTCGATGCGTTGTAACCGGAAAGCTTCCAGTAGCTATCCCAATCAAGTTTTCCCGAATTATTGGACTCGGATCCGAAATTTCACCACTTTTTACGATTTTTTGATTCTGGTGATTTTCCCTAGGGGTACTCCTAGGGAAATCCGTAAAAATTCGTCGGATTCCGACGAAGCCAATTCTCGATGCGTTGTGACCGGCAAGCTTCCAGTAGCTATCCCAATCAATTTTTCCCGAATTATTGAACTCGGATCCTAAATTTCACCACTTTTTACGATTTTTTGATTCTGGTGATTTTCCCTAGGGGTACCCCTAGGGAAATCCGTAAAAATTCGTCGGATTCCGACGAAGCCAATTCTCGATGCGTTGTGACCGGCAAGCTTCCAGTAGCTATCCCAATCAAGTTTTCCCGAATTATTGAACTCGGATCCTAAATTTCACCACTTTTTACGATTTTTCGATTCTGGTGATTTTCCCTAGGGGTACCCCTAGGGAAATCCTAGGGAAATTCGTCGGATTCCGACGAAGGCAATTCTCGATGCGTTGTGACCGGCAAGCTTCCAGTAGCTATTCCAATCAAGTTTTCCCGAATTATTGGACTCGGATCCGAAATTTCATCACTTTTTACGATTTTTCGATTCTGGTGATTTTCACTAGGGGTACCCCTAGGGAAATTCGTCGGATTCCGACGAAGCCAATTATCGATGCGTTGTGACCGGCAAGCGTCCAGTAGCTAACCCAATCAAGTTTTCCCTAATTATTGGACTCGGATCCGAAATTTCACCACTTTTTACGATTTTTCGATTCTTGTGATTTTCCCTACGGGTACCCCTAGGGAAATTCGTCGGATTCCGACGAAGGCAATTCTCGATGCGTTGTGACCGGCAAGCTTCCAGTAGCTATCCCAATCAAGTTTTCCCGAATTATTGGACTCGGATCCGAAATTTCACCACTTTTTACGATTTTTCAATTCTGGTGATTTTCCCTAGGGGTACCCCTAGGGAAATCCGTAAAAATTCGTCGGATTCCGACGAAGCCAATTCTTGATGCGTTGTGACCGGCAAGCTTACAGTACCTATCCCAATCAAGTTTTCCCGAATTATTGGACTCGGATCCGAAATTTCACCACTTTTTACGATTTTTCAATTCTGGTGATTTTCCCTAGGGGTACCCCTAGGGAAATCCGTAAAAATTCGTCGGATTCCGACGAAACCAATTCTCGATGCGTTGTAACCGGAAAGCTTCCAGTAGCTATCCCAATCAAGTTTTCCCGAATTATTGGACTCGGATCCGAAATTTCACCACTTTTTACGATTTTTTGATTCTGGTGATTTTCCCTAGGGGTACCCCTAGGGAAATCCGTAAAAATTCGTCGGATTCCGACGAAGCCAATTCTCGATGCGTTGTGACCGGCAAGCTTCTAGTAGCTATCCCAATCAAGTTTTCCCGAATTATTGAACTCGGATCCTAAATTTCACCACTTTTTACGATTTTTTGATTCTGGTGATTTTCCCTAGGGGTACCCCTAGGGAAATCCGTAAAAATTCGTCGGATTCCGACGAAGCCAATTCTCGATGCGTTGTGACCGGCAAGCTTCCAGTAGCTAATCCAATCAAGTTTTCCCGAATTATTGAACTCGGATCCTAAATTTCACCACTTTTTACGATTTTTCGATTCTGGTGATTTTCCCTAGGGGTACCCCTAGGGAAATCCTAGGGAAATTCGTCGGATTCCGACGAAGGCAATTCTCGATGCGTTGTGACCGGCAAGCTTCCAGTAGCTATTCCAATCAAGTTTTCCCGAATTATTGGACTCGGATCCGAAATTTCACCACTTTTTACGATTTTTCGATTCTGGTGATTTTCACTAGGGGTACCCCTAGGAAAATTCGTCGGATTCCGACGAAGCCAATTATCGATGCGTTGTGACCGGTAAGCGTCCAGTAGCTAACCCAATCAAGTTTTCCCTAATTATTGGACTCGGATCCGAAATTTCACCACTTTTTACGATTTTTCGATTCTTGTGATTTTCCCTACGGGTACCCCTAGGGAAATTCGTCGGATTCCGACGAAGGCAATTCTCGATGCGTTGTGACCGGCAAGCTTCCAGTAGCTATCCCAATCAAGTTTTCCCGAATTATTGGACTCGGATCCGAAATTTCACCACTTTTTACGATTTTTCAATTCTGGTGATTTTCCCTAGGGGTAACCCTAGGGAAATCCGTAAAAATTCGTCGGATTCCGACGAAGCCAATTCTTGATGCGTTGTGACCGGCAAGCTTACAGTACCTATCCCAATCAAGTTTTCCAGAATTATTGGACTCGGATCCGAAATTTCACCACTTTTTACGATTTTTCAATTCTGGTGATTTTCCCTAGGGGTACCCCTAGGGAAATCCGTAAAAATTCGTCGGATTCCGACGAAGCCAATTCTCGATACGTTGTGACCGGCAAGCTTACAGTACCTATCCCAATCAAGTTTTCCCGAATTATTGGACTCGGATCCGAAATTTCACCACTTTTTACGATTTTTCAATTCTGGTGATTTTCCCTAGGGGTACCCCTAGGGAAATCCGTAAAAATTCGTCGGATTCCGACGAAGCCAATTCTCGATGCGTTGTGACCGGCAAGCTTCCAGTAGCTAACCCAATCAAGTTTTCCCGAATTATTGGACTCGGATCCGAAATTTCACCACTTTTTATGATTTTTCGATTCTGGTGATTTTCCCTAGGGGTACCCCTAGGGAAATTCGTCGGATTCCGACGAAGGCAATTATCGATGCGTTGAGACCGGCAAGTTTCCAGTAGATATCCCAATCAAGTTTTTCCCGAATTATTGGACTCGGATCCGAAATTTCACCACTTTTTACGATTTTTCGATTCTGGTGATTTTCCCTAGGGGTACCCCTAGGGAAATTCGTCGGATTCCGACGAAGCCAATTATTGATGCGTTGTGACCGGCAAGCGTCCAGTAGCTAACCCAATCAAGTTTTCCCGAATTATTGGACTCGGATCCGAAATTTAACCACTTTTTACGATTTTTCGATTCTGGTGATTTTCCCTACGGGTACCCCTAGGGAAATTCGTCGGATTCCGACGAAGACAATTCTCGATGCGTTGTGACCGGCAAGTTTCCAGTAGCCATCCCAATCAAGTTTTCCCGAATTATTGGACTCGGATTCGATCACCACTTTTTACGATTTTTCGATTCTGGTGATTTTCCCTAGGGGTACCCCTAGGGAAATTCGTCGGATTCCGACGAAGCCAATTCTCGATGCGTTGTGACCGGCAAGCATCCAGTAGCTATACCAATCAAGTATTCCCGAATTATTTGACTCGGATCCGAAATTCACCACTTTTTACGATTTTTCGATTCTGGTGATTTTCCCTAGGGGTACCCCTAGGGAAATCCGTAAAAATTCGTCGGATTCCGACGAAGCCAATTCTCGATGCGTTTTGACCGGCAAGCTTCCAGTAGCTATCCCAATAAAGTTTTCCCGAATTATTGGACTCGAATCCGATATTTCACCACTTTTTACGATTTTTCGATTCTGGTGATTTTCCCTAGTGGTACCCCTAGGGAAATCCGTAAAAATTCGTCGGATTCCGACGAAGCCAATTCTCGATGCGTTGTGACCGGCAAGCTTCCAGTAGCTATCCCAATCAAGTTTTCCCGAATTATTGGACTCGGATCCGAAATTTAACCACTTTTTACGATTTTTCGATTCTGGTGATTTTCCCTATGGGTACCCCTAGGGAAATTCGTCGGATTCCGACGAAGGCAATTCTCGATGCGTTGTGACCGGCAAGCTTCCAGTAGCTATCCCAATCAAGTTTTCCCGAATTATTGGACTCGGATCCGAAATTTCACCACTTTTTACGATTTTTCGATTCTGGTGATTTTCCCTAGGGGTTCCCCTAGGGAAATCCGTAAAAATTCGTCGGATTCCGACGAAGCCAATTCTCGATGCGTTGTGACCGGCAAGCTTCCAGTAGCTATCCCAATCAAGTATTCCCGAATTATTGGACTCGGATCCGAAATTTCACCACTTTTTACGATTTTTCGATTCTGGTGATTTTCCCTAGGGGTACCCCTAGGGAAATTCGTCGGATTTTGACGAAGCCAATTCTCGATGCGTTGTGACCAGCAAGCTTCCAATAGCTATCCCAATCAAGTTTTCCCGAATTATTTGACTCGGATCCGAAATTTCACCACTTTTTGCGATTTTTCGATTCTGGTGATTTTCCCTAGGGGTACCCCTAGCGAAATCCGTAAAAATTCGTCGGATTCCGACGAAGCCAATTCTTGATGCGTTGTGACCAGCAAGCTTCCAGTAGCTATCCCAATCAAGTTTTCCCGAATTATTAGACTCGGATCAGAAATTTCACCACTTTTTACGATTTTTCGATTCTGGTGATTTTCCCTAGGGGTACCCCTAGGGAAATTCGTCGGATTTCGACGAAGCCAATTCTCGATGCGTTGTGACCGGCAAGCTTCCACTAGCTATCCCAATCAAGTTTTCCCGAATTATTGGACTCGGATCCGAAATTTCACCACTTTTTACGATTTTTCGATTCTGGTGATTTTCCCTAGGGGTACCCCTAGGGAAATCCGTAAAAATTCGTCGGATTCCGATGAAGGCAATTCTCGATGCGTTGTGACCGACAAGCTTCCAGTAGCTATCCCAATCAAGTTTTCCCGAATTATTGGACTCGGATCCGAAATTTCACCACTTTTTACGATTTTTCGATTCTGGTGATTTTCCCTAGGGGTACCCCTAGGGAAATTCGTCGGATTTCGACGAAGCCAATTCTCGATGCGTTGTGACCGGCAAGCTTCCAGTAGCTATCCCAATCAAGTTTTCCCGAATTTTTGGACTCGGATCCGAAATTTCACCACTTTTTACGATTTTTCGATTCTGGTGATTTTCCCTAGGGGTACCCCTAAGGAAATCCGTAAAAATTCGTCAGATTCCGACGAAGCTAATTCTCGATGCATTTTAACCGGCAAGCTTCCAGTAGCTATCCCAATCAAGTTTTCCCGAATTATTGGACTCGAATCCGATATTTCACCACTTTTTACGATTTTTCGATTCTGGTGATTTTCCCTAGTGGTACCCCTAGGGAAATCCGTAAAAATTCGTCGGATTCCGACGAAGCCAATTCTCGATGCGTTGTGACCGACAAGCTTCCAGTAGCTATCCCAATCAAGTTTTCCAGAATTATTGGACTCGGATCCGAAATTTCACCACTTTTTACGATTTTTCGATTCTGGTGATTTTCCCTAGGGGTACCCCTAGGGAAATCCGTAAAAAATCGTCGGATTCCGACGAAGCCAATTCTCGATGCGTTGTGACCAGCAAGCTTCCAGTAACTATCCCAATCAAGTTTTCCCGAATTATTGGACTCGGATCCGAAATTTCACCACTTTTTACGATTTTTCGATTCTGGTGATTTTCCCTAGGGGTACCCCTAGGGAAATTCGTCGGATTTCGACGAAGCTAATTCTCGATGCGTTTTGACTGGCAAGCTTCCATTAGCTATCCCAATCAAGTTTTCCCGAATTATTGGACTCGGATCCGAAATTTCACCACTTTTTGCGATTTTTCGATTCTTCCCTAGGGGTACCCCTAGCGAAATCCGTAAAAATTCGTCGGATTTCGACGAAGCCAATTCTCGATGCGTTGTTACCGGCAAGCTAACAGTAGCTATCCCAATCAAGTTTTCCCGAATTATTGGACTCGGATCCGAAATTTCACCACTTTTTGCGATTTTTCGATTCTGGTGATTTTCCCTAGGGGTACCCCTAGCGAAATCCGTAAAAATTCGTCGGATTCCGACGAAGCCAATTCTCGATGCGTTGTGACCGACAAGCTTCCAGTAGCTATCCCAATCAAGTTTTCCAGAATTATTGGACTCGGATCCGAAATTTCACCACTTTTTACGATTTTTCGATTCTAGTGATTTTCCCTAGGGGTACCCCTAGGGAAATCCGTAAAAATTCGTCGGATTCCGACGAAACCAATTATCGATGCGTTGTGACCGGAAAGCTTCCAGTAGCTATCCCAATCAAGTTTTCCCGAATTATTGGACTCGGATCCGAAATTTCACCACTTTTTACGATTTTTCGATTCTGGTGATTTTCCCTAGGGGTACCCCTAGGGAAATTCGTCGGATTTCGACGAAGCTAATTCTCGATGCGTTTTGACCGGCAAGCTTCCATTAGCTATCCCAATCAAGTTTTCCCGAATTATTGGACTCGGATCCGAAATTTCACCACTTTTTGCGATTTTTCGATTCTGGTGATTTTCCCTAGGGGTACCCCTAGCGAAATCCGTAAAAATTCGTCGGATTCCGACGAAGCCAATTCTCGATGCGTTGTGACCGACAAGCTTCCAGTAGCTATCCCAATCAAGTTTTCCAGAATTATTGGACTCGGATCCGAAATTTCACCACTTTTTACGATTTTTCGATTCTGGTGATTTTCCCTAGGGGTACCCCTAGGGAAATCCGTAAAAATTCGTCGGATTCCAACGAAGCCAATTCTCGATGCGTTGTGACCGGCAAGCTTCCAGTAGCTATCCCAATCAAGTTTTCCCGAATTATTGGACTCGGATCCGAAATTTCACCACTTTTTACGATTTTTCGATTCTGGTGATTTTCCCTAGGGGTACCCCTAGGGAAATTCGTCGGATTTCGACGAAGCCAATTCTCGATGCGTTGTGACCGGCAAGCTTCCAATAGCTATCCCAATCAAGTTTTCCCGAATTATTGGACTCGGATCCGAAATTTCACTACTTTTTGCGATTTTTCGATTCTTCCCTAGGGGTACCCCTAGCGAAATCCGGAAAAATTCGTTGGATTCCGACGAAGCCAATTCTCGATGCATTGTGACCGGCAAGCTTCCAGTAGCTATCCCAATCAAGTTTTCCCGAATTATTGGACTCGGATCCGAAATTTCACCACTTTTTACGATTTTTCGATTCTGGTGATTTTCCCTAGGGGTTCCCCTAGGGAAATCCGTAAAAATTCGTCGGATTCCGACGAAGCCAATTCTCGATGCGTTGTGACCGGCAAGCTTCCAGTAGCTATCCCAATCAAGTTTTCCCATATTATTGGACTCAGATCCAAAATTTCACCACTATTTACGATTTTTCGATTCTGGTGATTTTCCCTATGGGTACCCCTAGGGCAATTCGTCGGATTTCGACGAAGCCAATTCTCGATGCGTTGTGACCGACAAGCTTCCAGTAGCTATCCCAATTAAGTTTTTCCGAATTATTGGACTCGGATCCGAAATTTCACCACTTTTTACGATTTTTCGATTCTGGTGATTTTCCCTAGGGGTACCCCTAGGGAAATTCGTCGGATTTCGACGAAGCCAATTCTCGATGCGTTGTTACCGGCAAGCTAACAGTAGCTATCCCAATCAAGTTTTCCCGAATTATTGGACTCGGATCCGAAATTTCACCACTTTTTGCGATTTTACGATTCTGGTGATTTTCTCTAGGGGTACCCCAAGCGAAATCCGTAAAAATTCGTCGGATTCCGACGAAGCCAATTCTCGATGCGTTGTGACCGACAAGCTTCCAGTAGCTATCCCAATCAAGTTTTCCAGAATTATTGGACTCGGATCCGAAATTTCACCACTTTTTACGATTTTTCGATTCTGGTGATTTTCCCTAGGGGTACCCCTAGGGAAATCCGTAAAAATTCGTCGGATTTCGACGAAGCCAATTCTCGATGCGTTGTGACCGGTAAGCTTCCAGTAGCTATCCCAATCAAGTTTTCCCGAATTATTGGACTCGGATCCGAAATTTCACCACTTTTTACGATTTTTCGATTCTGGTGATATTCCCTAGGGGTACCTCTAGGGAAATTCGTCGGATTTCGACGAAGCCAATTCTCGATGCGTTGTGACCGGCAAGCTTCCAATAGCTATCCCAATCAAGTTTTCCCGAATTATTGGACTCAGATCCGAAATTTCACCACTTTTTGCGATTTTTCGATTCTTCCCTAGGGGTACCCCTAGCGAAATCCGTAAAAATTCGTCGGATTCCGACGAAGCCAATTCTCGATGCGTTGTGACCGGCAAGCTTCCAGTAGCTATCCCAATCAAGTTTTCCCGAATTATTGGACTCGGATCCGAAATTTCACCACTTTTTACGATTTTTCGATTCTGGTGATTTTCCCTAGGGGTTCCCCTAGGGAAATCCGTAAAAATTCGTCGGATTCCGACGAAGCCAATTCTCGATGCGTTGTGACCGGCAAGCTTCCAGTAGCTATCCCAATCAAGTTTTCCCGAATTATTGGACTCAGATCCAAAATTTCACCACTATTTACGATTTTTCGATTCTGGTGATTTTCCCTATGGGTACCCCTAGGGCAATTCGTCGGATTTCGACGAAGCCAATTCTCGATGCGTTGTGACCGACAAGCTTCCAGTAGCTATCCCAATTAAGTTTTTCCGAATTATTGGACTCGGATCCGAAATTTCACCACTTTTTACGATTTTTCGATTCTGGTGATTTTCCCTAGGGGTACCCCTAGGGAAATTCGTCGGATTTCGACGAAGCCAATTCTCGATGCGTTGTTACCGGCAAGCTAACAGTAGCTATCCCAATCAAGTTTTCCCGAATTATTGGACTCGGATCCGAAATTTCACCACTTTTTGCGATTTTACGATTCTGGTGATTTTCCCTAGGGGTACCCCAAGCGAAATCCGTAAAAATTCGTCGGATTCCGACGAAGCCAATTCTCGATGCGTTGTGACCGACAAGCTTCCAGTAGCTATCCCAATCAAGTTTTCCAGAATTATTGGACTCGGATCCGAAATTTCACCACTTTTTACGATTTTTCGATTCTGGTGATTTTCCCTAGGGGTACCCCTAGGGAAATCCGTAAAAATTCGTCGGATTCCAACGAAGCCAATTCTCGATGCGTTGTGACCGGCAAGCTTCCAGTAGCTATCCCAATCAAGTTTTCCCGAATTATTGGACTCGGATCCGAAATTTCACCACTTTTTACGATTTTTCGATTCTGGTGATTTTCCCTAGGGGTACCCCTAGGGAAATTCGTCGGATTTCGACGAAGCCAATTCTCGATGCGTTGTGACCGGCAAGCTTCCAATAGCTATCCCAATCAAGTTTTCCCGAATTATTGGACTCGGATCCGAAATTTCACTACTTTTTGCGATTTTTCGATTCTTCCCTAGGGGTACCCCTAGCGAAATCCGGAAAAATTCGTTGGATTCCGACGAAGCCAATTCTCGATGCATTGTGACCGGCAAGCTTCCAGTAGCTATCCCAATCAAGTTTTCCCGAATTATTGGACTCGGATCCGAAATTTCACCACTTTTTACGATTTTTCGATTCTGGTGATTTTCCCTAGGGGTACCCCTAGGGAAATCCGTAAAAATTCGTCGGATTTCGACGAAGCCAATTCTCGATGCGTTGTGACCGGCAAGCTTCCAGTAGCTATCCCAATCAAGTTTTCCTGAATTATTGGACTCGGATCCGAAATTTCACCACTTTTTACGATTTTTCGATTCTGGTGATTTTCCCTAGGGGTACCCCTAGGGAAATTCGTCGGATTTCGACGAAGCCAATTCTCGATGCGTTGTGACCGGCAAGCTTCCAATAGCTATCCCAATCAAGTTTTCCCGAATTATTGGACTCGGATCCGAAATTTCACCACTTTTTGCGATTTTTCGATTCTGGTGATTTTCCCTAGGGGTACCCCTAGGGAAATCCGTAAAAATTCGTCGGATTTCGACGAAGCCAATTCTCGATGCGTTGTGACCGGCAAGCTTCCAGTAGCTATCCCAATCAAGTTTTCCCGAATTATTGGACTCGGATCCGAAATTTCACCACTTTTTACGATTTTTCGATTCTGGTGATTTTCCCTAGGGGTACCCCTAGGGAAATTCGTCGGATTTCGACGAAGCCAATTCTCGATGCGTTGTGACCGGCAAGCTTCCAATAGCTATCCCAATCAAGTTTTCCCGAATTATTGGACTCGGATCCGAAATTTCACCACTTTTTGCGATTTTTCGATTCTGGTGATTTTCCCTAGGGGTACCCCTAGCGAAATCCGTAAAAATTCGTCGGATTCCGACGAAGCCAATTCTAGATGCGTTGTGACCGGCAAGCTTCCAGTAGCTATCCCAATCAAGTTTTCCCGAATTATTGGACTCGGATCCGAAATTTCACCACTTTTTACGATTTTTCGATTCTGGTGATTTTTCCTAGGGGTACCCCTAGGGAAATTCGTCGGATTTCGATGAAGCCAATTCTCGATGCGTTATGACCGGCAAGCTTCCAGTAGCTATCCCAATCAAATTTTCCAGAATTATTGGACTCGGATCCGAAATTTCACCACATTTTACGATTTTTCGATTCTGGTGATTTTCCCTAGGGGTACCCCTAGGGAAATCCGTAAAAATTCGTCGTATTCCGACGAAGCCAATTCTCGATGCGTTGTGACCGGCAAGCTTCCAGTAGCTATCCCAATCAAGTTTTCCCGAATTATTGGACTCGGATCCGAAATTTCACCACTTTTTACGATTTTTCGATTCTGGTGATTTTCCCTAGGGGTACCCCTAGGGAAATTCGTTGGATTTCGATGAAGCCAATTCTCGATGCGTTGTGACCGGCAAGCTTCCAGTAGCTATCCCAATCAAGTTTTCCAGAATTATTGGACTCGGATCCGAAATTTCACCACTTTTTACGATTTTTCGATTCTGGTGATTTTCCCTAGGGGTACCCCTAGGGAAATCCGTAAAAATTCGTCGGATTCCAACGAAGCCAATTCTCGATGCGTTGTGACCGGCAAGCTTCCAGTAGCTATCCAAATCAAGTTTTCCCGAATTATTGGACTCGGATCCGAAATTTCACCACTTTTTACGATTTTTCGATTCTGGTGATTTTCCCTAGGGGTTCCCCTAGGGAAATCCGTAAAAATTCGTCGGATTCCGACGAAGCCAATTCTCGATGCGTTGTGACCGGCAAGCTTCCAGTAGCTATCCCAATTAAGTTTTTCCGAATTATTGGACTCGGATCCGAAATTTCACCACTTTTTACGATTTTTCGATTCTGGTGATTTTCCTTAGGGGTACCCCTAGGGAAATTCGTCGTATTTCGACGAAGCCAATTCTCGATGCGTTGTGACCGGCAAGCTTTCAGTAGCTATCCCAATCAAGTTTTCCCGAATTTTTGGACTCGGATCCGAAATTTCACCACTTTTTACGATTTATCGATTCTGGTGATTTTCCCTAGGGGTACCCCTAGGGAAATCCGTAAAAATTCGTCAGATTCCGACGAAGCTAATTCTCGATGCGTTTTGACCGGCAAGCTTCCAGTAGCTATCCCAATCAAGTTTTCCCGAATTATTGGACTCGAATCCGATATTTCACCACTTTTTACGATTTTTCGATTCTGGAGATTTTCCCTAGTGGTACCCCTAGGGAAATCCGTAAAAATTCGTCGGATTCCGACGAAGCCAATTCTCGATGCGTTGTGACCGGCAAGCTTCCAGTAGCTATCCCAATCAAGTTTTCCCGAATTATTGGACTCGGATTCGAAATTTAACCACTTTTTACGATTTTTCGATTCTGGTGATTTTCCCTATGGGTACCCCTAGGGAAATTCGTCGGATTCCGACGAAGGCAATTCTCGATGCGTTGTGACCGGCAAGCTTCCAGTAGCTATCCCAATCAAGTTTTCCCGAATTATTGGACTCGGATCCGAAATTTCACCACTTTTTACGATTTTTCGATTCTGGTGATTTTCCCTAGGGGTACCCCTAGGGAAATCCGTAAAAATTCGTCGGATTCCGACGAAGCCAATTCTCGATGCGTTGTGACCGGCAAGCTTCCAGTAGCTATCCCAATCAAGTTTTCCCGAATTATTGGACTCGGATCCGAAATTTCACCACTTTTTACGATTTTTCGATTTTGGTGATTTTCCCTAGGGGTACCCCTAGGGAAATTCGTCGGATTTCGACGAAGCCAATTCTCGATGCGTTGTGACCGGCAAGCTTTCAGTAGCTATCCCAATCAAGTTTTCCCGAATTTTTGGACTCGGATCCGAAATTTCACCACTTTTTACGATTTATCGATTCTGGTGATTTTCCCTAGGGGTACCCCTAGGGAAATCCGTAAAAATTCGTCAGATTCCGACGAAGCTAATTCTCGATGCGTTTTGACCGGCAAGCTTCCAGTAGCTATCCCAATCAAGTTTTCCCGAATTATTGGACTCGAATCCGATATTTCACCACTTTTTACGATTTTTCGATTCTGGAGATTTTCCCTAGTGGTACCCCTAGGGAAATCCGTAAAAATTCGTCGGATTCCGACGAAGCCAATTCTCGATGCGTTGTGACCGGCAAGCTTCCAGTAGCTATCCCAATCAAGTTTTCCCGAATTATTGGACTCGGATCCGAAATTTAACCACTTTTTACGATTTTTCGATTCTGGTGATTTTCCCTATGGGTACCCCTAGGGAAATTCGTCGGATTCCGACGAAGGCAATTCTCGATGCGTTGTGACCGGCAAGCTTCCAGTAGCTATCCCAATCAAGTTTTCCCGAATTATTGGACTCGGATCCGAAATTTCACCACTTTTTACGATTTTTCGATTCTGGTGATTTTCCCTAGGGGTTCCCCTAGGGAAATCCGTAAAAATTCGTCGGATTCCGACGAAGCCAATTCTCGATACGTTGTGACCGGCAAGCTTCCAGTAGCTATCCCAATCAAGTTTTCCCGAATTATTGGACTCAGATCCAAAATTTCACCACTTTTTACGATTTTTCGATTCTGGTGATTTTCCCTATGTGTACCCCTAGGGAAATTCGTCGGATTTAGAAGAAGCCAATTCTCGATGCGTTGTGACCGGCAAGCTTCCAGTAGCTATCCCAATTAAGTTTTTCCGAATTATTGGACTCGGATCCGAAATTTCACCACTTTTTACGATTTTTCGATTCTGGTGATTTTCCTTAGGGGTACCCCTAGGGAAATTCGTCGGATTTCGACGAAGCCAATTCTCGATGCGTTGTTACCGGCAAGCTTCCAGTAGCTATCCCAATCAAGTTTTCCCGAATTATTGGACTCGGATCCGAAATTTCACCACTTTTTACGATTTTTCGATTCTGGTGATTTTCCCTAGGGGTACCCCTAGGGAAATCCGTAAAAATTCGTCGGATTCCGACGAAGCTAATTCTCGATGCGTTGTGACCGGCAAGCTTCCAGTAGCTATCCCAATCAAGTTTTCCCGAATTATTGGACTCGAATCAAAAATTTCACCACTTTTTACGATTTTTCGATTCTGGTGATTTTCCTTAGGGGTACCCCTAGGGAAATCCGTAAAAATTCGTCGGATTCCGACGAAGCCAATTCTCGATGCGTTGTGACCGGCAAGCTTCCAGTAGCTATCCCAATCAAGTTTTCCCGAATTATTGGACTCGGATCCGAAATTTCACCACTTTTTACGATTTTTCGATTCTGGTGATTTTCCCTAGGGGTACCCCTAGGGAAATCCATAAAAATTCGTCGGATTCCGACGAAGGTAATTCTCGATGCGTTGTGACCGGCAAGCTTCCAGTAGCTATCCCAATCAAGTTTTCCCGAATTATTGGACTCGAATCCAAAATTTCACCACTTTTTACGATTTTTCGATTCTGGTGATTTTCCCTAGGGGTACCCCTAGGGAAATCCGTAAAAATTCGTCGGATTCCGACGAAGCCAATTCTCGATGCGTTGTGACCGGCAAGCTTCCAGTAGCTATCCCAATCAAGTTTTCCCGAATTATTGGACTCGGATCCGAAATTTCACCACTTTTTATGATTTTTCGATTCTGGTGATTTTCCCTAGGGGTACCCTTAGGGAAATTCGTCGGATTCCGACGAAGACAATTCTCGATGCGTTGTGACCGGCAAGCTTCCAGTAGCTATCCCAATCAAGTTTTCCCGAATTATTGGACTCGGATCCGAAATTTCACCACTTTTTACGATTTTTCGATTCTCGTGATTTTCCCTAGGGGTACCCCTAGGGAAATCCATAAAAATTCGTCGAATTCCGACGAAGCTAATTCTCGATGCGTTGTGACCGGCAAGCTTCCAGTAGCTATCCCAATCAAGTTTTCCCGAATTATTGGACTCGAATCCAAAATTTCACCACGTTTTACGATTTTTGGATTCTGGTGATTTTCCCTAGGGGTACCCCTAGGGAAATCCGTAAAAATTCGTCGGATTCCGACGAAGCCAATTCTCGATGCGTTGTGACCGGCAAGCTTCCAGTAGCTATCCCAATCAAGTTTTCCCGAATTATTGGACTCGGATCCGAAATTTCACCACTTTTTACGATTTTTCGATTCTGGTGATTTTCCCTAGGGGTACCCCTAGGGAAATTCGTCGGATTCCGACGAAACCAATTCTCGATGCGTTGTGACCGGCAAGCTTCCAGTAGCTATCCCAATCAAGTTTTCCCGAATTATTGGACTCGGATCCGAAATTTCACCACTTTTTACGATTTTTCGATTCTGGTGATTTTCCCTAGGGGTACCCCTAGGGAAATTCGTCGGATTCCGACGAAGCCAATTCTCGATGCGTTGTGACCGGCAAGCTTCCAGTAGCTATCCCAATCAAGTTTTCCCGAATTATTGGACTCGGATCCGAAATTTCACCACTTTTTACGATTTTTCGATTCTGGTGATTTTCCCTAGGGGTACCCCTAGGGAAATCCGTAAAAATTCGTCGGATTCCGACGAAGCTAATTCTCGATGCGTTGTGACCGGCAAGCTTCCAGTAGCTATCCCAATCAAGTTTTCCCGAATTATTGGACTCGAATCCGAAATTTCACCACTTTTTACGATTTTTCGATTCTAGTGATTTTCCCTAGTGGTACCCCTAGGGAAATCCGTAAAAATTCGTCGGATTCCGACGAAGCCAATTCTCGATGCGTTGTGACCGGCAAGATTCAAGTAGCTATCCAAATCAAGTTTTCGCGAATTATTGGACTCGGATCCGAAATTTGACCACTTTTTACGATTTTTCGATTCTGGTGATTTTCCCTAAGGGTACCCCTAGGGAAATCCGTAAAAATTCGTCGGATTCCGACGAAGCTAATTCTCAATGCGTTGTGACCGGCAAGCTTCCAGTAGCTATCCCAATCAAGTTTTCCCGAATTATTGGACTCGGATCCGAAATTTCACCACTTTTTACGATTTTTCGATTCTGGTGATTTTCCCTAGGGGTACCCCTAGGGAAATCCGTAAAAATTCGTCGGATTCCGACGAAGCTAATTCTCGATGCGTTGTGACCGGCAAGCTTCCAGTAGCTATCCCAATCAAGTTTTCCCGAATTATTGGACTCGGATCTGAAATTTCACCACTTTTTACGATTTTTCGATTCTGGTGATTTTCCCTAGGGGTACCCCTAGGGAAATTCGTCGGATTCCGACGAGGCCAATTCTCGATGCGTAGTGACCGGCAAGCTTCCAGTAGCTATCCCAATCAAGTTTTCCCGAATTATTGGACTCGGATCCGAAATTTGACCACTTTTTACGATTTTTCGATTCTGGTGATTTTCCCTAGGGGTACCACTAGGGAAATCCGTAAAAATTCGTCGGATTCCGACGAAGCTTATTCTCAATGCGTTGTGACCGGCAAGCTTCCAGTAGCTATCCCAATCAAGTTTTCCCGAATTATTGGACTCGAATCCGAAATTTCACCACTTTTTACGATTTTTCGATTCTGGTGATTTTCCCTAGGGGTACCCTTAGGAAAATCCGTAAAAATTCGTCGGATTCCGACAAAGCTAATTCTCGATGCGTTGTGACCGGCAAGCTTCCAGTAGCTATCCCAATCAAGTTTTCCCGAATTATTGGACTCGGATCCAAAATTTCACCACTTTTTACGATTTTTCGATTCTGGTGATTTTCCCTAGGGGTACCCCTAGGGAAATCCGTAAAAATTCGTCGGATTCCGACGAAGCCAATTCTCGATGCGTTGTGACCGGCAAGCTTCCAGTAGCTATCCCAATCAAGTTTTCCCGAATTATTGGACTCGGATCCGAAATTTCACCACTTTTTACGATTTTTCGATTCTGGTGATTTTCCCTAGGGGTACCCCTAGGGAAATTCGTCGGATTCCGACGAAGCCAATTCTCGATGCGTTGTGACCGGCAAGCTTCCAGTAGCTATCCCAATCAAGTTTTCCCGAATTATTGGACTCGGATCCGAAATTTCACCACTTTTTACGATTTTTCGATTCTGGTGATTTTCCCTAGGGGTACCCCTAGGGAAATCCGTAAAAATTCGTCGGATTCCGACGAAGCGAATTCTCGATGCGTTGTGACCGGCAAGCTTCCAGTAGCTATCCCAATCAAGTTTTCCCGAATTATTGGACTCGGATCCGAAATTTCACCACTTTTTACGATTTTTCGATTCTGGTGATTTTCCCTAGTGGTACCCCTAGGGAAATCCGTAAAAATTCGTCGGATTCCGACGAAGCCAATTCTCGATGCGTTGTGACCGGCAAGCTTCAAGTAGCTATCCCAATCAAGTTTTCGCGAATTATTGGACTCGGATCCGAAATTTGACCACTTTTTACGATTTTTCGATTCTGGTGATTTTCCCTAGGGGTACCCCTAGGGAAATCCGTAAAAATTCGTCGGATTCCGACGAAGCTTATTCTCAATGCGTTGTGACCGGCAAGCTTCCAGTAGCTATCCCAATCAAGTTTTCCCGAATTATTGGACTCGAATCCGAAATTTCACCACTTTTTACGATTTTTCGATTCTGGTGATTTTCCCTAGGGGTACCCCTAGGAAAATCCGTAAAAATTCGTCGGATTCCGACGAAGCCAATTCTCGATGCGTTGTGACCGGCAAGCTTCCAGTAGCTATCCCAATCAAGTTTTCCCGAATTATTGTACTCGGATCCGAAATTTCACCACTTTTTACGATTTTTCGATTCTGGTGATTTTCCCTAGGGGTACCCCTAGGGAAATTCGTCGGATTCCGACGAGGCCAATTCTCGATGCGTTGTGACCGGCAAGCTTCCAGTAGCTATCCCAATCAAGTTTTCCCGAATTATTGGACTCGGATCCGAAATTTCACCACTTTTTACGATTTTTCGATTCTGGTGATTTTCCCTAGGGGTACCCCTAGGGAAATCCGTAAAAATTCGTCGGATTCCGACGAAGCGAATTCTCGATGCGTTGTGACCGGCAAGCTTCCAGTAGCTATCCTAATAAAGTTTTCCCAAATTATTGGACTCGAATCCGAAATTTCACCACTTTTTACGATTTTTCGATTCTGGTGATTTTCCCTAGTGGTACCCCTAGGGAAATCCGTAAAAATTCGTCGGATTCCGACGAAGCCAATTCTCGATGCGTTGTGACCGGCAAGCTTCCAGTAGCTATCCCAATCAAGTTTTCCCGAATTATTGGACTCAGATCCGAAATTTCACCACTTTTTACGATTTTTCCATTCTGGTGATTTTCCCTAGGGGTACCCCTAGGGAAATTCGTCGGATTCCGACGAAGGCAATTCTCAATGCGTTGTGACCGGCAAGCTTCCAGTAGCTATCCCAATCAAGTTTTCCCGAATTATTGGACTCGGATCCGAAATTTCACCACTTTTTACGATTTTTCGATTCTGGTGATTTTCCCTAGGGGTACCCCTAGGGAAATTCGTAAAAATTCGTCGGATTCCGACGAAGCCAATTCTCAATGCGTTGTGACCGGCAAGCTTCCAGTAGCTATCCCAATCAAGTTTTCCCAAATGATTGGACTCGGATCCGAAATTTCACCACTTTTTACGATTTTTCGATTCTGGTGATTTTCCCTAGGGGTACCCCTAGGGAAATTCGTCGGATTCCGACGAAGCCAATTCTCGATGCGTTGTGACCGGCAAGCTTCCAGTAGCTATCCCAATCAAGTTTTCCCGAATTATTGGACTCGGATCCGAAATTTCACCACTTTTTACGATTTTTCGATTCTGGTGATTTTCCCTAGTGGTACCCCTAGGGAAATCCGTAAAAATTCGTCGGATTCCGACGAAGCCAATTCTCGATGCGTTGTGACCGGCAAGGTTCCAGTAGCTATCCCAATCAAGTTTTCCCGAATTATTGGACTCAGATCCGAAATTTCACCACTTTTTACGATTTTTCGATTATTGTGATTTTCCCTAGGGGTACCCCTAGGGAAATCCGTAAAAATTCGTCGGATTCCGACGAAGACAATTCTCGATACGTTGTGACCGGCAAGCTTCCGGTAGCTATCCCAATCAAGTTTTCCCGAATTATTGGACTCAGATCCGAAATTTCACCACTTTTTACGATTTTTCGATTCTGGTGATTTTCCCTAGGGGTACCCCTAGGGAAATCCGTAAAAATTCGTCGGATTCCGACGAAGACAATTCTCGATACGTTGTGACCGGCAAGCTTCCCGTAGCAATCCAAATCAAGTTTTCCCGAATTATTGGACTCGGATCCGAAATTTCACCACTTTTTACGATTTTTCGATTCTGGTGATTTTCCCTAGGGGTACCCCTAGGGAAATCCGTAAAAATTCGTCGGATTCCGACGAAGCCAATTCTCGATGCGTTGTGACCGGCAAGCTTCCAGTAGCTATCCCAATCAAGTTTTCCCGAATTATTGGACTCGGATCCGAAATTTCACCACTTTTTACGATTTTTCGATTCTGGTGATTTTCCCTAGGGGTACCCCTAGGGAAATTCGTCGGATTCCGACGAAGCCAATTCTCGATGCGTTGTGACCGGCAAGCTTCCAGTAGCTATCCCAATCAAGTTTTCCCGAATTATTCGACTCGGATACGAAATTTCACCACTTTTTACGATTTTTCGATTCTGGTGATTTTCCCTAGGGGTACCCCTAGGAAAATTCGTCGGATTCCGATGAAGCCAATTCTCGATGCGTTGTGACCGGAAAGCTTCCAGTAGTTATCCCAATCAAGTTTTCCTGAATTATTAGACTCGGATTCGAAATTTCACCACTTATTACGATTTTTCGATTCTGGTGATTTTCCCTAGGGGTACCCCTAGGGAAATTCGTCGGATTCCGACGAAGCCAATTCTCGATGCGTTGTGACCGGCAAGCTTCCAGTAGCTATCCCAATCAAGTTTCCCGAATTATTGGACTCGGATCCGAAATTTCACCACGTTTTACGATTTTTCGATTCTGGTGATTTTCCCTAGGGGTACCCCTAGGGAAATCCGTAAAAATTCGTCGGATTCCGACAAAGCTAATTCTCGATGCGTTGTGACCGGCAAGCTTCCAGTAGCTATCCCAATCAAGTTTTCCTGAATTATTCGACTCGGATACGAAATTTCACCACTTTTTACGATTTTTCGATTCTGGTGATTTTCCCTAGGGGTACCCCTAGGGAAATTCGTCGGATTCCGATGAAGCCAATTCTCGATGCGTTGTGACCGGCAAGCTTCTAGTAGCTATCCCAATCAAGTTTTCCCGAATTATTGGACTCGGATCCGAAATTTCACCACTTTTTAGGATTTTTCGATTCTGGTGATTTTCCCTAGGGGTACCCCTAGGGAAATCCGTAAAAATTCGTCGGATTCCGACGAAGCCAATTCTCGATGCGTTGTGACCGGCAAGCTTCCAGTAGCTATCCCAATCAAGTTTTCCCGAATTATTGGACTCGGATCCGAAATATCACCACTTTTTACGATTTTTCGATTCTGGTGATTTTCCCTAGGGGTACCCCTAGGGAAATCCGTAAAAATTCGTCGGATTCCGACAAAGCTAATTCTCGATGCGTTGTGACCGACAAGCTTCTAGTAGCTATCCCAATCAAGTTTTCCCGAATTATTGGACTCGGATCCGAAATTTCACCACTTTTTAGGATTTTTCGATTCTGGTGATTTTCCCTAGGGGTACCCCTATGGAAATCCGTAAAAATTCGTCGGATTTCGACGAAGCCAATTCTCGATGCGTTGTGACCGGCAAGCTTCCAGTAGCAATCGCAATCAAGTTTTCCCGAATTATTGGACTCGGATCCGAAATTTCACCACTTTTTACGATTTTTCGATTCTGGTGATTTTCCCTAGGGGTACCCCTAGGGAAATTCGTCGGATTCCGACGAAGCCAATTCTCGATGCATTGTGACCGGCAAGCTTCCAGTAGCTATCCCAATCAAGTTTCCCAAATTATTGGACTCGGATCCGAAATTTCACCACGTTTTACGATTTTTCGATTCTGGTGATTTTCCCTAGGGGTACCCCTAGGGAAATCCGTAAAAATTCGTCGGATTCCGACAAAGCTAATTCTCGATGCGTTGTGACCGACAAGCTTCTAGTAGCTATCCCAATCAAGTTTTCCCGAATTATTGGACTCGGATCCGAAATTTCACCACTTTTTAGGATTTTTCGATTCTGGTGATTTTCCCTAGGGGTACCCCTATGGAAATCCGTAAAAATTCGTCGGATTTCGACGAAGCCAATTCTCGATGCGTTGTGACCGGCAAGCTTCCAGTAGCAATCCCAATCAAGTTTTCCCGAATTATTGGACTCGGATCCGAAATTTTACCACTTTTTACGATTTTTCGATTCTGTTGATTTTCCCTAGGGGTACCCCTAGGGAAATTCGTCGGATTCCGACGAAACCAATTCTCGATGCGTTGTGACCGGCAAGCTTCCAGTAGCTATCCCAATCAAGTTTTCCTGAATTATTAGACTCGGATCCGAAATTTCACCACTTTTTACGATTTTTCGATTCTGGTGATTTTCCCTAGGGGTACCCCTAGGGAAATCCGTAAAAATTCGTCGGATTCCGACGAAGCCAATTCTCGATGCGTTGTGACCGGCAAGCTTCCAGTAGCTATCCCAATCAAGTTTTCCCGAATTATTGGACTCGGATCCGAAATTTCACCACTTTTTACGATTTTTCGATTCTGGTGATTTTCCCTAGGGGTACCACTAGGGAAATTCGTCGGATTCCGACGAAGGCAATTCTCGATGTGTTGTGACCGGCAAGCTTCCAGTAGCTATCCCAATCAAGTTTTCCCGAATTATTGGACTCGGATCCGAAATTTCACCACTTTTTACGATTTTTCGATTCTGGTGATTTTCCCTAGGGGTACCCCTAGGGAAATTCGTCGGATTCCGACGAAGCC
The DNA here is from genome assembly GCA_947683425.1 of Excoecaria cochinchinensis. Classification (NCBI taxonomy): domain Eukaryota; kingdom Viridiplantae; phylum Streptophyta; class Magnoliopsida; order Malpighiales; family Euphorbiaceae; genus Excoecaria; species Excoecaria cochinchinensis. The sequence continues at coordinate 131,679 of CANTUQ010000313.1, forward strand.
AATTCTCGATGCGTTGTGACCGGCAAGCTTCCAGTAGCTATCCCAATCAAGTTTTCCCGAATTATTGGACTCGGATCAGAAATTTCACCACTTTTTACGATTTTTCGATTCTGGTGATTTTCCCTAGGGGTACCCCTAGGGAAATTCGTCGGATTCCGACGAAACCAATTCTCGATGCGTTGTGACCGGCAAGCTTCCTGTATCTATCCCAATCAAGTTTTCCCGAATTATTGGACTCGGATCCGAAATTTCACCACTTTTTACGATTTTTCGATTCATGTGATTTTCCCTAGGGGTACCCCTAGGGAAATTCGTCGGATTCCGACGAAGCCAATTCTCGATGCGTTGTGACCGGCAAGCTTCCAGTAGCTATCCCGATCAAGTTTTCCCGAATTATTGTACTCGGATCCGAAATTTCACCACTTTTTACGATTTTTCGATTCTGGTGATTTTCCCTAGGGGTACACCTAGGGAAATTCGTCGGATTCCGACGAAGCCAATTCTCGATGCGTTGTGACCGGCAAGCTTCCAGTAGCTATCCCAATCATGTTTTCCCGAATTATTGGACTCGGATCCGAAATTTCACCACTTTTTACGATTTTTCGATTCTGGTGATTTTCCCTAGGGGTACCCCTAGGGAAATTCGTCGGATTCCGACGAAGGCAATTCTCGATGCGTTGTGACCGGCAAGCTTCCAGTAGGTATCCCAATCAAGTTTTCCCGAATTATTGGACTCGGATCCGAAATTTTACCACTTTTTACGATTTTTCGATTATGGTGATTTTCCCTAGTGGTACCCCTAGGGAAATTCGTCGGATTCCGATGAAGCCAATTCTCGATGCGTTGTTACCGGCAAGCTTCTAGTAGCTATCCCAATCAATATTTTCCCGAATTATTGGACTTAGATCCGAAATTTTACCACTTTTTACGATTTTTCGATTATGGTGATTTTCCCTAGGGGTACCCCTAGGGAAATCCGTAAAAATTCGTCGGATTCCGACGAAGACAATTCTCGATACGTTGTGACCGGCAAGCTTCCGGTAGCTATCCCAATCAAGTTTTCCCGAATTATTGGACTCGGATCCGAAATTTCACCACTTTTTACGATTTTTCGATTCTGGTGATTTTCCCTAGGGGTACCCCTAGGGAAATCCGTAAAAATTCGTCGGATTCCGACGAAGACAATTCTCGATACGTTGTGACCGGCAAGCTTCCCGTAGCAATCCAAATCAAGTTTTCCCGAATTATTGGACTCGGATCCGAAATTTCACCACTTTTTACGATTTTTCGATTCTGGTGATTTTCCCTAGGGGTACCCCTAGGGAAATCCGTAAAAATTCGTCGGATTCCGACGAAGCCAATTCTCGATGCGTTGTGACCGGCAAGCTTCCAGTAGCTATCCCAATCAAGTTTTCCCGAATTATTGGACTCGGATCCGAAATTTCACCACTTTTTACGATTTTTCGATTCTGGTGATTCCCTAGGGGTACCCCCTAGGGAAATTCGTCGGATTCCGACGAAGCCAATTCTCGATGCGTTGTGACCGGCAAGCTTCCAGTAGCTATCCCAATCAAGTTTTCCCGAATTATTCGACTCGGATAGGAAAGTTCACCACTTTTTACGATTTTTCGATTCTGGTGATTTTCCCTAGGGGTACCCCTAGGAAAATTCGTCGGATTCCGATGAAGCCAATTCTCGATGCGTTGTGACCGGAAAGCTTCCAGTAGCTATCCCAATCAAGTTTTCCTGAATTATTAGACTCGGATTCGAAATTTCACCACTTTTTACGATTTTTCGATTCTGGTTATTTTCCCTAGGGGTACCCCTAGGGAAATTCGTCGGATTCCGACGAAGCCAATTCTCGATGCGTTGTGACCGGCAAGCTTCCAGTAGCTATCCCAATCAAGTTTCCCGAATTATTGGACTCGGATCCGAAATTTCACCACGTTTTACGATTTTTCGATTCTGGTGATTTTCCCTAGGGGTACCCCTTGGGAAATCCGTAAAAATTCGTCGGATTCCGACAAAGCTAATTCTCGATGCGTTGTGACCGGCAAGCTTCCAGTAGCTATCCCAATCAAGTTTTCCCGAATTATTCGACTCGGATACGAAATTTCACCACTTTTTACGATTTTTCGATTCTAGTGATTTTCCCTAGGGGTACCCCTAGGGAAATTCGTCGGATTCCGATGAAGCCAATTCTCGATGCGTTGTGACCGGCAAGCTTCTAGTAGCTATCCCAATCAAGTTTTCCCGAATTATTGGACTCGGATCCGAAATTTCACCACTTTTTAGGATTTTTCGATTCTGGTGATTTTCCCTAGGGGTACCCCTAGGGAAATCCGTAAAAATTCGTCGGATTCCGACGAAGCCAATTCTCGATGCGTTGTGACCGGCAAGCTTCCAGTAGCTATCCCAATCAAGTTTTCCCGAATTATTGGACTCGGATCCGAAATATCACCACTTTTTACGATTTTTCGATTCTGGTGATTTTCCCTAGGGGTACCCCTAGGGAAATTCGTCGGATTCCGACGAAGCCAAATCTCGATGCGTTGTGACCGGCAAGCTTCCAGTAGCTATCCCAATCAAGTTTCCCGAATTATTGGACTCGGATCCGAAATTTCACCACGTTTTACGATTTTTCGATTCTGGTGATTTTCCCTAGGGGTACCCCTAGGGAAATCCGTAAAAATTCGTCAGATTACGACAAAGCTAATTCTCGATGCGTTGTGACCGACAAGCTTCTAGTAGCTATCCCAATCAAGTTTTCCCGAATTATTGGACTCGGATCCGAAATTTCACCACTTTTTAGGATTTTTCGATTCTGGTGATTTTTCCTAGGGGTACCCCTATGGAAATCCGTAAAAATTCGTCGGATTCCGACGAAACCAATTCTCGATGCGTTGTGACCGGCAAGCTTCCAGTAGCAATCCCAATCAAGTTTTCCCGAATTATTGGACTCGGATCCGAAATTTCACCACTTTTTACGATTTTTCTATTATGGTGATTTTCCCTAGGGGTACCCCTAGGGAAATTCGTCGGATTCCGACGAAGCCAATTCTCGATGCGTTGTGACCGGCAAGCTTCCAGTAGCTATCCCAATCAAGTTTTCCTGAATTATTAGACTCGGATCCGAAATTTCACCACTTTTTACGATTTTTCGATTCTGGTGATTTTACCTAGGTGTACCCCTAGGGAAATCCGTAAAAATTCGTCGGATTCCGACGAAGCCAATTCTCGATGCGTTGTGACCGGCAAGCTTCCAGTAGCTATCCCAATCAAGTTTTCCCGAATTATTGGACTCGGATCCGAAATTTCACCACTTTTTACGATTTTTCGATTCTGGTGATTTTCCCTAGGGGTACCCCTAGGGAAATTCGTCGGATTCCGACGAAGGCAATTCTCGATGTGTTGTGACCGGCAAGCTTCCAGTAGCTATCCCAATCAAGTTTTCCCGAATTATTGGACTCGGATCCGAAATTTCACCACTTTTTACGATTTTTCGATTCTGGTGATTTTCCCTAGGGGTACCCCCTAGGGAAATTCGTCGGATTCCGACGAAGCCAATTCTCGATGCGTTGTGACCGGCAAGCTTCCAGTAGCTATCCCAATCAAGTTTTCCCGAATTATTGGACTCGGATCAGAAATTTCACCACTTTTTACGATTTTTCGATTCTGGTGATTTTCCCTAGGGGTACCCCTAGGGAAATTCGTCGGATTCCGACGAAACCAATTCTCGATGCGTTGTGACCGGCAAGCTTCCAGTATCTATCCCAATCAAGTTTTCCCGAATTATTGGACTCGGATCCGAAATTTCACCACTTTTTACGATTTTTCGATTCATGTGATTTTCCCTAGGGGTATCCCTAGGGAAATTCGTCGGATTCCGACGAAGCCAATTCTCGATGCGTTGTGACCGGCAAGCTTCCAGTAGCTATCCCAATCAAGTTTTCCCGAATTATTGGACTCGGATCCGAAATTTCACCACTTTTTACGATTTTTCCATTCTGGTGATTTTCCCTAGGGGTACCCCTAGGGAAATTCGTCGGATTCCGACGAAGCCAATTCTCGATGCGTTGTGTCCGGCAAGCTTCCAGTAGCTATCCCAATCAAGTTTTCCCGAATTATTGGACTCGGATCCGAAATTTCACCACTTTTTACGATTTTTCGATTCTGGTGATTTTCCCTAGGGGTACCCCTAGGAAAATTCGTCGGATTCCGATGAAGCCAATTCTCGATGCGTTGTGACCGGAAAGCTTCCAGTAGCTATCCCAATCAAGTTTTCCTGAATTATTAGACTCGGATTCGAAATTTCACCACTTTTTACGATTTTTCGATTCTGGTGATTTTCCCTAGGGGTACCCCTAGGGAAATTCGTCGGATTCCGACGAAGCCAATTCTCGATGCGTTGTGACCGGCAAGCTTCCAGTAGCTATCCCAATCAAGTTTCCCGAATTATTGGACTCGGATCCGAAATTTCACCACGTTTTACGATTTTTCGATTTTGGTGATTTTCCCTAGGGGTACCCCTAGGGAAATCCGTAAAAATTCGTCGGATTCCGACAAAGCTAATTCTCGATGCGTTGTGACCGGCAAGCTTCCAGTAGCTATCCCAATCAAGTTTTCCCCGAATTATTCGACTCGGATACGAAATTTCACCACTTTTTACGATTTTTCGATTCTAGTGATTTTCCCTAGGGGTACCCCTAGGGAAATTCGTCGGATTCCGATGAAGCCAATTCTCGATGCGTTGTGACCGGCAAGCTTCTAGTAGCTATCCCAATCAAGTTTTCCCGAATTATTGGACTCGGATCCGAAATTTCACCACTTTTTAGGATTTTTCGATTCTGGTGATTTTCCCTAGGGGTACCCCTAGGGAAATCCGTAAAAATTCGTCGGATTCCGACGAAGTCAATTCTCGATGCGTTGTGACCGGAAAGCTTCCAGTAGCTATCCCAATCAAGTTTTCCTGAATTATTAGACTCGGATTCGAAATTTCACCACTTTTTACGATTTTTCGATTCTGGTGATTTTCCCTAGGGGTACCCCTAGGGAAATTCGTCGGATTCCGACGAAGCCAATTCTCGATGCGTTGTGACCGGCAAACTTCCAGTAGCTATCCCAATCAAGTTTCCCGAATTATTGGACTCGGATCCGAAATTTCACCACGTTTTACGATTTTTCGATTCTGGTGATTTTCCCTAGGGGTACCCCTAGGGAAATCCGTAAAAATTCGTCGGATTCCGACAAAGCTAATTCTCGATGCGTTGTGACCGGCAAGCTTCCAGTAGCTATCCCAATCAAGTTTTCCCGAATTATTCGACTCGGATACGAAATTTCACCACTTTTTACGATTTTTCGATTCTAGTGATTTTCCCTAGAGGTACCCCTAGGGAAATTCGTCGGATTCCGATGAAGCCAATTCTCGATGCGTTGTGACCGGCAAGCTTCTAGTAGCTATCCCAATCAAGTTTTCCCGAATTATTGGACTCGGATCCGAAATTTCACCACTTTTTAGGATTTTTCGATTCTGGTGATTTTCCCTAGGGGTACCCCTAGGGAAATCCGTAAAAATTCGTCGGATTCCGACGAAGCCAATTCTCGATGCGTTGTGACCGGCAAGCTTCCAGTAGCTATCCCAATCAAGTTTTCCCGAATTATTGGACTCGGATCCGAAATATCACCACTTTTTACGATTTTTCGATTCTGGTGATTTTCCCTAGGGGTACCCCTAGGGAAATTCGTCGGATTCCGACGAAACCAATTCTCGATGCGTTGTGACCGGCAAGCTTCCAGTAGCTATCCCAATCAAGTTTCCCGAATTATTGGACTCGGATCCGAAATTTCACCACTTTTTACGATTTTTCGATTCATGTGATTTTCCCTAGGGGTACCCCTAGGGAAATTCGTCGGATTCCGACGAAGCCAATTCTCGATGCGTTGTGACCGGAAAGCTTCCAGTAGCAATCCCAATCAAGTTTTCCCGAATTATTGGACTCGGATCCGAAATTTCACCACTTTTTACGATTTTTCGATTCTGGTGATTTTCCCTAGGGGTACCCCTAGGGAAATTCGTCGGATTCCGACGAAGCCAATTCTCGATGCGTTGTGACCGGCAAGCTTCCAGTAGCTATCCCAATCAAGTTTTCCCGAATTATTGGACTCGGATCAGAAATTTCACCACTTTTTACGATTTTTCGATTCTGGTGATTTTCCCTAGGGGTACCCCTAGGGAAATTCGTCGGATTCCGACGAAGCCAATTCTCGATGCGTTGTGACCGGCAAGCTTCCAGTAGCTATCCCAATCAAGTTTTCCCGAATTATTGGACTCGGATCCGAAATTTCACCACTTTTTACGATTTTTCGATTCTGGTGATTTTCCCTAGGGGTACCCCTAGGGAAATTCGTCGGATTCCGACGAAACCAATTCTCGATGCGTTGTGACCGGCAAGCTTCCAGTATCTATCCCAATCAAGTTTTCCCGAATTATTGGACTCGGATCCAAAATTTCACCACTTTTTACGATTTTTCGATTCATGTGATTTTCCCTAGGGGTACCCCTAGGGAAATTCGTCGGATTCCGACGAAGCCAATTCTCGATGCGTTGTGACCGGAAAGCTTCCAGTAGCAATCCCAATCAAGTTTTCCCGAATTATTGGACTCGGATCCGAAATTTCACCACTTTTTACGATTTTTCGATTCTGGTGATTTTCCCTAGGGGTACCCCTAGGGAAATTCGTCGGATTCCGACGAAACCAATTCTCGATGCGTTGTGACCGGCAAGCTTCCAGTAGCTATCCCTATCAAGTTTTCCCGAATTATTGGACTCGGATCCGAAATTTCACCACTTTTTACGATTTTTCGATTCTGGTGATTTTCCCTAGGGGTACCCCTAGGGAAATTCGTCGAATTCCGACGAAACCAATTCTCGATGCGTTGTGACCGGCAAGCTTCCAGTAGCTATCCCAATCAAGTTTTCCCCAATTATTTGACTCGGATCCGAAATTTCACCACTTTTTACGATTTTTCGATTCTGGTGATTTTCCCTAGGGGTACCCCTAGGGAAATTCGTCGGATTCCGACGAAGCCAATTCTCGATGCGTTGTGACCGGCAAGCTTCCAGTAGCTATCCCAATCAAATATTCCCGAATTATTGGACTCGGATCCGAAATTTCACCACTTTTTACGATTTTTCGATTCTGGTGATTTTCCCTAGGGGTACCCCTAGGGAAATTCGTCGGATTTCGACGAAGGCAATTCTCGATGCGTTGTGACCGGCAAGCTTCCAGTAGCAATCCCAATCAAGTTTTCCCGAATTATTGGACTCGGATCCGAAATTTCACCACTTTTTACGATTTTTCGATTCTGGTGATTTTCCCTAGGGGTACCCCTAGGGAAATTCGTCGGATTCCGACGAAGCCAATTCTCGATGCGTTGTGACCGTCAAGCTTCCAGTAGCTATCCCAATCAAGTTTTCCCGAATTATTGGACTCGGATCCGAAATTTCACCACTTTTTACGATTTTCCGATTCTGGTGATTTTCCCTAGGGGTACCCCTAGGGAAATTCGTCGGATTCCGACGAAACCAATTCTCGATGCGTTATGACCGGCAAGCTTCCAGTATCTATCCCAATCAAGTTTTCCGGAATTATTGGACTCGGATCTGAAATTTCACCACTTTTTACGATTTTTCGATTCATGTGATTTTCCCTAGGGGTACCCCTAGGGAAATTCGTCGGATTCCGACGAAGCCAATTCTCGATGCGTTGTGACCGGCAAGCTTCCAGTATCTATCCCAATCAAGTTTTCCCGAATTATTAGACTCGGATCCGAAATTTCACCACTTTTTACGATTTTTCGATTCTGGTGATTTTCCCTAGGGGTACCCCTAGGAAAATTCGTCAGATTCTGACGAAACCAATTCTCGATACGTTGTGACCGGCAAGCTTCCAGTAGCTATCCCAATCAAGTTTTCCTGAATTATTAGACTCGGATCCGAAATTTCACCACTTTTTACGATTTTTCGATTATGGTGATTTTCCCTAGGGGTACCCCTAGGGAAATCCGTAAAAATTCGTCGGATTCCGACGAAGCCAATTCTCGATGCGTTGTGACTGGCAAGCTTCCAGTAGCTATCCCAATCAAGTTTTCCCGAATTATTGGACTCGGATCCGAAATTTCACCACTTTTTACGATTTTTCGATTCTGGTGATTTTCCCTAGGGGTACCCCTAGGGAAATTCGTCAGATTCCGACGAAACCAATTCTCGATGCGTTGTGACCGGCAAGCTTCCAGTAGCTATCCCAATCAAGTTTTCCCCAATTATTTGACTCGGATCCGAAATTTCACCACTTTTTACGATTTTTCGATTCTGGTGATTTTCCCTAGGGGTACCCCTAGGGAAATTCGTCGGATTCCGACGAAGCCAATTCTCGATGCGTTGTGACCGGCAAGCTTCCAGTAGCTATCCCAATCAAGTATTCCCGAATTATTGGACTCGGATTCGAAATTTCACCACTTTTTACGATTTTTCGATTCTGGTGATTTTCCCTAGGGGTACCCCTAGGGAAATTCGTCGAATTCCGACGAAGCCAATTCTCGATGCGTTGTGACCGGCAATCTTCCAGTAGCTATCCCAATCCAGTTTTCCCGAATTATTGGACTCGGATCCGAAATTTCACCACTCTTTACGATTTTTCGATTCTGGTGATTTTCCCTAGGGGTACCCCTAGGGAAATTCGTTGGATTCCGACGAAACCAATTCTCGATGCGTTGTGACCGGCAAGCTTCCAGTAGCTATCCTAATCAAGTTTTCCCGAATTATTGGACTCGGATCCGAAATTTCACCACTTTTTATGATTTTTCGATTCTGGTGATTTTCCCTAGGGGTACCCCTAGAGAAATTCGTCGGATTCCGACGAAGCCAATTCTCGATGCGTTGTGACCGGCAAGCTTCCAGTAGCTATCCCAATCAAGTTTTCCCGAATTATTGGACTCGGATCCGAAATTTCACCACTTTTTACGATTTTTCGATTCTGGTGATTTTCCCTAGGGGTACCCCTAGGGAAATTCGTCGGATTCCGACGAAGCCAATTCTCGATGCGTTGTGACCGGCAAGCTTCCAGTAGCTATCCCAATCAAATTTTCCCGAATTATTGGACTCGGATCCGAAATTTCACCACTTTTTACGATTTTTCGATTCTGGTGATTTTCCCTAGGGGTACCCCTAGAGAAATTCGTCGGATTCCGACGAAGCCAATTCTCGATGCGTTGTGACCGGCAAGCTTCCAGTAGCTATCCCAATCAAGTTTTCCTGAATTATTAGACTCGGATCCGAAATTTCACCACTTTTTACGATTTTTCGATTCTGGTGATTTTCCCTAGGGGTACCCCTAGGGAAATCCGTAAAAATTCGTCGGATTCCGACGAAGCCAATTCTCGATGCATTGTGACCGGCAAGCTTCCAGTAGCTATCCCAATCAAGTTTTCCCAAATTATTGGACTCGGATCCGAAATTTCACCACTTTTTACGATTTTTCGATTCTGGTGATTTTCCCTAGGGGTACCCCTAGGGAAATTCGTCGGATTCCGACGAAGCCAATTCTCGATGCGTTGTGACCGGCAAGCTTCCAGTAGCTATCCCAATCAAGTTTTCCCCAATTATTTGACTCGGATCCGAAATTTCACCACTTTTTACGATTTTTCGATTCTGGTGATTTTCCCTAGGGGTACCCCTAGGGAAATTCGTCGGATTCCGACGAAGCCAATTCTCGATGCGTTGTGACCGGCAAGCTTCCAGTATCTATCCCAATCAAGTTTTCCCGAATTATTGGACCCGGATCCGAAATTTCACCACTTTTTACGATTTTTCGATTCTGGTGATTTTCCCTAGGGGTACCCCTAGGGAAATTCGTCGGATTCCGACGAAGCCAATTCTCGATGCGTTGTGACCGGCAAGCTTCCAGTAGCTATCCCAATCAAGTTTTCCCGAATTATTGGACTCGGATCCGAAATTTCACCACTTTTTACGATTTTTCGATTCTGGTGATTTTCCCTAGGGGTACCCCTAGGGAAATTCGTCGGATTCCGACGAAACCAATTCTCGATGCGTTGTGACCGGAAAGCTTCCAGTATCTATCCCAATCAAGTTTTCCCGAATTATTGGACTCGAATCCGAAATTTCACCACTTTTTACGATTTTTCGATTCATGTGATTTTCCCTAGGGGTACCCCTAGGGAAATTCGTCGGATTTCGACGAAGCCAATTCTCGATGCGTTGTGACCGGCAAGCTTCCAGTAGCTATCCCAATCCAGTTTTCCCGAATTATTGGACTCGGATCCGAAATTTCACCACTTTTTACGATTTTTCGATTCTGGTGATTTTCCCTAGGGGTACCCCTAGGGAAATTCGTCGGATTCCGACGAAGCCAATTCTCGATACGTTGTGACCGGCAAGCTTCCAGTAGCTATCCCAATCAAGTTTTCCCGAATTATTGGACTCGGATCCGAAATTTCACCACTTTTTACGATTTTTCGATTCTGGTGATTTTCCCTAGGGGTACCCCTAGGGAAATTCGTTGGATTCGGACGAAACCAATTCTCGATGCGTTGTGACCGGCAAGCTTCCAGTAGCTATCCCAATCAAGTTTTCCCGAATTATTGGACCCGGATCCGAAATTTCACCACTTTTTACGATTTTTCGATTCTGGTGATTTTCCCTAGGGGTACCCCTAGGGAAATTCGTCGGATTCCGACGAAGCCAATTCTCGATGCGTTGTGACCGGCAAGCTTCCAGTAGCTATCCCAATCAACTTTTCCCGAATTATTGGACTCGGATCCAAAATTTCACCACTTTTTACGATTTTTCGATTCTGGTGATTTTCCCTAGGGGTACCCCTAGGAAAATTCGTTGGATTCCGACGAAACCAATTCTCGATGCGTTGTGACCGGCAAGCTTCCAGTAGCTATCCCAATCAAGTTTTCCCGAATTATTGGACCCGGATCCGAAATTTCACCACTTTTTACGATTTTTCGATTCTGGTGATTTTCCCTAGGGGTACCCCTAGGGAAATTCGTCAGATTCCGACGAAACCAATTCTCGATGCGTTGTGACCGGCAAGCTTCCAGTAGCTATCCCAATCAAGTTTTCCCCAATTATTGGACTCGGATCCGAAATTTCACCACTTTTTACGATTTTTCGATTCTGGTGATTTTCCCTAGGGGTACCCCTAGGAAAATTCGTCGGATTCCGACGAAGCCAATTCTCGATGCGTTGTGACCGGCAAGCTTCCAGTAGCTATCCCAATCAAGTTTTCCCGAATTATTGGACTCGGATCCGAAATTTCACCACTTTTTACGATTTTTCGATTCTGGTGATTTTCCCTAGGGGTACCCCTAGGGAAATTCGTCGGATTCCGACGAAGCCAATTCTCGATGCGTTGTGACCGGCAAGCTTCCAGTAGCTATCCCAATCAAGTTTTCCCGAATTATTGGACTCGGATCCGAAATTTCACCACTTTTTACGATTTTTCGATTCTGGTGATTTTCCCTAGGGGTACCCCTAGGGAAATTCGTCGGATTTCGACGAAGCCAATTCTCGATGCGTTGTGACCGGCAAGCTTCCAGTAGCTATCCCAATCAAGTTTTCCCGAATTATTGGACTTGGATCCGAAATTTCACCACTTTTTACGATTTTTCGATTCGGGTGATTTTCCCTAGGGGTACCCCTAGGGAAATCCGTAAAAATTTTGACGAAGCCAATTCTCGATGCGTTGTGACCGGCAAGCTTCCAGTAGCTATCCCAATCAAGTTTTCCCGAATTATTGGACTTGGATCCGAAATTTCACCACTTTTTACGATTTTTCGATTCGGGTGATTTTCCCTAGGGGTACCCCTAGGGAAATCCGTAAAAATTCTGACGAAGCCAATTCTCGATGCGTTGTGACCGGCAAGCTTCCAGTAGCTATCCCAATCAAGTTTTCCCGAATTATTGGACTCGGATCCGAAATTTCACCACTTTTTACGATTTTTCGATTCTGGTGATTTTCCCTAGGGGTACCCCTAGGGAAATTCGTCGGATTCCGACGAAGCCAATTCTCGATGCGTTGTGACCGGCAAGCTTCCAGTAGCTATCCCAATCAAGTATTCCCGAATTATTGGACTCGGATTCGAAATTTCACCACTTTTTACGATTTTTCGATTCTGGTGATTTTCCCTAGGGGTACCCCTAGGGAAATTCGTCGAATTCCGACGAAGCCAATTCTCGATGCGTTGTGACCGGCAATCTTCCAGTAGCTATCCCAATCCAGTTTTCCCGAATTATTGGACTCGGATCCGAAATTTCACCACTCTTTACGATTTTTCGATTCTGGTGATTTTCCCTAGGGGTACCCCTAGGGAAATTCGTTGGATTCCGACGAAACCAATTCTCGATGCGTTGTGACCGGCAAGCTTCCAGTAGCTATCCTAATCAAGTTTTCCCGAATTATTGGACTCGGATCCGAAATTTCACCACTTTTTATGATTTTTCGATTCTGGTGATTTTCCCTAGGGGTACCCCTAGAGAAATTCGTCGGATTCCGACGAAGCCAATTCTCGATGCGTTGTGACCGGCAAGCTTCCAGTAGCTATCCCAATCAAGTTTTCCCGAATTATTGGACTCGGATCCGAAATTTCACCACTTTTTACGATTTTTCGATTCTGGTGATTTTCCCTAGGGGTACCCCTAGGGAAATTCGTCGGATTCCGACGAAGCCAATTCTCGATGCGTTGTGACCGGCAAGCTTCCAGTAGCTATCCCAATCAAATTTTCCCGAATTATTGGACTCGGATCCGAAATTTCACCACTTTTTACGATTTTTCGATTCTGGTGATTTTCCCTAGGGGTACCCCTAGAGAAATTCGTCGGATTCCGACGAAGCCAATTCTCGATGCGTTGTGACCGCAAGCTTCCAGTAGCTATCCCAATCAAGTTTTCCTGAATTATTAGACTCGGATCCGAAATTTCACCACTTTTTACGATTTTTCGATTCTGGTGATTTTCCCTAGGGGTACCCCTAGGGAAATCCGTAAAAATTCGTCGGATTCCGACGAAGCCAATTCTCGATGCATTGTGACCGGCAAGCTTCCAGTAGCTATCCCAATCAAGTTTTCCCAAATTATTGGACTCGGATCCGAAATTTCACCACTTTTTACGATTTTTCGATTCTGGTGATTTTCCCTAGGGGTACCCCTAGGGAAATTCGTCGGATTCCGACGAAGCCAATTCTCGATGCGTTGTGACCGGCAAGCTTCCAGTAGCTATCCCAATCAAGTTTTCCCCAATTATTTGACTCGGATCCGAAATTTCACCACTTTTTACGATTTTTCGATTCTGGTGATTTTCCCTAGGGGTACCCCTAGGGAAATTCGTCGGATTCCGACGAAGCCAATTCTCGATGCGTTGTGACCGGCAAGCTTCCAGTATCTATCCCAATCAAGTTTTCCCGAATTATTGGACCCGGATCCGAAATTTCACCACTTTTTACGATTTTTCGATTCTGGTGATTTTCCCTAGGGGTACCCCTAGGGAAATTCGTCGGATTCCGACGAAGCCAATTCTCGATGCGTTGTGACCGGCAAGCTTCCAGTAGCTATCCCAATCAAGTTTTCCCGAATTATTGGACTCGGATCCGAAATTTCACCACTTTTTACGATTTTTCGATTCTGGTGATTTTCCCTAGGGGTACCCCTAGGGAAATTCGTCGGATTCCGACGAAACCAATTCTCGATGCGTTGTGACCGGAAAGCTTCCAGTATCTATCCCAATCAAGTTTTCCCGAATTATTGGACTCGAATCCGAAATTTCACCACTTTTTACGATTTTTCGATTCATGTGATTTTCCCTAGGGGTACCCCTAGGGAAATTCGTCGGATTTCGACGAAGCCAATTCTCGATGCGTTGTGACCGGCAAGCTTCCAGTAGCTATCCCAATCCAGTTTTCCCGAATTATTGGACTCGGATCCGAAATTTCACCACTTTTTACGATTTTTCGATTCTGGTGATTTTCCCTAGGGGTACCCCTAGGGAAATTCGTCGGATTCCGACGAAGCCAATTCTCGATACGTTGTGACCGGCAAGCTTCCAGTAGCTATCCCAATCAAGTTTTCCCGAATTATTGGACTCGGATCCGAAATTTCACCACTTTTTACGATTTTTCGATTCTGGTGATTTTCCCTAGGGGTACCCCTAGGGAAATTCGTTGGATTCGGACGAAACCAATTCTCGATGCGTTGTGACCGGCAAGCTTCCAGTAGCTATCCCAATCAAGTTTTCCCGAATTATTGGACCCGGATCCGAAATTTCACCACTTTTTACGATTTTTCGATTCTGGTGATTTTCCCTAGGGGTACCCCTAGGGAAATTCGTCGGATTCCGACGAAGCCAATTCTCGATGCGTTGTGACCGGCAAGCTTCCAGTAGCTATCCCAATCAACTTTTCCCGAATTATTGGACTCGGATCCAAAATTTCCACCACTTTTTACGATTTTTCGATTCTGGTGATTTTCCCTAGGGGTACCCCTAGGAAAATTCGTTGGATTCCGACGAAACCAATTCTCGATGCGTTGTGACCGGCAAGCTTCCAGTAGCTATCCCAATCAAGTTTTCCCGAATTATTGGACCCGGATCCGAAATTTCACCACTTTTTACGATTTTTCGATTCTGGTGATTTTCCCTAGGGGTACCCCTAGGGAAATTCGTCAGATTCCGACGAAACCAATTCTCGATGCGTTGTGACCGGCAAACTTCCAGTAGCTATCCCAATCAAGTTTTCCCCCAATTATTGGACTCGGATCCGAAATTTCACCACTTTTTACGATTTTTCGATTCTGGTGATTTTCCCTAGGGGTACCCCTAGGGAAAATTCGTCGGATTCCGACGAAGCCAATTCTCGATGCGTTGTGACCGGCAAGCTTCCAGTAGCTATCCCAATCAAGTTTTCCCGAATTATTGGACTCGGATCCGAAATTTCACCACTTTTTACGATTTTTCGATTCTGGTGATTTTCCCTAGGGGTACCCCTAGGGAAATTCGTCGGATTCGACGAAGCCAATTCTCGATGCGTTGTGACCGGCAAGCTTCCAGTAGCTATCCCAATCAAGTTTTCCCGAATTATTGGACTCGGATCCGAAATTTCACCACTTTTTACGATTTTTCGATTCTGGTGATTTTCCCTAGGGGTACCCCTAGGGAAATTCCGTAAGATTTCGACGAAGCCAATTCTCGATGCGTTGTGACCGGCAAGCTTCCAGTAGCTATCCCAATCAAGTTTTCCCGAATTATTGGACTTGGATCCGAAATTTCACCACTTTTTACGATTTTTCGATTCGGGTGATTTTCCCTAGGGGTACCCCTAGGGAAATCCGTAAAAATTTCGACGAAGCCAATTCTCGATGCGTTGTGACCGGCAAGCTTCCAGTAGCTATCCCAATCAAGTTTTCCCGAATTATTGGACTTGGATCCGAAATTTCACCACTTTTTACGATTTTTCGATTCGGGTGATTTTCCCTAGGGGGTACCCCTAGGGAAATCCGTAAAAATTCTGACGAAGCCA
>CANTUQ010000314.1:7500-72072 GCA_947683425.1 Excoecaria cochinchinensis
GTTGGGATCCAACGAATTTTTACGGATTTCCCTAGGGGTACCCCTAGGGAAAATTGCCAAAATCGAGAAATCGCAAAAAGTGGTGAAATTTTGGATCCGAGTCCAATATTTCAGGAAGACCCGACCGGAATAGCTGCTGGAGGCTTGCCGATCACAACGCATCGAGAATCGGCTTCGTCGAGATCCGACGAATTTTTACGGATTTCCCTAGGGTTACCCCTATGAAAAATCGCCAAAATCGAGAAATCGCAAAAAGTGGTGAAATTTTGGATCCGAGTCCAATAATTCAGGAAGACCCGACCGGAATAGCTGCTGGAGGCTTGCCGGTCACAACGCATCGAGAATCGGATTCGTCGGGATCCGACGAATTTTTACGGATTTCCCTAGGGGTACCCCTAGGGAAAATCGCCAAAATCGAGAAATCGCAAAAAGTGGTGAAATTTTGGATCCGAGTCCAATAATTTAGGAAGACCCGATCGGAATAGCTGCTGGAGGCTTGCCGGTCACAATGCATCGAGAATCGGCTTCGTCGAGATCAGACGAATTTTTACGGATTTCCCTAGGGGTACCCCTAGGGAAAATCGCCAAAATCGAGAAATCGCAAAAAGTGGTGAAATTTTAGATCCGAGTCCAATAATTCAGAAAGACCCGACCGGTATAGCTGCTGGAGGCTTGCCGGTCACAACGCATTGAGAATCGGTTTCGTCGGGATCCGACGAATTTCCCTAGGGGTACCCCCAGGAAAAATCGCCAAAATCGAGAAATCGCAAAAAGTGGTGAAATTTTTGATTCGAGTCCAATAATTCAGGAAGACCCGACGGGAATAGCTGCTGGAGGCTTGCCGTTCACAACGCATCAAGAATCGGCTTCGTCGGGATCCGACGAATTTTTACGGATTTCCCAAGGGTACCCCTAGGGAAAATCGCCAAAATCGAGAAATCGCAAAAAGTGGTGAAATTTTGGATCCGAGTCCAATAATTCAGGAAGACCCGACCGGAATAGCTGCTGGAGGCTTGCCGGTCACAACGCATCGAGAATCGGCTTCGTCGGGATCCGAAGAATTTTTACGGATTTCCCTAGGGGTACCCCTAGGGAAAATTGCCAAAATCGAGAAATCACAAAAAGTGGTCAAATTTTAGCTGCTGGAGGCTTGCCGGTCACAACGCATCGAGAATCGGCTTCGTCGGGATCCGACGAATTTTTACGGATTTCCCTAGGGGTACCCCTAGAAAAAATTGCCAAAATCGAGAAATCGCGAAAAGTGGTAAAATTTTGGATCCGAGTCCAATAATTCAGGAAGACCCGACCGGAATAGCTGCTGGAGGCTTGCTGGTCACAACGCATCGAGAATCGGTTTCGTTGGGATCCAACGAATTTTTACGGATTTCCCTAGGGGTACCCCTAGGGAAAATTGACAAAATCGAGAAATCGCAAAAAGTGGTGAAATTTTTTATCCGAGTCCAATATTTCAGGAAGACCCGACCGGAATAGCTGCTGGAGGCTTGCCGATCACAACGCATCGAGAATCGGCTTCGTCGAGATCCGACGAATTTTTACGGATTTCCCTAGGGTTACCCCTATGAAAAATCGCCAAAATCGAGAAATCGCAAAAAGTGGTGAAATTTTGGATCCGAGTCCAATAATTCAGGAAGACCCGACCGGAATAGCTGCTGGAGGCTTGCCGGTCACAACACATCGAGAATCGGATTCGTCGGGATCCGACGAATTTTTACGGATTTCCCTAGGGGTACCCCTAGGGAAAATCGCCAAAATCGAGAAATCGCAAAAAGTGGTGAAATTTTGGATCCGAGTCCAATAATTTAGGAAGACCCGACCGGAATAGCTGCTGGAGGCTTGCCGGTCACAATGCATCGAGAATCGGCTTCGTCGGGATCAGACGAATTTTTACGGATTTCCCTAGGGGTACCCCTAGGGAAAATCGCCAAAATCGAGAAATCGCAAAAAGTGGTGAAATTTTGGATCCGAGTCTAATAATTCAGAAAGACCCGACCGGTATAGCTGCTGGAGGCTTGCCGGTCACAACGCATTGAGAATTGGTTTCGTCGGGATCCGACGAATTTCCCTAGGGGTACCCCCACGGAAAATCGCCAAAATCGAGAAATCGCAAAAAGTGGTGAAATTTTTGATCCGAGTCCAATAATTCAGGAAGACCCGACCGGAATAGTTGCTGGAGGCTTGCCGGTCACAACGCATCGAGAATCGGCTTCGTCGGGATCCGACAAATTTTTACGGATTTCCCAAGGGTACCCCTAGGGAAAATCGCCAAAATCGAGAAATCGCAAAAAGTGGTGAAATTTTGGATCCGAGTACAATAATTCAGGAAGACCCGACCGGAATAGCTGCTGGAGGCTTGCCGGTCACAACGCATCGAGAATCGGCTTCGTCGGGATCCGAAGAATTTTTACGGATTTCCCTAGGGGTACCCCTAGAGAAAATTGCCAAAATCGAGAAATCACAAAAAGTGGTCAAATTTTAGCTGCTGGAGGCTTGCCGGTCACAACGCATCGAGAATCGGCTTCGTCGGGATCCGACGAATTTTTACGGATTTCCCTAGGGGTACCCCTAGAAAAAATTGCCAAAATCGAGAAATCGCGAAAAGTGGTCAAATTTTGGATCCGAGTCCAATAATTCAGGAAGACCCGACCGGAATAGCTGCTGGAGGCTTGCTGGTCACAACGCATCGAGAATCGGTTTCGTTGGGATCCAACGAATTTTTACGGATTTCCCTAGGGGTACCCCTAGGGAAAATTGCCAAAATCGAGAAATCGCAAAAAGTGGTGAAATTTTGGATCCGAGTCCAATATTTCAGGAAGACCCGACCGGAATAGCTGCTGGAGGCTTGCCGATCACAACGCATCGAGAATCGGCTTCGTCTAGATCCGACGAATTTTTACGGATTTCCCTAGGGTTACCCCTATGAAAAATCGCCAAAATCGAGAAATCGCAAAAAGTGGTGAAATTTTGGATCCGAGTCCCATAATTCAGGAAGACCCGACCGGAATAGCTGCTGGAGGCTTGCCGGTCACAACGCATCGAGAATCGGATTCGTCGGTATCCGACGAATTTTTACGGATTTCCCTAGGGGTACCCCTAGTGAAAATCGCCAAAATCGAGAAATCGCAAAAAGTGGTGAAATTTTGGATCCGAGTCCAATAATTCAGGAAGACCCGACCGGAATAGCTGTTGGAGGCTTGCCGGTCACAACGCATCGAGAATCGGCTTCGTCGGGATCCGACGAATTTTTACGGATTTTCATAGGGGTACCCCTAGGGAAAATCGCCAAAATCGAGAAATCGCAAAAAGTGGTGAAATTTTGGATCCAAGTCCAATAATTTAGGAAGACCCGACCGGAATAGCTGCTGGAGGTTTGCCGGTCACAACGCATCGAGAATCGGCTTCGTCGGGATCCGACGAATTTTTACGGATTTCCCTAGGGGTACCCCTAGGGAAAATCGCCAAAGTTGAGAAATCGCAAAAAGTGGTGAAATATTTGATCCGAGTCCAATAATTTAGGAAGACCCGACCGGAATAGCTGCTGGAGGCTTGCCGGTCACAATGCATCGAGAATCGGCTTCGTCGGGATCAGACGAATTTTTATGGATTTCCCTAGGGGTACCCCTAGGGAAAATCGCCAAAATCGAGAAATCGCAAAAAGTGGTGAAATTTTGGATCCGAGTCCAATAATTCAGGAAGACCCGACCGGTATAGCTGCTGGAGGCTTGCCGGTCACAACGCATTGAGAATCGGTTTCGTCGGGATCCGACGAATTTCCCTAGGGGTACCCCCAGGGAAAATCGCCAAAATCGAGAAATCGCAAAAAGTGGTGAAATATTTGATCCGAGTCCAATAATTCAGGAAGACCCGACCGGAATAGCTGCTGGAGGCTTGCCGGTCACAACGCATCGAGAATCGGCTTCGTCGGGATCCGACGAATTTTTACGGATTTCCCAAGGGTACCCCTAGGGAAAATCGCCAAAATCGAGAAATCGCAAAAAGTGGTGAAATTTTGGATCCGAGTCCAATAATTCAGGAAGACCCGACCGGAATAGCTGCTGGAGGCTTGCCGATCACAACGCATCGAGAATCGGCTTCGTCTGGATCCGAAGAATTTTTACGGATTTCCCTAGGGGTACCCCTAGGGAAAATTGCCAAAATCGAGAAATCACAAAAAGTGGTCAAATTTTAGCTGCTGGAGGCTTGCCGGTCACAACGCATCGAGAATCGGCTTCGTCGGGATCCGACGAATTTTTACGGATTTCCCTAGGGGTACCCCTAGAAAAAATTGCCAAAATCGAAAAATCGCGAAAAGTGGTCAAATTTTGGATCCGAGTCCAATAATTCAGGAAGACCCGACCGGAATAGCTGCTGGAGGCTTGCTGGTCACAACGCATCGAGAATCGGTTTCGTTGGGATCCAACGAATTTTTACGGATTTCCCTAGGGGTACCCCTAGGGAAAATTGCAAAAATCGAGAAATCGCAAAAAGTGGTGAAATTTTGGATCCGAGTCAAATATTTCAGGAAGACCCGACCGGAATAGCTGCTGGAGGCTTGCCGATCACAACGCATCGAGAATCGGCTTCGTCGAGATCCGACGAATTTTTACGGATTTCCCTAGGGTTACCACTATGAAAAATCGCCAAAATCGAGAAATCGCAAAAAGTGGTGAAATTTTGGATCCGAGTCCAATAATTCAGGAAGACCCGACCGGAATAGCTGCTGAAGGCTTGCCGGTCACAACGCATAGAGAATCGGATTCGTCGGGATCCGACGAATTTTTACGGATTTCCCTAGGGGTACCCCTAGGGAAAATCGCCAAAATCGAGAAATCGCAAAAAGTGGTGAAATTTTGGATCCGAGTCCAATAATTCAGGAAGACCCGACCGGAATAGCTGTTGGAGGCTTGCCGGTCACAACGCATCGAGAATCGGCTTCGTCGGGATCCGACGAATTTTTACTGATTTTCCTAGGGGTACCCCTAGGGAAAATCGCCAAAATCGAGAAATCGCAAAAAGTAGTGAAATTTTGGATCCGAGTCCAATAATTTAGGAAGACCCGACCGGAATAGCTGCTGGAGGTTTGCCGGTCACAACGCATCGAGAATTGGCTTCGTCGGGATCCGACGAATTTTTACCGATTTCCCTAGGGAAAATCGCCAAAATCGAGAAATCGCAAAAAGTGGTGAAATTTTGGATCCGAGTCCAATAATTCGGGAAGACCCGACCGGAATAGCTGCTGGAGGCTTGCCGGTCACAATGCATCGAGAATCGGCTTCGTCGGGATCCGACGAATTTTTACGGATTTCCCTAGGGGTACCCCTAGGGAAAATCGCCAAAATCGAGAAATCGCAAAATGTGGTGAAATTTTGGATCCGAGTCCAATAATTCAGGAAGACCCGACCGGAATAGCTGCTGGAGGCTTGCCGGTCACAATGCATTGAGAATCGGTTTCGTCGGGATCCGACGAATTTCCCTAGGGGTACCCCCAGGGAAAATCGCCAAAATCGAGAAATCGCAAAAAGTGGTGAAATTTTGGATCCGAGTCCAATAATTCAGGAAGACCCGACCGGAATAGCTGCTGGAGGCTTGCCGGTCACAACGCATTGAGAATCGGATTCGTCGGGATCCGACAAATTTTTACGGATTTCCCTATGGGTACCCCTAGGGAAAATCGCCAAAATCGAGAAATCGCAAAAAGTGGTGAAATTTTGGATCCGAGTCCAATAATTCAGGAAGACTCGACCGGAATAGCTGCTGGAGGCTTGCCGGTCCCAATGCATCGAGAATCCGATTCGTCAGGATCCGATGAATTTTTACGGATTTCCCTAGGGGTAACCCTAGGGAAAATCGCCAAAATCGAGAAATTGCAAAAAGTGGTGAAATTTTTGATCCGAGTCCAATAATTCAGGAAGACCCGATCGGAATAGCTGCTGGAGGCTTGCCGGTCACAACGCATCGAGAATCGGCTTCGTCGGGATCCGACGAATTTTTACGGATTTCCCTAGGGGTACCCTTAGGGAAAATCACCAAAATCGAGAAATCGCAAAAAGTGGTGAAATTTTGGATCCGAGTCCAATAATTCAGGAAGACCCGACCGGAATAGCTTGTCACACCCCGTAAGTGGCCTAATTGGATTTAGCGATTTTAATTGGTCAATTAAGGGCATTTGGGTAATTTATATGAGAAAAGAGTATTTGATTGCAAGGAAATAAAAGATTTAAACTACAGATTTTAGTTTGGTGAGTGAAAGGTAATTTGACAAGGATTAAATGGTAAAAGAAGAGTGAGTGGAACTGTGAATTCGTGCATGTGTGCCAAGTGGAGAGTGTGTGTGTGCACGTGGGTGAGGGAAGAGAGAGGTCTGGTTGTGTTAGTGCTGGAAACCTACAGACTGAAGTTTTTCTCTCTCTTTTGCTTTCTCTCACGTTAGCCATACCATTCCTCTCCATTTGCTGTTCTTTTCTCTTTTGCATGCGTGTTCTTTTATTGGGAGCTAGGGTTTTAAGCTTTGAAGTTCAGAAGGTGAGTTTGGTTCTCCATCTTCTCTGTTTAAGGATTTGCATTACTGTTTTCCTTGGATTGGACTCGGATCCAAAATTTCACCACTTTTCGCGATTTCTCGATTTTGGCGATTTTCCCTAGGGGTACCCCTAGGGAAATCCGTAAAAATTCGTCGGATCCCGACGAAGCCGATTCTCGATGCGTTGTGACCGGCAAGCCTCCAGCAGCTATTCCGGTCGGGTCTTCCCGAATTATTGGACTCGGATCCAAAATTTCACCACTTTTCGCGATTTCTCGATTTTGGCGATTTTCCCTAGGGGTACCCCTAGGGAAATCCGTAAAAATTCGTCGGATCCCGACGAAGCCGATTCTCGATGCGTTGTGACCGGCAAGCCTCCAGCAGCTATTCCGGTCGGGTCTTCCCGAATTATTGGACTCGGATCAAAAATTTCACCACTTTTCGCGATTTCTCGATTTTGGCGATTTTCCCTAGGGGTACCCCTAGGGAAATCCGTAAAAATTCGTCGGATCCCGACGAAGCCGATTCTCGATGCGTTGTGACCGGCAAGCCTCCAGCAGCTATTCCGGTCGGGTCTTCCCGAATTATTGGACTCGGATCCAAAATTTTACCACTTTTCGCGATTTCTCGATTTTGGCGATTTTCCCTAGGGGTACCCCTAGGGAAATCCGTAAAAATTCGTCGGATCCCGACGAAGCCGATTCTCGATGCGTTGTGACCGGCAAGCCTCCAGCAGCTATTCCGGTCGGGTCTTCCCGAATTATTGGACTCAGATCCAAAATTTCACCACTTTTCTCGATTTTGGCGATTTTCCCTAGGGGTACCCCTAGGGAAATCCGTAAAAATTCGTCGGATCCCGACGAAGCCGATTCTCGATGCATTGTGACCGGCAAGCCTCCAGCAGCTATTCCGGTCGGGTTTTCCCGAATTATTGGACTCGGATCCAAAATTTCACCACTTTTCGCGATTTCTCGATTTTGGCGATTTTCCCTAGGGGTACCCCTAGGAAAATTCGTAAAAATTCGTCGGATCCCGACGAAGCCGATTCTCGATGCGTTGTGACCGGCAAGCCTCCAGCAGCTATTACGGTCGGGTCTTCCCGAATTATTGGACTCGGATCCAAAATTTCACCACTTTTCGCGATTTCTCGATTTTGACGATTTTCCCTAGGTGTACCCCTAGGGAAATCCGTAAAAATTCGTCGGATCCCGACGAAGCCGATTCTCGATGCGTTGTGACCGGCAAGCCTCCAGCAGCTATTCCGGTCGGGTCTTCCCGAATTATTGGACTCGGATCCAAAATTTCACCACTTTTCGCGATTTCTCGATTTTGGCGATTTTCCCTAGGGGTACCCCTAGGGAAATCCGTAAAAATTCGTCGGATCCCGACGAAGCCGATTCTCGATGCGTTGTGACCGGCAAGCCTCCAGCAGCTATTCCGGTCGGGTCTTCCCGAATTATTGGACTCGGATTCAAAATTTCACCACTTTTCGCGATTTCTCGATTTTGGCGATTTTCCCTAGGGGTACCCCTAGGAAAATCAGTAAAAATTCGTCGGATCCCGACGAAGCCGATTCTCGATGCGTTGTGACCGGAAAGCCTCCAGCAGCTATTCCGGTCGGGTCTTCCCGAATTATTGGACTCGGATCCAAAATTTCACCACTTTTCGCGATTTCTCGATTTTGGCGATTTTCCCTAGGGGTACCCCTAGGGAAATCCGTAAAAATTCGTCGGATCCCGACGAATCCGATTCTCGATGCGTTGTGACCGGCAAGCCTCCAGCAGCTATTCCGGTCGGGTCTTCCCGAATTATTGGACTCGGATCCAAAATTTCACCACTTTTCGCGATTTCTCGATTTTGGCGACTTTCCCTAGGGGTACCCCTAGGGAAATCCGTAAAAATTCGTCGGATCCCGACGAAGCCGATTCTCGATGCGTTGTGACCGGCAAGCCTCCAGCAGCTATTCCGGTCGGGTCTTCCCGAATTATTGGACTCGGATCCAAAATTTCACCACTTTTCGCGATTTCTCGATTTTGGCGATTTTCCCTAGGGGTACCCCTAGGGAAATCCGTAAAAATTCGTCGGATCCCGACGAAGCCGATTCTCGATGCGTTGTGACCGGCAAGCCTCCAGCAGCTATTCCGGTCGGGTCTTCCCGAATTATTGGACTCGGATCCAAAATTTCACCACTTTTCGCGATTTCTCGATTTTGGCGATTTTCCCTAGGGGTACCCCTAGGGAAATCCGTAAAAATTCGTCGGATCCCGACGAAGCCGATTCTCGATGCGTTGTGAACGGAAAGCCTCCAGCAGCTATTCCGGTCGGGTCTTCCCGAATTATTGGACTCGGATCCAAAATTTCACCACTTTTCGCGATTTCTCGATTTTGGCGATTTTCCCAAGGGGTACCCCTAGGGAAATCCGTAAAAATTCATCGGATCCCGACGAAGCCGATTCTCGATGCATTGTGACCGGCAAGCCTCCAGCAGCTATTCCGGTCGGGTCTTCCCGAATTATTGGACTCGGATCCAAAATTTCACCACTTTTCGCGATTTCTCGATTTTGGCGATTTTCCCAAGGGGTACCCCTAGGGAAATCCGTAAAAATTCGTCGGATCCCGACGAAGCCGATTCTCGATGCGTTGTGACCGGCAAGCCTCCAGCAGCTATTCCGGTCGGGTCTTCCCGAATTATTGGACTCGGATCCAAAATTTCACCACTTTTCGCGATTTCTCGATTTTGGCGACTTTCCCTAGGGGTACCCCAAGGGAAATCCGTAAAAATTCGTCGGATCCCGACGAATCCGATTCTCGATGCGTTGTGACCAGCAAGCCTCCAGCAGCTATTCCGGTCGGGTCTTCCCGAATTATTGGACTCGGATCCAAAATTTCACCACTTTTCGCGATTTCTCGATTTTGGCGACTTTCCCTAGGGGTACCCCTGGGGAAATACGTAAAAATTCGTCGGATCCCGACGAAGCCGATTCTCGATGCGTTGTGACCGGCAAGCCTCCAGCAGCTATTCCGGTCGGGTCTTCCCGAATTATTGGACTCGGATCCAAAATTTCACCACTTTTCGCGATTTCTCGATTTTGGCGATTTTCCCTAGGGGTACCCCTAGGGAAATCCGTAAAAATTCGTCGGATCCCGACGAAGCCGATTCTCGATGCGTTGTGACCGACAAGCCTCCAGCAGCTATTCCGGTCGGGTCTTCCCGAATTATTGGACTCGGATCCAAAATTTCACCACTTTTCGCGATTTCTCGATTTTGGCGATTTTCCCTAGGGGTACCCCTAGGGAAATCCGTAAAAATTCGTCGGATCCCGACGAAGCCGATTCTCGATGCGTTGTGACCGACAAGCCTCCAGCAGCTATTCCGGTCGGGTCTTCCCGAATTATTGGACTCGGATCCAAAATTTCACCACTTTTCGCGATTTCTCGATTTTGGCGATTTTCCCTAGGGGTACCCCTAGGGAAATCCGTAAAAATTCGTCGGATCCCGACGAACCGATTCTCGATGCGTTGTGACCGGCAAGCCTCCAGCAGCTATTCCGGTCGGGTCTTCCCGAATTATTGGACTCGGATCCAAAATTTCAACACTTTTCGCGATTTCTCGATTTTGGCGATTTTCCCGAGGGGTACCCCTAGGGAAATCCGTAAAAATTCGTCGGATCCCGACGAAACCGATTCTCGATGCGTTGTGACCGGCAAGCCTCCAGCAGCTATTCCGGTCGGGTCTTCCCGAATTATTGGACTCGGATCCAAAATTTCACCACTTTTCGCGATTTCTCGATTTTGGCGACTTTCCCTAGGGGTACCCCTGGGGAAATACGTAAAAATTCGTCGGATCCCGACGAAGCCGATTCTCGATGCGTTGTGACCGGCAAGCCTCCAGCAGCTATTCCGGTCGGGTCTTCCCGAATTATTGGACTCGGATCCAAAATTTCACCACTTTTCGCGATTTCTCGATTTTTGCGATTTTCCCTAGGGGTACCCCTAGGGAAATCCGTAAAAATTCGTCGGATCCCGACGAAGCCGATTCTCGATGCGTTGTGACCGGCAAGCCTCCAGCAGCTATTCCGGTCGGGTCTTCCCGAATTATTGGACTCGGATCCAAAATTTCACCACTTTTCGCGATTTCTCGATTTTGGCGATTTTCCCTAGGGGTACCCCTAGGAAAATCCGTAAAAATTCGTCGGATCCCGACGAAGCCGATTCTCGATGCGTTGTGACCGACAAGCCTCCAGCAGCTATTCCGGTCGGGTCTTCCCGAATTATTGGACTCGGATCCAAAATTTCACCACTTTTCGCGATTTCTCGATTTTGGCGATTTTCCCTAGGGGTACCCCTAGGGAAATCCGTAAAAATTCGTCGGATCCCGACGAAGCCGATTCTCGATGCGTTGTGACCGGTAAGCCTCCAGCAGCTATTCCGGTCGGGTCTTCCCGAATTATTGGACTCGGATCCAAAATTTCAACACTTTTCGCGATTTCTCGATTTTGGCGATTTTCCCGAGGGGTACCCCTAGGAAAATCCGTAAAAATTCGTCGGATCCCGACGAAGCCGATTCTCGATGCGTTGTGACCGGCAAGCATCCAGCAGCTATTCCGGTCGGGTCTTCCCGAATTATTGGACTCGGATCCAAAATTTCACCACTTTTCGCGATTTCTCGATTTTGGCGACTTTCCCTAGGGGTACCCCTGGGGAAATACGTAAAAATTCGTCGGATCCCGACGAAGCCGATTCTCGATGCGTTGTGACCGGCAAGCCTCCAGCAGCTATTCCGGTCGGGTCTTCCCGAATTATTGGACTCGGATCCAAAATTTCACCACTTTTCGCGATTTCTCGATTTTTGCGATTTTCCCTAGGGGTACCCCTAGGGAAATCCGTAAAAATTCGTCGGATCCCGACGAAGCCGATTCTCGATGCGTTGTGACCGGCAAGCCTCCAGCAGCTATTCCGGTCGGGTCTTCCCGAATTATTGGACTCGGATCCAAAATTTCACCACTTTTCGCGATTTCTCGATTTTGGCGATTTTCCCTAGGGGTACCCCTAGGGAAATCCGTAAAAATTCGTCGGATCCCGACGAAGCCGATTCTCGATGCGTTGTGACCGGCAAGCCTCCAGCAGCTATTCCGGTCGGGTCTTCCCGAATTATTGGACTCGGATCCAAAATTTCACCACTTTTCGCGATTTCTCGATTTTGGCGACTTTCCCTAGGGGTACCCCTAGGGAAATCCGTAAAAATTCGTCGGATCCCGACGAAGCCGATTCTCGATGCGTTGTGACCGGCAAGCCTCCAGCAGCTATTCCGATCGGGTCTTCCCGAATTATTGGACTCGGATCCAAAATTTCACCACTTTTCGCGATTTCTCGATTTTGGCGACTTTCCCTAGGGGTACCCCTAGGGAAATCCGTAAAAATTCGTCGGATCCCGACGAAGCCGATTCTCGATGCGTTGTGACCGGCAAGCCTCCAGCAGCTATTCCGGTCGGGTCTTCCCGAATTATTGGACTCGGATCCAAAATTTCACCACTTTTCGCGATTTCTCGATTTTGGCGACTTTCCCTAGGGGTACCCCTAGGGAAATCCGTAAAAATTCGTCGGATCCCGACGAAGCCGATTCTCGATGCGTTGTGACCGGCAAGCCTCCAGCAGCTATTCCGGTCGGGTCTTCCCGAATTATTGGACTCGGATCCAAAATTTCACCACTTTTCGCGATTTCTCGATTTTGGCGACTTTCCCTAGGGGTACCCCTAGGGAAATCCGTAAAAATTCGTCGGATCCCGACGAAGCCGATTCTCGATGCGTTGTGACCGGCAAGCCTCCAGCAGCTATTCCGGTCGGGTCTTCCCGAATTATTGGACTCGGATCCAAAATTTCCCCACTTTTCGCGATTTCTCGATTTTGGCGACTTTCCCTAGGGGTACCCCTAGGGAAATCCGTAAAAATTCGTCGGATCCCGACGAAGCCGATTCTCGATGCGTTGTGACCGGCAAGCCTCCAGCAGCTATTCCGGTCGGGTCTTCCCGAATTATTGGACTCGGATCCAAAATTTCACCACTTTTCGCGATTTCTCGATTTTGGCGATTTTCCCTAGGGGTACCCCTAGGGAAATCCGTAAAAATTCGTCGGATCCCGACGAAGCCGATTCTCGATGCGTTGTGACCGGCAAGCCTCCAGCAGCTATTCTGGTCGGGTGTTCCCGAATTATTGGACTCGGATCCAAAATTTCACCACTTTTCGAGATTTCTCGATTTTGGCGATTTTCCCTAGGGGTACCCCTAGGGAAATCCGTAAAAATTCGTCGGATCCCGACGAAGCCGATTCTCGATGCGTTGTGACCGGCAAGCCTCCAGCAGCTATTCCGGTCGGGTCTTCCCGAATTATTGGACTCGGATCCAAAATTTCCCCACTTTTCGCAATTTCTCGATTTTTGCGATTTTCCCTAGGGGTACCCCTAGGGAAATCCGTAAAAATTCGTCGGATCCCGACGAAGCCGATTCTCGATGCGTTGTGACCGGCAAGCCTCCAGCAGCTATTCCGGTCGGGTCTTCCCGAATTATTGGACTCGGATCCAAAATTTCACCACTTTTCGCGATTTCTCGATTTTGGCGATTTTCCCTAGGGGTACCCCTAGGGAAATCCGTAAAAATTCGTCGGATCCCGACGAAGCCGATTCTCGATGCGTTGTGACCGGCAAGCCTCCAGCAGCTATTCCGGTCGGGTCTTCCCGAATTATTGGACTCGGATCCAAAATTTCACCACTTTTCGCGATTTCTCGATTTTGGCGACTTTCCCTAGGGGTACCCCTAGGGAAATCCGTAAAAATTCGTCGGATCCCGACAAAGCCGATTCTCGATGCGTTGTGACCAGCAAGCCTCCAGCAGCTATTCCGGTCGGGTCTTCCCGAATTATTGGACTCGGATCCAAAATTTCACCACTTTTCGCGATTTCTCGATTTTGGCGACTTTCCCTAGGGGTACCCCTGGGGAAATACGTAAAAATTCGTCGGATCCCGACGAAGCCGATTCTCGATGCGTTGTGACCGGCAAGCCTCCAGCAGCTATTCCGGTCGGGTCTTCCCGAATTATTGGACTCGGATCCAAAATTTCACCACTTTTCGCGATTTCTCGATTTTGGCGATTTTCCCTAGGGGTACCCCTAGGAAAATCCGTAAAAATTCGTCGCATCCCGACGAAGCCGATTCTCGATGCGTTGTGACCGGCAAGCCTCCAGCCGCTATTCCGGTCGGGTCTTCCCGAATTATTGGACTCGGATCCAAAATTTCACCACTTTTCGCGATTTCTCGATTTTGGCGACTTTCCCTAGGGGTACCCCTAGGGAAATCCGTAAAAATTCGTCGGATCCCGACGAAGCCGATTCTCGATGCGTTGTGACCGGCAAGCCTCCAGCAGCTATTCCGGTCGGGTCTTCCCGAATTATTGGACTCGGATCCAAAATTTCACCACTTTTCGCGATTTCTCGATTTTGGCGACTTTCCCTAGGGGTACCCCTAGGGAAATCCGTAAAAATTCGTCGGATCCCGACGAAGCCGATTCTCGATGCGTTGTGACCGGCAAGCCTCCAGCAGCTATTCCGGTCGGGTCTTCCCGAATTATTGGACTCGGATCCAAAATTTCCCCACTTTTCGCGATTTCTCGATTTTGGCGACTTTCCCTAGGGGTACCCCTAGGGAAATCCGTAAAAATTCGTCGGATCCCGACGAAGCCGATTCTCGATGGGTTGTGACCGGCAAGCCTCCAGCAGCTATTCCGGTCGGGTCTTCCCGAATTATTGGACTCGGATCCAAAATTTCACCACTTTTCGCGATTTCTCGATTTTGGCGATTTTCCCTAGGGGTACCCCTAGGGAAATCCGTAAAAATTCGTCGGATCCCGACGAAGCCGATTCTCGATGCGTTGTGACCGGCAAGCCTCCAGCAGCTATTCCGGTCGGGTCTTCCCGAATTATTGGACTCGGATCCAAAATTTCACCACTTTTCGAGATTTCTCGATTTTGGCGATTTTCCCTAGGGGTACCCCTAGGGAAATCCGTAAAAATTCGTCGGATCCCGACGAAGCCGATTCTCGATGCGTTGTGACCGGCAAGCCTCCAGCAGCTATTCCGGTCGGGTCTTCCCGAATTATTGGACTCGGATCCAAAATTTCACCACTTTTCGCGATTTCTCGATTTTGGCGATTTTCCCTAGGGGTACCCCTAGGGAAATCCGTAAAAATTCGTCGGATCCCGACGAAGCCGATTCTCGATGCGTTGTGACCGGCAAGCCTCCAGCAGCTATTCCGGTCGGGTCTTCCCGAATTATTGGACTCGGATCCAAAATTTCACCACTTTTCGCGATTTCTCGATTTTGGCGACTTTCCCTAGGGTTACCCCTAGGAAATCCGTAAAAATTCGTCGGATCCCGAAGAAGCCGATTCTCGATGCGTTGTGACCGGCAAGCCTCCAGCAGCTATTCCGGTCGGGTCTTCCCGAATTATTGGACTCGGATCCAAAATTTCACCACTTTTCGCGATTTCTCGATTTTGGAGATTTTCCCTAGGGGTACCCCTAGGGAAATCCGTAAAAATTCGTCGGATCCCGACGAAGCCGATTCTCGATGCGTTGTGACCGGCAAGCCTCCAGCAGCTATTCCGGTCGGGTCTTCCCGAATTATTGGACTCGGATCCAAAATTTTACCACTTTTCGCGATTTTTCGATTTTGGCGACATTCCCTAGGAGTACCCCTAGGGAAATCCGTAAAAATTCGTCGGATCCCGACGAAGCCGATTCTCGATGCGTTGTGACCGGCAAGCCTCCAGCAGCTATTCCGGTCGGGTCTTCCCGAATTATTGGACTCGGATCCAAAATTTCACCACTTTTCGCGATTTCTCGATTTTGGCGATTTTCCCTAGGGGTACTCCTAGGGAAATCCGTAAAAATTCGTCGGATCCCGACGAAGCCGATTCTCGATGCGTTGTGACCGGCAAGCCTCCAGCAGCTATTCCGGTCGGGTCTTCCTGAATTATTGGACTCGGATCCAAAATTTCACCACTTTTCGCGATTTCTCGATTTTGGCGATTTTCCCTAGGGGTACCCCTAGGGAAATCCGTAAAAATTCGTCGGATCCCGACGAAGCCGATTCTCGATGCGTTGTGACCGGCAAGCCTCCAGCAGCTATTCCGGTCGGGTCTTCCCGAATTATTGGACTCGGATCCAAAATTTCACCACTTTTCGCGATTTCTCGATTTTGGCTACTTTCCCTAGGGGTACCCCTAGGGAAATCCGTAAAAATTCGTCGGATCCCGACGAAGCCGATTCTCGATGCGTTGTGACCGGCAAGCCTCCAGCAGCTATTCCGGTCGGGTCTTCCCGAATTATTGGACTCGGATCCAAAATTTCACCACTTTTCGCGATTTCTCGATTTTGGCGATTTTCCCTAGGGGTACCCCTAGGGAAATCCGTAAAAATTCGTCGGATCCCGACGAAGCCGATTCTCGATGCGTTGTGACCGGCAAGCCTCCAGCAGCTATTCCGGTCGGGTCTTCCCGAATTATTGGACTCGGATCCAAAATTTCACCACTTTTCTCGATTTCTCGATTTTTGCGATTTTCCCTAGGGGTACCCCTAGGGAAATCCGTAAAAATTCGTCGGATCCCGACGAAGCCGATTCTCGATGCGTTGTGACCGGCAAGCCTCCAGCAGCTATTCCGGTCGGGTCTTCCCGAATTATTGGACTCGGATCCAAAATTTCACCACTTTTCTCGATTTCTCGATTTTTGAGATTTTCCCTAGGGGTACCCCTAGGGAAATCCGTAAAAATTCGTCGGATCCCGACGAAGCCGATTCTCGATGCGTTGTGACCGGCAAGCCTCCAGCAGCTATTCCGGTCGGGTCTTCCCGAATTATTTGACTCGGATCCAAAATTTCACCACTTTTTGCGATTTCTCGATTTTGGCGATTTTCCCTAGGGGTACCCCTAGGAAAATCCGTAAAAATTCGTCGGATCCCGACGAAGCCGATTATCGATGCGTTGTGACCGGCAAGCCTCCAGCAGCTATTCCGGTCGGGTCTTCCCGAATTATTGGACTCGGATCCAAAATTTCACCACTTTTCGCGATTTCTCGATTTTGGCGATTTTCCCTAGGGGTACCCCTAGGGAAATCCGTAAAAATTCGTCGGATCCCGACGAAGCCGATTCTCGATGCGTTGTGACCGGCAAGCCTCCAGCAGCTATTCCGGTCGGGTCTTCCCGAATTATTGGACTCGGATCCAAAATTTCACCACTTTTTGCGATTTCTCGATTTTGGCGATTTTCCCTAGGGGTACCCCTAGGGAAATCCGTAAAAATTCGTCGGATCCCGACGAAGCCGATTCTCGATGCGTTGTGACCGGCAAGCCTCCAGCAGCTATTCCGGTCGGGTCTTCCCGAATTATTGGACTCGGATCCAAAATTTCACCACTTTTTGCGATTTCTCGATTTTGGCGATTTTCCCTAGGGGTACCCCTAGGGAAATCCGTAAAAATTCGTCGGATCCCGACGAAGCCGATTCTCGATGCGTTGTGACCGGCAAGCCTCCAGCAGCTATTCCGGTCGGGTCTTCCCGAATTATTTGACTCGGATCCAAAATTTCACCACTTTTTGCGATTTCTCGATTTTGGCGATTTTCCCTAGGGGTACCCCTAGGGAAATCCGTAAAAATTCGTCGGATCCCGACGAAGCCGATTATCGATGCGTTGTGACCGGCAAGCCTCCAGCAGCTATTCCGGTCGGGTCTTCCCGAATTATTGGACTCGGATCCAAAATTTCACCACTTTTCGCGATTTCTCGATTTTGGCGATTTTCCCTAGGGGTACCCCTAGGGAAATCCGTAAAAATTCGTCGGATCCCGACGAAGCCGATTCTCGATGCGTTGTGACCGGCAAGCCTCCAGCAGCTATTCCGGTCGGGTCTTCCCGAATTATTGGACTCGGATCCAAAATTTCACCACTTTTTGCGATTTCTCGATTTTGGCGATTTTCCCTAGGGGTACCCCTAGGGAAATCCGTAAAAATTCGTCGGATCCCGACGAAGCCGATTCTCGATGCGTTGTGACCGGCAAGCCTCCAGCAGCTATTCCGGTCGGGTCTTCCCGAATTATTGGACTCGGATCCAAAATTTCACCACTTTTTGCGATTTCTCGATTTTGGCGATTTTCCCTAGGGGTACCCCTAGGGAAATCCGTAAAAATTCGTCGGATCCCGACGAAGCCGATTCTCGATGCGTTGTGACCGGCAAGCCTCCAGCAGCTATTCCGGTCGGGTCTTCCCGAATTATTGGACTCGGATCCAAAATTTCACCACTTTTCGCGATTTCTCGATTTTGGCGATTTTCCCTAGGGGTACCCCTAGGGAAATCCGTAAAAATTCGTCGGATCCCGACGAAGCCGATTCTCGATGCGTTGTGACCGGCAAGCCTCCAGCAGCTATTCCGGTCGGGTCTTCCCGAATTATTGGACTCGGATCCAAAATTTCACCACTTTTCGCGATTTCTCGATTTTGGCGACTTTCCCTAGGGTTACCCCTAGGAAATCCGTAAAAATTCGTCGGATCCCGAAGAAGCCGATTCTCGATGCGTTGTGACCGGCAAGCCTCCAGCAGCTATTCCGGTCGGGTCTTCCCGAATTATTGGACTCGGATCCAAAATTTCACCACTTTTCGCGATTTCTCGATTTTGGAGATTTTCCCTAGGGGTACCCCTAGGGAAATCCGTAAAAATTCGTCGGATCCCGACGAAGCCGATTCTCGATGCGTTGTGACCGGCAAGCCTCCAGCAGCTATTCCGGTCGGGTCTTCCCGAATTATTGGACTCGGATCCAAAATTTTACCACTTTTCGCGATTTTTCGATTTTGGCGACTTTCCCTAGGAGTACCCCTAGGGAAATCCGTAAAAATTCGTCGGATCCCGACGAAGCCGATTCTCGATGCGTTGTGACCGGCAAGCCTCCAGCAGCTATTCCGGTCGGGTCTTCCCGAATTATTGGACTCGGATCCAAAATTTCACCACTTTTCGCGATTTCTCGATTTTGGCGATTTTCCCTAGGGGTACTCCTAGGGAAATCCGTAAAAATTCGTCGGATCCCGACGAAGCCGATTCTCGATGCGTTGTGACCGGCAAGCCTCCAGCAGCTATTCCGGTCGGGTCTTCCCGAATTATTGGACTCGGATCCAAAATTTCACCACTTTTCGCGATTTCTCGATTTTGGCGATTTTCCCTAGGGGTACCCCTAGGGAAATCCGTAAAAATTCGTCGGATCCCGACGAAGCCGATTCTCGATGCGTTGTGACCGGCAAGCCTCCAGCAGCTATTCCGGTCGGGTCTTCCCGAATTATTGGACTCGGATCCAAAATTTCACCACTTTTCGCGATTTCTCGATTTTGGCTACTTTCCCTAGGGGTACCCCTAGGGAAATCCGTAAAAATTCGTCGGATCCCGACGAAGCCGATTCTCGATGCGTTGTGACCGGCAAGCCTCCAGCAGCTATTCCGGTCGGGTCTTCCCGAATTATTGGACTCGGATCCAAAATTTCACCACTTTTCGCGATTTCTCGATTTTGGCGATTTTCCCTAGGGGTACCCCTAGGGAAATCCGTAAAAATTCGTCGGATCCCGACGAAGCCGATTCTCGATGCGTTGTGACCGGCAAGCCTCCAGCAGCTATTCCGGTCGGGTCTTCCCGAATTATTGGACTCGGATCCAAAATTTCACCACTTTTCGCGATTTCTCGATTTGGCGACTTTCCCTAGGGTTACCCTAGGAAATCCGTAAAAATTCGTCGGATCCCGAAGAAGCCGATTCTCGATGCGTTGTGACCGGCAAGCCTCCAGCAGCTATTCCGGTCGGGTCTTCCCGAATTATTGGACTCGGATCCAAAATTTCACCACTTTTTGCGATTTCTCGATTTTGGCGATTTTCCCTAGGGGTACCCCTAGGGAAATCCGTAAAAATTCGTCGGATCCCGACGAAGCCGATTCTCGATGCGTTGTGACCGGCAAGCCTCCAGCAGCTATTCCGGTCGGGTCTTCCCGAATTATTGGACTCGGATCCAAAATTTCACCACTTTTCGCGATTTCTCGATTTTGGCGATTTTCCCTAGGGGTACCCCTAGGGAAATCCGTAAAAATTCGTCGGATCCCGACGAAGCCGATTCTCGATGCGTTGTGACCGGCAAGCCTCCAGCAGCTATTCCGGTCGGGTCTTCCCGAATTATTGGACTCGGATCCAAATTTCACCACTTTTCGCGATTTCTCGATTTTGGCGACTTTCCCTAGGGTTACCCCTAGGAAATCCGTAAAAATTCGTCGGATCCCGAAGAAGCCGATTCTCGATGCGTTGTGACCGGCAAGCCTCCAGCAGCTATTCCGGTCGGGTCTTCCCGAATTATTGGACTCGGATCCAAAATTTCACCACTTTTCGCGATTTCTCGATTTTGGAGATTTTCCCTAGGGGTACCCCTAGGGAAATCCGTAAAAATTCGTCGGATCCCGACGAAGCCGATTCTCGATGCGTTGTGACCGGCAAGCCTCCAGCAGCTATTCCGGTCGGGTCTTCCCGAATTATTGGACTCGGATCAAAATTTTACCACTTTTCGCGATTTTTTCGATTTGGCGACTTTCCCTAGGAGTACCCCTAGGGAAATCCGTAAAAATTCGTCGATCCCGACGAAGCCGATTCTCGATGCGTTGTGACCGGCAAGCCTCCAGCAGCTATTCCGGTCGGGTCTTCCCGAATTATTGGACTCGGATCCAAAATTTCACCACTTTTCGCGATTTCTCGATTTTGGCTACTTTCCTAGGGGTACCCCTAGGGAAATCCGTAAAAATTCGTCGGATCCCGACGAAGCCGATTCTCGATGCGTTGTGACCGGCAAGCCTCCAGCAGCTATTCCGGTCGGGTCTTCCCGAATTATTGGACTCGGATCCAAAAATTTCACCACTTTTCGCGATTTCTCGATTTTGGCGATTTTCCCTAGGGGTACCCCCTAGGGAAATCCGTAAAAATTCGTCGGATCCCGACGAAGCCGATTCTCGATGCGTTGTGACCGGCAAGCCTCCAGCAGCTATTCCGGTCGGGTCTTCCCGAATTATTGGACTCGGATCCAAAATTTCACCACTTTTCGCGATTTCTCGATTTTGGCGATTTTCCCTAGGGGTACCCCTAGGGAAAATCCGTAAAAATTCGTCGGATCCCGACGAAGCCGATTCTCGATGCGTTGTGACCGGCAAGCCTCCAGCAGCTATTCCGGTCGGGTCTTCCCGAATTATTGGACTCGGATCCAAAATTTCACCACTTTTCGCGATTTCTCGATTTTGGCGACTTTCCCTAGGGTTACCCCTAGGAAATCCGTAAAAATTCGTCGGATCCCGAAGAAGCCGATTCTCGATGCGTTGTGACCGGCAAGCCTCCAGCAGCTATTCCGGTCGGGTCTTCCCGAATTATTGGACTCGGATCCAAAATTTCACCACTTTTTGCGATTTCTCGATTTTGGCGATTTTCCCTAGGGGTACCCCTAGGGAAATCCGTAAAAATTCGTCGGATCCCGACGAAGCCGATTCTCGATGCGTTGTGACCGGCAAGCCTCCAGCAGCTATTCCGGTCGGGTCTTCCCGAATTATTGGACTCGGATCCAAAATTTCACCACTTTTCGCGATTTCTCGATTTTGGCGATTTTCCCTAGGGGTACCCCTAGGGAAATCCGTAAAAATTCGTCGGATCCCGACGAAGCCGATTCTCGATGCGTTGTGACCGGCAAGCCTCCAGCAGCTATTCCGGTCGGGTCTTCCCGAATTATTGGACTCGGATCCAAAATTTCACCACTTTTCGCGATTTCTCGATTTTGGCGACTTTCCCTAGGGTTACCCCTAGGAAATCCGTAAAAATTCGTCGGATCCCGAAGAAGCCGATTCTCGATGCGTTGTGACCGGCAAGCCTCCAGCAGCTATTCCGGTCGGGTCTTCCCGAATTATTGGACTCGGATCCAAAATTTCACCACTTTTCGCGATTTCTCGATTTTGGAGATTTTCCCTAGGGGTACCCCTAGGGAAATCCGTAAAAATTCGTCGGATCCCGACGAAGCCGATTCTCGATGCGTTGTGACCGGCAAGCCTCCAGCAGCTATTCCGGTCGGGTCTTCCCGAATTATTGGACTCGGATCCAAAATTTTACCACTTTTCGCGATTTTTCGATTTTGGCGACTTTCCCTAGGAGTACCCCTAGGGAAATCCGTAAAAATTCGTCGGATCCCGACGAAGCCGATTCTCGATGCGTTGTGACCGGCAAGCCTCCAGCAGCTATTCCGGTCGGGTCTTCCCGAATTATTGGACTCGGATCCAAAATTTCACCACTTTTCGCGATTTCTCGATTTTGGCGATTTTCCCTAGGGGTACTCCTAGGGAAATCCGTAAAAATTCGTCGGATCCCGACGAAGCCGATTCTCGATGCGTTGTGACCGGCAAGCCTCCAGCAGCTATTCCGGTCGGGTCTTCCCGAATTATTGGACTCGGATCCAAAATTTCACCACTTTTCGCGATTTCTCGATTTTGGCGATTTTCCCTAGGGGTACCCCTAGGGAAATCCGTAAAAATTCGTCGGATCCCGACGAAGCCGATTCTCGATGCGTTGTGACCGGCAAGCCTCCAGCAGCTATTCCGGTCGGGTCTTCCCGAATTATTGGACTCGGATCCAAAATTTCACCACTTTTCGCGATTTCTCGATTTTGGCTACTTTCCCTAGGGGTACCCCTAGGGAAATCCGTAAAAATTCGTCGGATCCCGACGAAGCCGATTCTCGATGCGTTGTGACCGGCAAGCCTCCAGCAGCTATTCCGGTCGGGTCTTCCCGAATTATTGGACTCGGATCCAAAATTTCACCACTTTTCGCGATTTCTCGATTTTGGCGATTTTCCCTAGGGGTACCCCTAGGGAAATCCGTAAAAATTCGTCGGATCCCGACGAAGCCGATTCTCGATGCGTTGTGACCGGCAAGCCTCCAGCAACTATTCCGGTCGGGTCTTCCCGAATTATTGGACTCGGATCCAAAATTTCACCACTTTTCGCGATTTCTCGATTTTGGCGACTTTCCCTAGGGTTACCCCTAGGAAATCCGTAAAAATTCGTCGGATCCCGAAGAAGCCGATTCTCGATGCGTTGTGACCGGCAAGCCTCCAGCAGCTATTCCGGTCGGGTCTTCCCGAATTATTGGACTCGGATCCAAAATTTCACCACTTTTTGCGATTTCTCGATTTTGGCGATTTTCCCTAGGGTACCCCTAGGGAAATCCGTAAAAATTCGTCGGATCCCGACGAAGCCGATTCTCGATGCGTTGTGACCGGCAAGCCTCCAGCAGCTATTCCGGTCGGGTCTTCCCGAATTATTGGACTCGGATCCAAAATTTCACCACTTTTCGCGATTTCTCGATTTTGGCGATTTTCCCTAGGGGTACCCCTAGGGAAATCCGTAAAAATTCGTCGGATCCCGACGAAGCCGATTCTCGATGCGTTGTGACCGGCAAGCCTCCAGCAGCTATTCCGGTCGGGTCTTCCCGAATTATTGGACTCGGATCCAAAATTTCACCACTTTTCGCGATTTCTCGATTTTGGCGACTTTCCCTAGGGTTACCCCTAGGAAATCCGTAAAAATTCGTCGGATCCCGAAGAAGCCGATTCTCGATGCGTTGTGACCGGCAAGCCTCCAGCAGCTATTCCGGTCGGGTCTTCCCGAATTATTGGACTCGGATCCAAAATTTCACCACTTTCGCGATTTCTCGATTTTGGAGATTTTCCCTAGGGGTACCCCTAGGGAAATCCGTAAAAATTCGTCGGATCCCGACGA
This sequence comes from Excoecaria cochinchinensis, assembly GCA_947683425.1. NCBI lineage: Eukaryota > Viridiplantae > Streptophyta > Magnoliopsida > Malpighiales > Euphorbiaceae > Excoecaria > Excoecaria cochinchinensis. The sequence continues at coordinate 30,904 of CANTUQ010000314.1, forward strand.
AGCCGATTCTCGATGCGTTGTGACCGGCAAGCCTCCAGCAGCTATTCCGGTCGGGTCTTCCCGAATTATTGGACTCGGATCCAAAATTTTACCACTTTTCGCGATTTTTCGATTTTGGCGACTTTCCCTAGGAGTACCCCTAGGGAAATCCGTAAAAATTCGTCGGATCCCGACGAAGCCGATTCTCGATGCGTTGTGACCGGCAAGCCTCCAGCAGCTATTCCGGTCGGGTCTTCCCGAATTATTGGACTCGGATCCAAAATTTCACCACTTTTCGCGATTTCTCGATTTTGGCGATTTTCCCTAGGGGTACTCCTAGGGAAATCCGTAAAAATTCGTCGGATCCCGACGAAGCCGATTCTCGATGCGTTGTGACCGGCAAGCCTCCAGCAGCTATTCCGGTCGGGTCTTCCCGAATTATTGGACTCGGATCCAAAATTTCACCACTTTTCGCGATTTCTCGATTTTGGCGATTTTCCCTAGGGGTACCCCTAGGGAAATCCGTAAAATTCGTCGGATCCCGACGAAGCCGATTCTCGATGCGTTGTGACCGGCAAGCCTCCAGCAGCTATTCCGGTCGGGTCTTCCCGAATTATTGGACTCGGATCCAAAATTTCACCACTTTTCGCGATTTCTCGATTTTGGCTACTTTCCCTAGGGGTACCCCTAGGGAAATCCGTAAAAATTCGTCGGATCCCGACGAAGCCGATTCTCGATGCGTTGTGACCGGCAAGCCTCCAGCAGCTATTCCGGTTCGGGTCTTCCCGAATTATTGGACTCGGATCCAAAATTTCACCACTTTTTGCGATTTCTCGATTTTGGCGATTTTCCCTAGGGGTACCCCTAGGGAAATCCGTAAAAATTCATCGGATCCCGACGAAGCCGATTCTCGATGCGTTGTGACCGGCAAGCCTCCAGCAGCTATTCCGGTCGGGTCTTCCCGAATTATTGGACTCGGATCCAAATTTCACCACTGTTTGCGATTCTCGATTTTGGCGATTTTCCCTAGGGGTACCCCTAGGGAAATCCGTAAAAATTCGTCGGATCCCGACGAAGCCGATTCTCGATGCGTTGTGACCGGCAAGCCTCCAGCAGCTATTCGGTCGGGTCTTCCCGAATTATTGGACTCGGATCCAAAATTTCACCACTTTTTTGCGATTTCTCGATTTTGGCGATTTTCCCTAGGGGTACCCCTAGGGAAATCCGTAAAAATTCAGTCGGATCCCGACGAAGCCGATTCTCGATGCGTTGTGACCGGCAAGCCTCCAGCAGCTATTCCGGTCGGGTCTTCCCGAATTATTGGACTCGGATCCAAAATTTCACCACTTTTTGCGATTTCTCGATTTTGGCGATTTTCCCTAGGGGTACCCCTAGGGAAATCCGTAAAAATTCGTCGGATCCCGACGAAGCCGATTCTCGATGCGTTGTGACCGGCAAGCCTCCAGCAGCTATTCCGATCGGGTCTTCCCGAATTATTGGACTCGGATCCAAAATTTCACCACTTTTTGCGATTTCTCGATTTTGGCGATTTTCCCCTAGGGGTACCCCTAGGGAAATCCGTAAAAATTCGTCGGATCCCGACGAAGCGCGATTCTCGATGCGTTGTGACCGGCAAGCCTCCAGCAGCTATTCCGGTCGGGTTCTTCCCGAATTATTGGACTCGGATCCAAAATTTCACCACTTTTTGCGATTTCTCGATTTTGGCGATTTTCCCTAGGGGTACCCTAGGGAAATCCGTAAAAATTCGTCGGATCCCGACGAAGCCGATTCTCGATGCGTTGTGACCGGCAAGCCTCCAGCAGCTATTCCGGTCGGGTCTTCCCGAATTATTGGACTCGGATCCAAAATTTCACCACTTTTGCGATTTCTCGATTTTGGCGATTTTCCCTAGGGGTACCCCTAGGGAAATCCGTAAAAATTCGTCGGATCCCGACGAAGCCGATTCTCGATGCGTTGTGACCGGCAAGCCTCCAGCAGCTATTCCGGTCGGGTCTTCCCGAATTATTGGACTCGGATCCAAAATTTCACCACTTTTTGCGATTTCTCGATTTTGGCGATTTTCCCTAGGGGTACCCCTAGGGAAATCCGTAAAAATTCGTCGGATCCCGACGAAGCCGATTCTCGATGCGTTGTGACCGGCAAGCCTCCAGCAGCTATTCCGGTCGGGTCTTCCCGAATTATTGGACTCGGATCCAAAATTTCACCACTTTTTGCGATTTCTCGATTTTGGCGATTTTCCCTAGGGGTACCCCTAGGGAAATCCGTAAAAATTCGTCGGATCCCGACGAAGCCGATTCTCGATGCGTTGTGACCGGCAAGCCTCCAGCAGCTATTCCGGTCGGGTCTTCCCGAATTATTGGACTCGGATCCAAAATTTCACCACTTTTTGCGATTTCTCGATTTTGGCGATTTTCCCTAGGGGTACCCCTAGGGAAATCCGTAAAAATTCGTCGGATCCCGACGAAGCCGATTCTCGATGCGTTGTGACCGGCAAGCCTCCAGCAGCTATTCCGGTCGGGTCTTCCCGAATTATTGGACTCGGATCCAAAATTTCACCACTTTTTGCGATTTCTCGATTTTGGCGATTTTCCCTAGGGGTACCCCTAGGGAAATCCGTAAAAATTCGTCGGATCCCGACGAAGCCGATTCTCGATGCGTTGTGACCGGCAAGCCTCCAGCAGCTATTCCGGTCGGGTCTTCCCGAATTATTGGACTCGGATCCAAAATTTCACCACTTTTTGCGATTTCTCGATTTTGGCGATTTTCCCTAGGGGTACCCCTAGGGAAATCCGTAAAAATTCGTCGGATCCCGACGAAGCCGATTCTCGATGCGTTGTGACCGGCAAGCCTCCAGCAGCTATTCCGGTCGGGTCTTCCGAATTATTGGACTCGGATCCAAAATTTCACCACTTTTTGCGATTTCTCGATTTTGGCGATTTTCCCTAGGGGTACCCCTAGGGAAATCCGTAAAAATTCGTCGGATCCCGACGAAGCCGATTCTCGATGCGTTGTGACCGGCAAGCCCTCCAGCAGCTATTCCGGTCGGGTCTTCCCGAATTATTGGACTCGGATCCAAAATTTCACCACTTTTTGCGATTTCTCGATTTTGGCGATTTTCCCTAGGGGTACCCCTAGGGAAATCCGTAAAAATTCGTCGGATCCCGACGAAGCCGATTCTCGATGCGTTGTGACCGGCAAGCCTCCAGCAGCTATTCCGGTCGGGTCTTCCCGAATTATTGGACTCGGATCCAAAATTTCACCACTTTTTGCGATTTCCTCGATTTTGGCGATTTTCCCTAGGGGTACCCCTAGGGAAATCCGTAAAAATTCGTCGGATCCCGACGAAGCCGATTCTCGATGCGTTGTGACCGGCAAGCCTCCAGCAGCTATTCCGGTCGGGTCTTCCCGAATTATTGGACTCGGATCCAAAATTTCACCACTTTTTGCGATTTCTCGATTTTGGCGATTTTCCCTAGGGGTACCCCTAGGGGAAATCCGTAAAAATTCGTCGGATCCCGACGAAGCCGATTCTCGATGCGTTGTGACCGGCAAGCCTCCAGCAGCTATTCCGGTCGGGTCTTCCCGAATTATTGGACTCGGATCCAAAATTTCACCACTTTTTGCGATTTCTCGATTTTGGCGATTTTCCCTAGGGGTACCCTAGGGAAATCCGTAAAAATTCGTCGGATCCCGACGAAGCCGATTCTCGATGCGTTGTGACCGGCAAGCCTCCAGCAGCTATTCCGGTCGGGTCTTCCCGAATTATTGGACTCGGATCCAAAATTTCACCACTTTTTGCGATTTCTCGATTTTGGCGATTTTCCCTAGGGGTACCCCTAGGGAAATCCGTAAAAATTCGTCGGATCCCGACGAAGCCGATTCTCGATGCGTTGTGACCCGGCAAGCCTCCAGCAGCTATTCCGGTCGGGTCTTCCCGAATTATTGGACTCGGATCCAAAATTTCACCACTTTTTGCGATTTCTCGATTTTGGCGATTTTCCCTAGGGGTACCCCTAGGGAAATCCGTAAAAATTCGTCGGATCCCGACGAAGCCGATTCTCGATGCGTTGTGACCGGCAAGCCTCCAGCAGCTATTCCGGTCGGGTCTTCCCGAATTATTGGACTCGGATCCAAAATTTCACCACTTTTTGCGATTTCTCGATTTTGGCGATTTTCCTAGGGGTACCCCTAGGGAAATCCGTAAAAATTCGTCGGATCCCGACGAAGCCGATTCTCGATGCGTTGTGACCGGCAAGCCTCCAGCAGCTATTCCGGTCGGGTCTTCCCGAATTATTGGACTCGGATCCAAAATTTCACCACTTTTTGCGATTTCTCGATTTTGGCGATTTTCCCTAGGGGTACCCCTAGGGAAATCCGTAAAAATTCGTCGGATCCCGACGAAGCCGATTCTCGATGCGTTGTGACCGGCAAGCCTCCAGCAGCTATTCCGGTCGGGTCTTCCCGAATTATTGGACTCGGATCCAAAATTTCACCACTTTTTGCGATTTCTCGATTTTGGCGATTTTCCCTAGGGGTACCCCTAGGGAAATCCGTAAAAATTCGTCGGATCCCGACGAAGCCGATTCTCGATGCGTTGTGACCGGCAAGCCTCCAGCAGCTATTCCGGTCGGGTCTTCCCGAATTATTGGACTCGGATCCAAAATTTCACCACTTTTTGCGATTTCTCGATTTTGGCGATTTTCCCTAGGGGTACCCCTAGGGAAATCCGTAAAAATTCGTCGGATCCCGACGAAGCCGATTCTCGATGCGTTGTGACCGGCAAGCCTCCAGCAGCTATTCCGGTCGGGTCTTCCCGAATTATTGGACTCGGATCCAAAATTTCACCACTTTTTGCGATTTCTCGATTTTGGCGATTTTCCCTAGGGGTACCCCCTAGGGAAATCCGTAAAAATTCGTCGGATCCCGACGAAGCCGATTCTCGATGCGTTGTGACCGGCAAGCCTCCAGCAGCTATTCCGGTCGGGTCTTCCCGAATTATTGGACTCGGATCCAAAATTTCACCACTTTTTGCGATTTCTCGATTTTGGCGATTTTCCCTAGGGGTACCCCTAGGGAAATCCGTAAAAATTCAGTCGGATCCCGACGAAGCCCGATTCTCGATGCGTTGTGACCGGCAAGCCTCCAGCAGCTATTCCGGTCGGGTCTTCCCGAATTATTGGACTCGGATCCAAAATTTCACCACTTTTTGCGATTTCTCGATTTTGGCGATTTTCCCTAGGGGTACCCCTAGGGAAATCCGTAAAAATTCGTCGGATCCCGACGAAGCCCGATTCTCGATGCGTTGTGACCGGCAAGCCTCCAGCAGCTATTCCGGTCGGGTCTTCCCGAATTATTGGACTCGGATCCAAAATTTCACCACTTTTTGCGATTTCTCGATTTTGGCGATTTTCCCTAGGGGTACCCCTAGGGAAATCCGTAAAAATTCGTCGGATCCCGACGAAGCCGATTCTCGATGCGTTGTGACCGGCAAGCCTCCAGCAGCTATTCCGGTCGGGTCTTCCCGAATTATTGGACTCGGATCCAAAATTTCACCACTTTTTGCGATTTCTCGATTTTGGCGATTTTCCCTAGGGGTACCCCTAGGGAAATCCGTAAAAATTCGTCGGATCCCGACGAAGCCGATTCTCGATGCGTTGTGACCGGCAAGCCTCCAGCAGCTATTCCGGTCGGGTCTTCCCGAATTATTGGACTCGGATCCAAAATTTCACCACTTTTTGCGATTTCTCGATTTTGGCGATTTTCCCTAGGGGTACCCCTAGGGAAATCCGTAAAAATTCGTCGGATCCCGACGAAGCCGATTCTCGATGCGTTGTGACCGGCAAGCCTCCAGCAGCTATTCCGGTCGGGTCTTCCCGAATTATTGGACTCGGATCCAAAATTTCACCACTTTTTGCGATTTCTCGATTTTGGCGATTTTCCCTAGGGGTACCCCTAGGGAAATCCGTAAAAATTCGTCGGATCCCGACGAAGCCGATTCTCGATGCGTTGTGACCGGCAAGCCTCCAGCAGCTATTCCGGTCGGGTCTTCCCGAATTATTGGACTCGGATCCAAAATTTCACCACTTTTTGCGATTTCTCGATTTTGGCGATTTTCCCTAGGGGTACCCCTAGGGAAATCCGTAAAAATTCGTCGGATCCCGACGAAGCCGATTCTCGATGCGTTGTGACCGGCAAGCCTCCAGCAGCTATTCCGGTCGGGTCTTCCCGAATTATTGGACTCGGATCCAAAATTTCACCACTTTTTGCGATTTCTCGATTTTGGCGATTTTCCCTAGGGGTACCCCTAGGGAAATCCGTAAAAATTCGTCGGATCCCGACGAAGCCGATTCTCGATGCGTTGTGACCGGCAAGCCTCCAGCAGCTATTCCGGTCGGGTCTTCCCGAATTATTGGACTCGGATCCAAAATTTCACCACTTTTTGCGATTTCTCGATTTTGGCGATTTTCCCTAGGGGTACCCCTAGGGAAATCCGTAAAAATTCGTCGGATCCCGACGAAGCCGATTCTCGATGCGTTGTGACCGGCAAGCCTCCAGCAGCTATTCCGGTCGGGTCTTCCGAATTATTGGACTCGGATCCAAAATTTCACCACTTTTTGCGATTTCTCGATTTTGGCGATTTTCCCTAGGGGTACCCCTAGGGAAATCCGTAAAAATTCGTCGGATCCCGACGAAGCCGATTCTCGATGCGTTGTGACCGGCAAGCCTCCAGCAGCTATTCCGGTCGGGTCTTCCCGAATTATTGGACTCGGATCCAAATTTCACCACTTTTTGCGATTTCTCGATTTTGGCGATTTTCCCTAGGGGTACCCCTAGGGAAATCCGTAAAAATTCGTCGGATCCCGACGAAGCCGATTCTCGATGCGTTGTGACCGGCAAGCCTCCAGCAGCTATTCCGGTCGGGTCTTCCGAATTATTGGACTCGGATCCAAAATTTCACCCACTTTTTGCGATTTCTCGATTTTGGCGATTTTCCCTAGGGGTACCCCTAGGGAAATCCGTAAAAATTCGTCGGATCCCGACGAAGCCGTATTCTCGATGCGTTGTGACCGGCAAGCCTCCAGCAGCTATTCCGGTCGGGTCTTCCCGAATTATTGGACTCGGATCCAAAATTTCACCACTTTTTGCGATTTCTCGATTTTGGCGATTTTCCCTAGGGGTACCCCTAGGGAAATCCGTAAAAATTCGTCGGATCCCGACGAAGCCGATTCTCGATGCGTTGTGACCGGCAAGCCTCCAGCAGCTATTCCGGTCGGGTCTTCCCGAATTATTGGACTCGGATCCAAAATTTCACCACTTTTTGCGATTTCTCGATTTTGGCGATTTTCCCTAGGGGTACCCCTAGGGAAATCCGTAAAAATTCGTCGGATCCCGACGAAGCCGATTCTCGATGCGTTGTGACCGGCAAGCCTCCAGCAGCTATTCCGGTCGGGTCTTCCCGAATTATTGGACTCGGATCCAAAATTTCACCACTTTTTGCGATTTCTCGATTTTGGCGATTTTCCCTAGGGGCCTAGGGAAATCCGTAAAAATTCGTCGGATCCCGACGAAGCCGATTCTCGATGCGTTGTGACCGGCAAGCCTCCAGCAGCTATTCCGGTCGGGTCTTCCCGAATTATTGGACTCGGATCCAAAATTTCACCACTTTTTGCGATTTCTCGATTTTGGCGATTTTCCCTAAGGGGTACCCCTAGGGAAATCCGTAAAAATTCGTCGGATCCCGACGAAGCCGATTCTCGATGCGTTGTGACCGGCAAGCCTCCAGCAGCTATTCCGGTCGGGTCTTCCCGAATTATTGGACTCGGATCCAAAATTTCACCACTTTTTGCGATTTCTCGATTTTGGCGATTTTCCCTAGGGGTACCCCTAGGGAAATCCGTAAAAAATTCGTCGGATCCCGACGAAGCCGATTCTCGATGCGTTGTGACCGGCAAGCCTCCAGCAGCTATTCCGGTCGGGTCTTCCCGAATTATTGGACTCGGATCCAAAATTTCACCCACTTTTTGCGATTTCTCGATTTTGGCGATTTTCCCTAGGGGTACCCCTAGGGAAATCCGTAAAAATTCGTCGGATCCCGACGAAGCCGATTCTCGATGCGTTGTGACCCGGCAAGCCTCCAGCAGCTATTCCGGTCGGGTCTTCCCGAATTATTGGACTCGGATCCAAAATTTCACCACTTTTTGCGATTTCTCGATTTTGGCGATTTTCCCTAGGGGTACCCCTAGGGAAATCCGTAAAAATTCGTCGGATCCCGACGAAGCCGATTCTCGATGCGTTGTGACCGGCAAGCCTCCAGCAGCTATTCCGGTCGGGTCTTCCCGAATTATTGGACTCGGATCCAAAATTTCACCACTTTTTGCGATTTCTCGATTTTGGCGATTTTCCCTAGGGGTACCCCTAGGGAAATCCGTAAAAATTCGTCGGATCCCGACGAAGCCGATTCTCGATGCGTTGTGACCCGGCAAGCCTCCAGCAGCTATTCCGGTCGGGTCTTCCCGAATTATTGGACTCGGATCCAAAATTTCACCACTTTTTGCGATTTCTCGATTTTGGCGATTTTCCCTAGGGGTACCCCTAGGGAAATCCGTAAAAATTCGTCGGATCCCGACGAAGCCGATTCTCGATGCGTTGTGACCGGCAAGCCTCCAGCAGCTATTCCGGTCGGGTCTTCCCGAATTATTGGACTCGGATCCAAAATTTCACCACTTTTTGCGATTTCTCGATTTTGGCGATTTTCCCTAGGGGTACCCCTAGGGAAATCCGTAAAATTCGTCGGATCCCGACGAAGCCGATTCTCGATGCGTTGTGACCGGCAAGCCTCCAGCAGCTATTCCGGTCGGGTCTTCCCCGAATTATTGGACTCGGATCCAAAATTTCACCACTTTTTGCGATTTCTCGATTTTGGCGATTTTCCCTAGGGGTACCCCTAGGGAAATCCGTAAAAATTCGTCGGATCCCGACGAAGAGCCGATTCTCGATGCGTTGTGACCGGCAAGCCTCCAGCAGCTATTCCGGTCGGGTCTTCCCGAATTATTGGACTCGGATCCAAAATTTCACCACTTTTTGCGATTTCTCGATTTTGGCGATTTTCCCTAGGGGTACCCCTAGGGAAATCCGTAAAAATTCGTCGGATCCCGACGAAGCCGATTCTCGATGCGTTGTGACCGGCAAGCCTCCAGCAGCTATTCCGGTCGGGTCTTCCCGAATTATTGGACTCGGATCCAAAATTTCACCACTTTTTGCGATTTCTCGATTTTGGCGATTTTCCCTAGGGGTACCCCTAGGGAAATCCGTAAAAATTCGTCGGATCCCGACGAAGCCGATTCTCGATGCGTTGTGACCGGCAAGCCTCCAGCAGCTATTCCGGTCGGGTCTTCCCGAATTATTGGACTCGGATCCAAAATTTCACCACTTTTTGCGATTTCTCGATTTTGGCGATTTTCCCTAGGGGTACCCCTAGGGAAATCCGTAAAAATTCGTCGGATCCCGACGAAGCCGATTCTCGATGCGTTGTGACCGGCAAGCCTCCAGCAGCTATTCCGGTCGGGTCTTCCCGAATTATTGGACTCGGATCCAAAATTTCACCACTTTTTGCGATTTCTCGATTTTGGCGATTTTCCCTAGGGGTACCCCTAGGGAAATCCGTAAAAATTCGTCGGATCCCGACGAAGCCGATTCTCGATGCGTTGTGACCCGGCAAGCCTCCAGCAGCTATTCCGGTCGGGTCTTCCCGAATTATTGGACTCGGATCCAAAATTTCACCACTTTTTGCGATTCTCGATTTTGGCGATTTTCCCTAGGGGTACCCTAGGGAAATCCGTAAAAATTCGTCGGATCCCGACGAAGCCGATTCTCGATGCGTTGTGACCGGCAAGCCTCCAGCAGCTATTCCGGTCGGGTCTTCCCGAATTATTGGACTCGGATCCAAAATTTCACCACTTTTTGCGATTTCTCGATTTTGGCGATTTTCCCTAGGGGTACCCCTAGGGAAATCCGTAAAAATTCGTCGGATCCCGACGAAGCCGATTCTCGATGCGTTGTGACCGGCAAGCCTCCAGCAGCTATTCCGGTCGGGTCTTCCCGAATTATTGGACTCGGATCCAAAATTTCACCACTTTTTGCGATTTCTCGATTTTGGCGATTTTCCCTAGGGGTACCCCTAGGGAAATCCGTAAAAATTCGTCGGATCCCGACGAAGCCGATTCTCGATGCGTTGTGACCGGCAAGCCTCCAGCAGCTATTCCGGTCGGGTCTTCCCGAATTATTGGACTCGGATCCAAAATTTCACCACTTTTTGCGATTTCTCGATTTTGGCGATTTTCCCTAGGGGTACCCCCTAGGGAAATCCGTAAAAATTCGTCGGATCCCGACGAAGCCGATTCTCGATGCGTTGTGACCGGCAAGCCTCCAGCAGCTATTCCGGTCGGGTCTTCCCGAATTATTGGACTCGGATCCAAAATTTCACCACTTTTTGCGATTTCTCGATTTTGGCGATTTTCCCTAGGGGTACCCCTAGGGAAATCCGTAAAAATTCGTCGGATCCCGACGAAGCCGATTCTCGATGCGTTGTGACCGGCAAGCCTCCAGCAGCTATTCCGGTCGGGTCTTCCCGAATTATTGGACTCGGATCCAAAATTTCACCACTTTTTGCGATTTCTCGATTTTGGCGATTTTCCCTAGGGGTACCCCTAGGGAAATCCGTAAAAATTCGTCGGATCCCGACGAAGCCGATTCTCGATGCGTTGTGACCCGGCAAGCCTCCAGCAGCTATTCCGGTCGGGTCTTCCCGAATTATTGGACTCGGATCCAAAATTTCACCACTTTTTGCGATTTCTCGATTTTGGCGATTTTCCCTAGGGGTACCCCCTAGGGAAATCCGTAAAAATTCGTCGGATCCCGACGAAGCCGATTCTCGATGCGTTGTGACCGGCAAGCCTCCAGCAGCTATTCCGGTCGGGTCTTCCCGAATTATTGGACTCGGATCCAAAATTTCACCACTTTTTGCGATTTCTCGATTTTGGCGATTTTCCCTAGGGGTACCCCTAGGGAAATCCGTAAAAATTCGTCGGATCCCGACGAAGCCGATTCTCGATGCGTTGTGACCGGCAAGCCTCCAGCAGCTATTCCGGTCGGGTCTTCCCGAATTATTGGACTCGGATCCAAAATTTCACCACTTTTTGCGATTTCTCGATTTTGGCGATTTTCCCTAGGGGTACCCCTAGGGAAATCCGTAAAAATTCGTCGGATCCCGACGAAGCCGATTCTCGATGCGTTGTGACCGGCAAGCCTCCAGCAGCTATTCCGGTCGGGTCTTCCCGAATTATTGGACTCGGATCCAAAATTTCACCACTTTTTGCGATTTCTCGATTTTGGCGATTTTCCCTAGGGGTACCCCTAGGGAAATCCGTAAAAATTCGTCGGATCCCGACGAAGCCGATTCTCGATGCGTTGTGACCGGCAAGCCTCCAGCAGCTATTCCGGTCGGGTCTTCCCGAATTATTGGACTCGGATCCAAAATTTCACCACTTTTTGCGATTTCTCGATTTTGGCGATTTTCCCTAGGGGTACCCCTAGGGAAATCCGTAAAAATTCGTCGGATCCCGACGAAGCCGATTCTCGATGCGTTGTGACCGGCAAGCCTCCAGCAGCTATTCCGGTCGGGTCTTCCCGAATTATTGGACTCGGATCCAAAATTTCACCACTTTTTGCGATTTCTCGATTTTGGCGATTTTCCCTAGGGGTACCCCTAGGGAAATCCGTAAAAATTCGTCGGATCCCGACGAAGCCGATTCTCGATGCATTGTGACCGGCAAGCCTCCAGCAGCTATTCCCGGTCGGGTCTTCCCGAATTATTGGACTCGGATCCAAAATTTCACCACTTTTTGCGATTTCTCGATTTTGGCGATTTTCCCTAGGGGTACCCCTAGGGAAATCCGTAAAAATTCGTCGGATCCCGACGAAGCCGATTCTCGATGCGTTGTGACCGGCAAGCCTCCAGCATCTATTCCGGTCGGGTCTTCCCGAATTATTGGACTCGGATCCAAAATTTCACCACTTTTTGCGATTTCTCGATTTTGGCGATTTTCCCTAGGGGTACCCCTAGGGAAATCCGTAAAAATTCGTCGGATCCCGACGAAGCCGATTCTCGATGCGTTGTGACCGGCAAGCCTCCAGCAGCTATTCCGGTCGGGTCTTCCCGAATTATTGGACTCGGATCCAAAATTTCACCACTTTTTGCGATTTCTCGATTTTGGCGATTTTCCCTAGGGGTACCCCTAGGAAATCCGTAAAAATTCGTCGGATCCCGACGAAGCCGATTCTCGATGCGTTGTGACCCGGCAAGCCTCCAGCAGCTATTCCGGTCGGGTCTTCCCGAATTATTGGACTCGGATCCAAAATTTCACCACTTTTTGCGATTTCTCGATTTTGGCGATTTTCCCTAGGGGTACCCCCTAGGGAAATCCGTAAAAATTCGTCGCTTCCCGACGAAGCCGATTCTCGATGCGTTGTGACCGGCAAGCCTCCAGCAGCTATTCCGGTCGGGTCTTCCCGAATTATTGGACTCGGATCCAAAATTTCACCACTTTTTGCGATTTCTCGATTTTGGCGATTTTCCCTAGGGGTACCCCTAGGGAAATCCGTAAAAATTCGTCGGATCCCGACGAAGCCGATTCTCGATGCGTTGTGACCGGCAAGCCTCCAGCAGCTATTCCGGTCGGGTCTTCCCGAATTATTGGACTCGGATCCAAAATTTCACCACTTTTTGCGATTTCTCGATTTTGGCGATTTTCCCTAGGGGTACCCCTAGGGAAATCCGTAAAAATTCGTCGGATCCCGACGAAGCCGATTCTCGATGCGTTGTGACCGGACAAGCCTCCAGCAGCTATTCCGGTCGGGTTCTTCCCGAATTATTGGACTCGGATCCAAAATTTCACCACTTTTTGCGATTTCTCGATTTTGGCGATTTTCCCTAGGGGTACCCCTAGGAAAATCCGTAAAAATTCGTCGGATCCCGACGAAGCCGATTCTCGACGCGTTGTGACCGGCAAGCCTCCAGCAGCTATTCCGGTCGGGTCTTCCCGAATTATTGGACTCGGATCCAAATTTCACCACTTTTTGCGATTTCTCGATTTTGGCGATTTTCCCTAGGGGGTACCCCTAGGGAAATCCGTAAAAATCGTCGGATCCCGACGAAGCCGATTCTCGATGCGTTGTGACAGGCAAGCCTCCAGCAGCTATTCCGGTCGGGTCTTCCCGAATTATTGGACTCGGATCCAAAATTTTACCACTTTTTGCGATTTCTCGATTTTGGCGATTTTCCCTAGGGGTACCCCTAGGGAAATCCGTAAAAATTCGTCGGATCCCGACGAAGCCGATTCTCGATGCGTTGTGACCGGCAAGCCTCCAGCAGCTATTTCGGTCGGGTCTTCCCGAATTATTGGACTCGGATCCAAAATTTCACCACTTTTTGCGATTTCTCGATTTTGGCGATTTTCCCTAGGGGTACCCCTAGGGAAATCCGTAAAAATTCGTCGGATCCCGACGAAGCCGATTCTCGATGCGTTGTGACCGGCAAGCCTCCAGCAGCTATTCCGGTCGGGGTCTTCCCGAATTATTGGACTCGGATCCAAAATTTCACCACTTTTTGCGATTTCTCGATTTTGGCGATTTTCCCTAGGGGTACCCCTAGGAAAATCCGTAAAAATTCGTCGGATCCCGACGAAGCCGATTCTCGATGCGTTGTGACCGGCAAGCCTCCAGCAGCTATTCCGGTCGGGTCTTCCCGAATTATTGGACTCGGATCCAAAATTTCACCACTTTTTGCGATTTCTCGATTTTGGCGATTTTCCCTAGGGGTACCCCTAGGGAAATCCGTAAAAATTCGTCGCTTCCCGACGAAGCCGATTCTCGATGCGTTGTGACCGGCAAGCCTCTAGCAGCTATTCCGGTCGGGTCTTCCCGAATTATTGGACTCGGATCCAAAATTTCACCACTTTTTGCGATTTCTCGATTTTGGCGATTTTCCCTAGGGGTACCCCTAGGGAAATCCGTAAAAATTCGTCGGATCTCGACGAAGCCGATTCTCGATGCGTTGTGACCGGCAAGCCTCCAGCAGCTATTCGGTCGGGTCTTCCCGAATTATTGGACTCGGATCCAAAATTTCACCACTTTTTGCGATTTCTCGATTTTGGCGATTTTCCCTAGGGGTACCCCTAGGGAAATCCGTAAAAATTCGTCGGATCCCGACGAAGCCGATTCTCGATGCGTTGTGACCGGCAAGCCTCCAGCAGCTATTCCGGTCGGGTCTTCCCGAATTATTGGACTCGGATCCAAAATTTCACCACTTTTGCGATTTCTCGATTTTGGCGATTTTCCCTAGGGGTACCCCTAGGAAAAATCCGTAAAAATTCGTCGGATCCCGACGAAGCCGATTCTCGATGCGTTGTGACCGGCAAGCCTCCAGCAGCTATTCCGGTCGGGTCTTCCCGAATTATTGGACTCGGATCCTAAATTTCACCACTTTTTTGCGATTTCTCGATTTTGGCGATTTTCCCTAGGTGTACCCCTAGGGAAATCCGTAAAAATTCGTCGGATCCCGACGAAGCCGATTCTCGATGCGTTGTGACCGGCAAGCCTCCAGCAGCTATTCCGGTCGGGTCTTCCCGAATTATTGGACTCGGATCCAAAATTTCACCACTTTTTGCGATTTCTCGATTTTGGCGATTTTCCCTAGGGGTACCCCTAGGGAAATCCGTAAAAATTCGTCGGATCCCGACGAAGCCGATTCTCGATGCGTTGTGACCGGCAAGCCTCCAGCAGCTATTCCGGTCGGGCTCCTTCCGAATTATTGGACTCGGATCCAAAATTTCACCACTTTTTGCGATTCTCTCGATTTTGGGCGATTTTCCCTAGGGGTACCCCTAGGGAAATCCGTAAAAATTCGTCGGATCCCGACGAAGCCGATTCTCGATGCGTTGTGACCGGCAAGCCTCCAGCAGCTATTCCGTCGGGTCTTCCCGAATTATTGGACTCGGATCCAAAATTTCACCACTTTTTGCGATTTCTCGATTTTGGCGATTTTCCCTAGGGAAATCCGTAAAAATTCGTCGGATCCCGACGAAGCCGATTCTCGATGCGTTGTGACCGGCAAGCCTCCAGCAGCTATTCCGGTCGGGTCTTCCGAATTATTGGACTCGGATCCAAAATTTCACCACTTTTTGCGATTTCTCGATTTTGGCGATTTTCCCTAGGGGTACCCCTAGGGAAATCCGTAAAAATTCGTCGGATCCCGACGAAGCTGATTCTCGATGCGTTGTGACCGGCAAGCCTCCAGCAGCTATTCCGATCGGGTCTTCCCGAATTATTGGACTCGGATCCAAAATTTCACCACTTTTTGCGATTTCTCGATTTTGGCGATTTTCCCTAGGGGTACCCCTAGGGAAATCCGTAAAAATTCGTCGGATCCCGACGAAGCCGATTCGCGATGCGTTGTGACCGGCAAGCCTCCAGCAGCTATTCCGGTCGGGTCTTCCCGAATTATTGGACTCGGATCCAAAATTTCACCACTTTTTGCGATTTCTCGATTTTGGCGATTTTGCCTAGGGGTACCCCTAGGGAAATCCGTAAAAATTCGTCGGATCCCGACGAAGCCGATTTTCGATGCGTTGTGATCGGCAAGCCTCCAGCAGCTATTCCGGTCGGGTCTTCCCGAATTATTGGACTCGGATCCAAAATTTCACCACTTTTTGCGATTTCTCGATTTTGGCGATTTTCCCTAGGGAAATCCGTAAAAATTCGTCGGATCCCGACGAAGCCGATTCTCGATGCGTTGTGACCGGCAAGCCTCCAGCAGCTATTCCGGTCGGGTCTTCCCGAATTATTGGACTCGGATCCAAAATTTCACCACTTTTTGCGATTTCTCGATTTTGGCGATTTTTCCTAGGGGTACCCCTAGGGAAATCCGTAAAAATTCATCGGATCCCGACGAAGCCGATTCTCGATGCGTTGTGACCGGCAAGCCTCCAGCAGCTATTCCGGTCGGGTCTTCCCGAATTATTGGACTCGGATCCAAAATTTCACCACTTTTTTGCGATTTCTCGATTTTGGCGATTTTCCCTAGGGGTACCCCTAGGGAAATCCGTAAAAATTCGTCGGATCCCGACGAAGCCGATTCTCGATGCGTTGTGACCGGCAAGCCTCCAGCAGCTATTCCGGTCGGGTCTTCCCGAATTATTGGACTCGGATCCAAAATTTCACCACTTTTTGCGATTTCTCGATTTTGGCGATTTTCCCTAGGGAAATCCGTAAAAATTCGTCGGATCCCGACGAAGCCGATTCTCGATGCGTTGTGACCCGCAAGCCTCCAGCAGCTATTCCGGTCGGGTCTTCCCGAATTATTGGACTCGGATCCAAAATTTCACCACTTTTTGCGATTTCTCGATTTTGGCGATTTTCCCTAGGGGTACCCCTAGGGGAAATCCGTAAAAATTCGTCGGATCCCGACGAAGCCGATTCTCGATGCGTTGTGACCGGCAAGCCTCCAGCAGCTATTCCGATCGGGTCTTCCCGAATTATTGGACTCGGATCCAAAATTTCACCACTTTTTGCGATTTCTCGATTTTGGCGATTTTCCCTAGGGGTACCCCTAGGGAAATCCGTAAAACTTCGTCGCTTCCCGACGAAGCCGATTCTCGATGCGTTGTGACCGGCAAGCCTCCAGCAGCTATTCCGGTCGGGTCTTCCCGAATTATTGGACTCGGATCCAAAATTTCACCACTTTTTGCGATTTCTCGATTTTGGCGATTTTCCCTAGGGGTACCCCTAGGGAAATCCGTAAAAATTCGTCGGATCCGACGAAGCCGATTCTCGATGCGTTGTGACCGGCAAGCCTCCAGCAGCTATTCCGGTCGGGTCTTCCCGAATTATTGGACTCGGATCCAAAATTTCACCACTTTTTGCGATTTCTCGATTTTGGCGATTCTTTCCCTAGGGAAATCCGTAAAAATTCGTCGGATCCCGACGAAGCCGATTCTCGATGCGTTGTGACCGGCAAGCCTCCAGCAGCTATTCCGGTCGGGTCTTCCCGAATTATTGGACTCGGATCCAAAATTTCACCACTTTTTGCGATTTCTCGATTTTGGCGATTTTCCCTAGGGGTACCCTAGGGAAATCCGTAAAAATTCGTCGGATCCCGACGAAGCTGATTCTCGATGCGTTGTGACCGGCAAGCCTCCAGCAGCTATTCCGATCGGGTCTTCCCGAATTATTGGACTCGGATCCAAAATTTCACCACTTTTTGCGATTTCTCGATTTTGGCGATTTTCCCTAGGGGTACCCCTAGGGAAATCCGTAAAACTTCGTCGCTTCCCGACGAAGCCGATTCTCGATGCGTTGTGACCGGCAAGCCTCCAGCAGCTATTCCGGTCGGGTCTTCCCGAATTATTGGACTCGGATCCAAAATTTCACCACTTTTTGCGATTTCTCGATTTTGGCGATTTTCCCTAGGGGTACCCCTAGGGAAATCCGTAAAAATTCGTCGGATCCCGACGAAGCCGATTCTCGATGCGTTGTGACCGGCAAGCCTCCAGCAGCTATTCCGGTCGGGTCTTCCCGAATTATTGGACTCGGATCCAAAATTTCACCACTTTTTGCGATTTCTCGATTTTGGCGATTTTCCCTAGGGGTACCCCTAGGGAAATCCGTAAAAATTCGTCGGATCCCGACGAAGCCGATTCTCGATGCGTTGTGACCGGCAAGCCTCCAGCAGCTATTCCGGTCGGGTCTTCCCGAATTATTGGACTCGGATCCAAAATTTCACCACTTTTTGCGATTTCTCGATTTTGGCGATTTTCCCTAGGGGTACCCCTAGGGAAATCCGTAAAAATTCGTCGGATCCCGACGAAGCCGATTCTCGATGCGTTGTGACCGGCAAGCCTCCAGCAGCTATTCCGGTCGGGTCTTCCCGAATTATTGGACTCGGATCCAAAATTTCACCACTTTTTGCGATTTCTCGATTTTGGCGATTTTCCCTAGGGAAATCCGTAAAAATTCGTCGGATCCCGACGAAGCCGATTCTCGATGCGTTGTGACCGGCAAGCCTCCAGCAGCTATTCCGGTCGGGTCTTCCCGAATTATTGGACTCGGATCCAAAATTTCACCACTTTTTGCGATTTCTCGATTTTGGCGATTTTCCCTAGGGGTACCCCTAGGGAAATCCGTAAAAATTCGTCGGATCCCGACGAAGCCGATTCTCGATGCGTTGTGACCGGCAAGCCTCCAGCAGCTATTCCGGTCGGGTCTTCCCGAATTATTGGACTCGGATCCAAAATTTCACCACTTTTTGCGATTTCTCGATTTTGGCGATTTTCCCTAGGGGTACCCCTAGGGAAATCCGTAAAAATTCGTCGGATCCCGACGAAGCCGATTCGCGATGCGTTGTGACCGGCAAGCCTCCAGCAGCTATTCCGGTCGGGTCTTCCCGAATTATTGGACTCGGATCCAAAATTTCACCACTTTTTGCGATTTCTCGATTTTGGCGATTTTGCCTAGGGGTACCCCTAGGGAAATCCGTAAAAATTCGTCGGATCCCGACGAAGCCGATTCTCGATGCGTTGTGACCGGCAAGCCTCCAGCAGCTATTCCGGTCGGGTCTTCCCGAATTATTGGACTCGGATCCAAAATTTCACCACTTTTTGCGATTTCTCGATTTTGGCGATTTTCCCTAGGGGTACCCCTAGGGAAATCCGTAAAAATTCGTCGGATCCCGACGAAGCCGATTCTCGATGCGTTGTGACCGGCAAGCCTCCAGCAGCTATTCCGGTCGGGTCTTCCCGAATTATTGGACTGGGATCCAAAATTTCACCACTTTTTGCGATTTCTCGATTTTGGCGATTTTTCCTAGGGGTACCCCTAGGGAAATCCGTAAAAATTCGTCGGATCCCGACGAAGCCGATTCTCGATGCGTTGTGACCGGCAAGCCTCCAGCAGCTATTCCGGTCGGGTCTTCCCGAATTATTGGACTCGGATCCAAAATTTCACCACTTTTTGCGATTTCTCGATTTTGGCGATTTTCCCTAGGGGTACCCCTAGGGAAATCCGTAAAAATTCGTCGGATCCCGACGAAGCCGATTCTCGATGCGTTGTGACCGGCAAGCCTCCAGCAGCTATTCCGGTCGGGTCTTCCCGAATTATTGGACTCGGATCCAAAATTTCACCACTTTTTGCGATTTCTCGATTTTGGCGATTTTCCCTAGGGGTACCCCTAGGGAAATCCGTAAAAATTCGTCGGATCCCGACGAAGCCGATTCTCGATGCGTTGTGACCGGCAAGCCTCCAGCAGCTATTCCGGTCGGGTCTTCCCGAATTATTGGACTCGGATCCAAAATTTCACCACTTTTTGCGATTTCTCGATTTTGGCGATTTTCCCTAGGGGTACCCCTAGGGAAATCCGTAAAAATTCGTCGGATCCCGACGAAGCCGATTCTCGATGCGTTGTGACCGGCAAGCCTCCAGCAGCTATTCCGGTCGGGTCTTCCCGAATTATTGGACTCGGATCCAAAATTTCACCACTTTTTGCGATTTCTCGATTTTGGCGATTTTCCCTAGGGAAATCCGTAAAAATTCGTCGGATCCCGACGAAGCCGATTCTCGATGCGTTGTGACCGGCAAGCCTCCAGCAGCTATTCCGGTCGGGTCTTCCCGAATTATTGGACTCGGATCCAAAATTTCACCACTTTTTGCGATTTCTCGATTTTGGCGATTTTCCCTAGGGGTACCCCTAGGGAAATCCGTAAAAATTCGTCGGATCCCGACGAAGCTGATTCTCGATGCGTTGTGACCGGCAAGCCTCCAGCAGCTATTCCGGTCGGGTCTTCCCGAATTATTGGACTCGGATCCAAAATTTCACCACTTTTTGCGATTTCTCGATTTTGGCGATTTTCCCTAGGGGTACCCCTAGGGAAATCCGTAAAAATTCGTCGGATCCCGACGAAGCCGATTCGCGATGCGTTGTGACCGGCAAGCCTCCAGCAGCTATTCCGGTCGGGTCTTCCCGAATTATTGGACTCGGATCCAAAATTTCACCACTTTTTGCGATTTCTCGATTTTGGCGATTTTGCCTAGGGGTACCCCTAGGGAAATCCGTAAAAATTCGTCGGATCCCGACGAAGCCGATTCTCGATGCGTTGTGACCGGCAAGCCTCCAGCAGCTATTCCGGTCGGGTCTTCCCGAATTATTGGACTCGGATCCAAAATTTCACCACTTTTTGCGATTTCTCGATTTTGGCGATTTTCCCTAGGGGTACCCCTAGGGAAATCCGTAAAAATTCGTCGGATCCCGACGAAGCCGATTCTCGATGCGTTGTGACCGGCAAGCCTCCAGCAGCTATTCCGGTCGGGTCTTCCCGAATTATTGGACTGGGATCCAAAATTTCACCACTTTTTGCGATTTCTCGATTTTGGCGATTTTTCCTAGGGGTACCCCTAGGGAAATCCGTAAAAATTCGTCGGATCCCGACGAAGCCGATTCTCGATGCGTTGTGACCGGCAAGCCTCCAGCAGCTATTCCGGTCGGGTCTTCCCGAATTATTGGACTCGGATCCAAAATTTCACCACTTTTTGCGATTTCTCGATTTTGGCGATTTTCCCTAGGGGTACCCCTAGGGAAATCCGTAAAAATTCGTCGGATCCCGACGAAGCCGATTCTCGATGCGTTGTGACCGGCAAGCCTCCAGCAGCTATTCCGGTCGGGTCTTCCCGAATTATTGGACTCGGATCCAAAATTTCACCACTTTTTGCGATTTCTCGATTTTGGCGATTTTCCCTAGGGGTACCCCTAGGGAAATCCGTAAAAATTCGTCGGATCCCGACGAAGCCGATTCTCAATGCGTTGTGACCGGCAAGCCTCCAGCAGCTATTCCGGTCGGGTCTTCCCGAATTATTGGACTCGGATCCAAAATTTCATCACTTTTTGCGATTTCTCGATTTTGGCGATTTTCCCTAGGGGTACCCCTAGGGAAATCCGTAAAAATTCGTCGGATCCCGACGAAGCCGATTCTCGATGCGTTGTGACTGGCAAGCCTCCAGCAGCTATTCCGGTCGGGTCTTCCCGAATTATTGGACTCGGATCCAAAATTTCACCACTTTTTGCGATTTCTCGATTTTGGCGATTTTCCCTAGGGGTACCCCTAGGGAAATCCGTAAAAATTCGTCGGATCCCGACGAAGCCGATTCTCGATGCGTTGTGACCGGCAAGCCTCCAGCAGCTATTCCGGTCGGGTCTTCCCGAATTATTGGACTAGGATCCAAAATTTCACCACTTTTTGCGATTTCTCGATTTTGGCGATTTTCCCTAGGGGTACCCCTAGGGAAATCCGTAAAAATTCGTCGGATCCCGACGAAGCCGATTCTCGATGCGTTGTGACCGGCAAGCCTCCAGCAGCTATTCCGGTCGGGTCTTCCCGAATTATTGGACTCGGATCCAAAATTTCACCACTTTTTGCGATTTCTCGATTTTGGCGATTTTCCCTAGGGGTACCCCTAGGGAAATCCGTAAAAATTCGTCGGATCCCGACGAAGCCGATTCTCGATGCGTTGTGACCGGCAAGCCTCCAGCAGCTATTCCGGTCGGGTCTTCCCGAATTATTGGACTCGGATCCAAAATTTCACCACTTTTTGCGATTTCTCAATTTTGGCGATTTTCCCTAGGGGTACCCCTAGGGAAATCCGTAAAAATTCATCGCATCCCGACGAAGCCGATTCTCGATGCGTTGTGACCGGCAAGCCTCCAGCAGCTATTCCGGTCGGGTCTTCCCGAATTATTGGACTCGGATCCAAAATTTCACCACTTTTTGCGATTTCTCGATTTTGGCGATTTTCCCTAGGGGTACCCCTAGGGAAATCCGTAAAAATTCGTCGGATCCCGATGAAGCCGATTCTCGATGCGTTGTGACCGGCAAGCCTCCAGCAGCTATTCCGGTCGGGTCTTCCCGAATTATTGGACTCGGATCCAAAATTTCACCACTTTTTGCGATTTCTCGATTTTGGCGATTTTCCCTAGGGGTACCCCTAGGGAAATCCGTAAAAATTCGTTGGATCCCGACGAAGCCGATTCTCGATGCGTTGTGACCGGCAAGCCTCCAGCAGCTATTCCGGTCGGGTCTTCCCGAATTATTGGACTCGGATCCAAAATTTCACCACTTTTTGCGATTTCTCGATTTTGGCGATTTTCCCTAGGTGTACCCCTAGGGAAATCCGTAAAAATTCGTCGGATCCCGACGAAGCCGATTCTCGATGCGTTGTGACCGGCAAGCCTCCAGCAGCTATTCCGGCCGGGTCTTCCCGAATTATTGGACTCGGATCCAAAATTTCACCACTTTTTGCGATTTCTCGATTTTGGCGATTTTCCCTAGGGGTACCCCTAGGGAAATCCGTAAAAATTCGTCGGATCCCGACGAAGCCGATTCTCGATGCGTTGTGACCGGCAAGCCTCCAGCAGCTATTCCGGTCGGGTCTTCCCGAATTATTGGACTCGGATCCAAAATTTCACCACTTTTTGCGATTTCTCGATTTTGGCGATTTTCCCTAGGGAAATCCGTAAAAATTCGTCGGATCCCGACGAAGCCGATTCTTGATGCGTTGTGACCGGCAAGCCTCCAGCAGCTATTCCGGTCGGGTCTTCCCAAATTATTGGACTCGGATCCAAAATTTCACCACTTTTTGCGATTTCTCGATTTTGGCGATTTTCCCTAGGGGTACCCCTAGGGAAATCCGTAAAAATTCGTCGGATCCCGACGAAGCCGATTCTCGATGCGTTGTGACCGGCAAGCCTCCAGCAGCTATTCCGGTCGGGTCTTCCCGAATTATTGGACTCGGATCCAAAATTTCACCACTTTTTGCGATTTCTCGATTTTGGCGATTTTCCCAAGGGGTACCCCTAGGAAAATCCGTAAAAATTCGTCGGATCCCGACGAAACCGATTCTCGATGCGTTGTGACCGGCAAGCCTCCAGCAGCTATTCTGGTCGGGTCTTCCCGAATTATTGGACTCGGATCCAAAATTTCACCACTTTTTGCGATTTCTCGATTTTGGCGATTTTCCCTAGGGGTACCCCTAGGGAAATCCGTAAAAATTCGTCGGATCCCGACGAAGCCGATTCTCGATGCGTTGTGACCGGCAAGCCTCCACCAGCTATTCCGGTCGGGTCTTCCCGAATTATTGGACTCGGATCCAAAATTTCACCACTTTTTGCGATTTCTCGATTTTGGCGATTTTCCCTAGGGGTACCCCTAGGGAAATCCGTAAAAATTCGTCGGATCCCGACGAAGCCGATTCTCGATGCGTTGTGACCGGCAAGCCTCCAGCAGCTATTCCGGTCGGGTCTTCCCGAATTATTGGACTCGGATCCAAAATTTCACCACTTTTTGCGATTTCTCGATTTTGGCGATTTTCCCTAGGGGTACCCCTAGGGAAATCCGTAAAAATTCGTCGGATCCCGACGAAGCCGATTCTCGATGCGTTGTGACCGGCAAGCCTCCAGCAGCTATTCCGGTCGGGTCTTCCCGAATTATTGGACTCGGATCCAAAATTTCACCACTTTTTGCGATTTCTCGATTTTGGCGATTTTCCCTAGGGGTACCCCTAGGGAAATCCGTAAAAATTCGTCGGATCCCCACGAAGCCGATTCTCGATGCGTTGTGACCGGCAAGCCTCCAGCAGCTATTCCGGTCGGGTCTTCCCGAATTATTGGACTCGGATCCAAAATTTCACCACTTTTTGCGATTTCTCGATTTTGGCGATTTTCCCTAGGGGTACCCCTAGGGAAATCCGTAAAAATTCGTCGGATCCCGACGAAGCCGATTCTCGATGCGTTGTGACCGGCAAGCCTCCAGCAGCTATTCCGGTCGGGTCTTCCCGAATTATTGGACTCGGATCCAAAATTTCACCACTTTTTGCGATTTCTCGATTTTGGCGATTTTCCCTAGGGGTACCCCTAGGGAAATCCGTAAAAATTCGTCGGATCCCAACGAAGCCGATTCTCGATGCGTTGTGACCGGCAAGCCTCCAGCAGCTATTCCGGTCGGGTCTTCCCGAATTATTGGACTCGGATCCAAAATTTCACCACTTTTTGCGATTTCTCGATTTTTGCGATTTTCCCTAGGGGTACCCCTAGGGAAATCCGTAAAAATTCGTCGGATCCCGACGAAGCCGATTCTCGATGCGTTGTGACCGGCAAGCCTCCAGCAGCTATTCCGGTTGGGTCTTCCCGAATTATTGGACTCGGATCCAAAATTTCACCACTTTTTGCGATTTCTCGATTTTGGCAATTTTCCCTAGGGGTACCCCTAGGGAAATCCGTAAAAATTCGTCGGATCCCGACGAAGCCGATTCTCGATGCGTTGTGACCGGCAAGCCTCCAGCAGCTATTCCGGTCGGGTCTTCCCGAATTATTGGACTCGGATCCAAAATTTCACCACTTTTTGCGATTTCTCGATTTTGGCGATTTTCCCTAGGGGTACCCCTAGGGAAATCCGTAAAAATTCGTCGGATCCCGACGAAGCCGATTCTCGATGCGTTGTGACCGGCAAGCCTCCAGCAGCTATTCCGGTCGGGTCTTCCCGAATTATTGGACTCGGATCCAAAATTTCACCACTTTTTGCGATTTCTCGATTTTGGCGATTTTCCCTAGGGGTACCCCTAGGGAAATCCGTAAAAATTCGTCGGATCCCAAAGAAGCCGATTCTCGATGCGTTGTGACCGGCAAGCCTCCAGCAGCTATTCCGGTCGGGTCTTCCCGAATTATTGGACTCGGATCCAAAATTTCACCACTTTTTGCGATTTCTCGATTTTGGCGATTTTCCCTAGGGGTACCCCTAGGGAAATCCGTAAAAATTCGTCGGATCCCAACGAAGCCGATTCTCGATGCGTTGTGACCGGCAAGCCTCCAGCAGCTATTCCGGTCGGGTCTTCCCGAATTATTGGACTCGGATCCAAAATTTCACCACTTTTTGCGATTTCTCGATTTTGGCGATTTTCCCTAGGGGTACCCCTAGGGAAATCCGTAAAAATTCGTCGGATCCCGACGAAGCCGATTCTCGATGCGTTGTGACCGGCAAGCCTCCAGCAGCTATTCCGGTCGGGTCTTCCCGAATTATTGGACTCGGATCCAAAATTTCACCACTTTTTGCGATTTCTCGATTTTGGCAATTTTCCCTAGGGGTACCCCTAGGGAAATCCGTAAAAATTCGTCGGATCCCGACGAAGCCGATTCTCGATGCGTTGTGACCGGCAAGCCTCCAGCAGCTATTCCGGTCGGGTCTTCCCGAATTATTGGACTCGGATCCAAAATTTCACCACTTTTTGCGATTTCTCGATTTTGGCGATTTTCCCTAGGGGTACCCCTAGGGAAATCCGTAAAAATTCGTCGGATCCCGACGAAGCCGATTCTCGATGCGTTGTGACCGGCAAGCCTCCAGCAGCTATTCCGGTCGGGTCTTCCCGAATTATTGGACTCGGATCCAAAATTTCACCACTTTTTGCGATTTCTCGATTTTGGCGATTTTCCCTAGGGGTACCCCTAGGGAAATCCGTAAAAATTCGTCGGATCCCGACGAAGCCGATTCTCGATGCGTTGTGACCGGCAAGCCTCCAGCAGCTATTCCGGTCGGGTCTTCTCGAATTATTGGACTCGGATCCAAAATTTCACCACTTTTTGCGATTTCTCGATTTTGGCGATTTTCCCTAGGGAAATCCGTAAAAATTCGTCGGATCCCGACGAAGCCGATTCTCGATGCGTTGTGACCGGCAAGCCTCCAGCAGCTATTCCGGTCGGGTCTTCCCGAATTATTGGACTCGGATCCAAAATTTCACCACTTTTTGCGATTTCTCGATTTTGGCGATTTTCCCTAGGGGTACCCCTAGGGAAATCCGTAAAAATTCGTCGGATCCCGACGAAGCCGATTCTCGATGCGTTGTGACCGGCAAGCCTCCAGCAGCTATTCCGGTCGGGTCTTCCCGAATTATTGGACTCGGATCCAAAATTTCACCACTTTTTGCGATTTCTCGATTTTGGCGATTTTCCCTAGGGGTACCCCTAGGGAAATCCGTAAAAATTCGTCGGATCCCGACGAAGCCGATTCTCGATGCGTTGTGACCGGCAAGCCTCCAGCAGCTATTCTGGTCGGGTCTTCCCGAATTATTGGACTCGGATCCAAAATTTCACCACTTTTTGCGATTTCTCGATTTTGGCGATTTTCCCTAGGGGTACCCCTAGGGAAATCCGTAAAAATTCGTCGGATCCCGACGAAGCCGATTCTCGATGCGTTGTGACCGGCAAGCCTCCAGCAGCTATTCCGGTCGGGTCTTCTCGAATTATTGGACTCGGATCCAAAATTTCACCACTTTTTGCGATTTCTCGATTTTGGCGATTTTCCCTAGGGAAATCCGTAAAAATTCGTCGGATCCCGACGAAGCCGATTCTCGATGCGTTGTGACCGGCAAGCCTCCAGCAGCTATTCCGGTCGGGTCTTCCCGAATTATTGGACTCGGATCCAAAATTTCACCACTTTTTGCGATTTCTCGATTTTGGCGATTTTCCCTAGGGGTACCCCTAGGGAAATCCGTAAAAATTCGTCGGATCCCGACGAAGCCGATTCTCGATGCGTTGTGACCGGCAAGCCTCCAGCAGCTATTCCGGTCGGGTCTTCCCGAATTATTGGACTCGGATCCAAAATTTCACCACTTTTTGCGATTTCTCGATTTTGGCGATTTTCCCTAGGGGTACCCCTAGGGAAATCCGTAAAAATTCGTCGGATCCCGACGAAGCCGATTCTCGATGCGTTGTGACCGGCAAGCCTCCAGCAGCTATTCCGGTCGGGTCTTCCCGAATTATTGGACTCGGATCCAAAATTTCACCACTTTTTGCGATTTCTCGATTTTGGCGATTTTCCCTAGGGGTACCCCTAGGGAAATCCGTAAAAATTCGTCGGATCCCGACGAAGCCGATTCTCGATGCGTTGTGACCGGCAAGCCTCCAGCAGCTATTCCGGTCGGGTCTTCCCGAATTATTGGACTCGGATCCAAAATTTCACCACTTTTTGCGATTTCTCGATTTTGGCGATTTTCCCTAGGGGTACCCCTAGGGAAATCCGTAAAAATTCGTCGGATCCCGACGAAGCCGATACTCGATGCGTTGTGACCGGCAAGCCTCCAGCAGCTATTCCGGTCGGGTCTTCCCGAATTATTGGACTCGGATCCAAAATTTCACAACTTTTTGCGATTTCTCGATTCTGGCGATTTTCCCTAGGGGTACCCCTAGGGAAATCCGTAAAAATTCGTCGGATCCCGACGAAGCCGATTCTCGATGCGTTGTGACCGGCAAGCCTCCAGCAGCTATTCCGGTCGGGTCTTCTCGAATTATTGGACTCGGATCCAAAATTTCACCACTTTTTGCGATTTCTCGATTTTGGCGATTTTCCCTAGGGAAATCCGTAAAAATTCGTCGGATCCCGACGAAGCCGATTCTCGATGCGTTGTGACCGGCAAGCCTCCAGCAGCTATTCCGGTCGGGTCTTCCCGAATTATTGGACTCGGATCCAAAATTTTACCACTTTTTGCGATTTCTCGATTTTGGCGATTTTCCCTAGGGGTACCCCTAGGGAAATCCGTAAAAATTCGTCGGATCCCGACGAAGGCGATTCTCGATGCGTTGTGACCGGCAAGCCTCCAGCAGCTATTCCGGTCGGGTCTTCCCGAATTATTGGACTCGGATCCAAAATTTCACCACTTTTTGCGATTTCTCGATTTTGGCGATTTTCCCTAGGGAAATCCGTAAAAATTCGTCGGATCCCGACGAAGCCGATTCTCGATGCGTTGTGACCGGCAAGCCTCCAGCAGCTATTCCGGTCCGGTCTTCCCGAATTATTGTACTCGGATCCAAAATTTCACCACTTTTTGCGATTTCTCGATTTTGGCGATTTTCCCTAGGGGTACCCCTAGGGAAATCCGTAAAAATTCGTCGGATCCCGACGAAGCCGATTCTCGATGCGTTGTGACCGGCAAGCCTCCAGCAGCTATTCCGGTCGGGTCTTCCCGAATTATTGGACTCGGATCAAAAATTTCACCACTTTTTGCGATTTCTCGATTTTGGCGATTTTCCCTAGGGGTACCCCTAGGGAAATCCGTAAAAATTCGTCGGATCCCGACGAAGCCGATTCTCGATGCGTTGTGACCGGCAAGCCTCCAGCAGCTATTCCGGTCGGGTCTTCCCGAATTATTGGACTCGGATCCAAAATTTCACCACTTTTTGCGATTTCTCGATTTTGGCGATTTTCCCTAGGGGTACCCCTAGGGAAATCCGTAAAAATTCGTCGGATCCCGACGAAGCCGATTCTCGATGCGTTGTGACCGGCAAGCCTCCAGCAGCTATTCCGGTCGGGTCTTCCCGAATTATTGGACTCGGATCCAAAATTTCACCACTTTTTGCGATTTCTCGATTTTGGCGATTTTCCCTAGGGGTACCCCTAGGGAAATCCGTAAAAATTCGTCGGATACCGACGAAGCCGATTCTCGATGCGTTGTGACCGGCAAGCCTCCAGCAGCTATTCCGGTCGGGTCTTCCCGAATTATTGGACTCGGATCCAAAATTTCACCACTTTTTGCGATTTCTCGATTTTGGCGATTTTCCCTAGGGGTACCCCTAGGGAAATCCGTAAAAATTCGTCGGATACCGACGAAGCCGATTCTCGATGCGTTGTGACCGGCAAGCCTCCAGCAGCTATTCCGGTCGGGTCTTCCCGAATTATTGGACTCGGATCCAAAATTTCACCACTTTTTGCGATTTCTCGATTTTGGCGATTTTCCCTAGGGGTACCCCTAGGGAAATCCGTAAAAATTCGTCGGATCCCGACGAAGCCGATTCTCGATGCGTTGTGACCGGCAAGCCTCCAGCAGCTATTCCGGTCGGGTCTTCCCGAATTATTGGACTCGGATCCAAAATTTCACCACTTTTTGCGATTTCTCGATTTTGGCGATTTTCCCTAGGGGTACCCCTAGGGAAATCCGTAAAAATTCGTCGGATCCCGACGAAGCCGATTCTCGATGCGTTGTGACCGGCAAGCCTCCAGCAGCTATTCCGGTCGGGTCTTCCCGAATTATTGGACTCGGATCCAAAATTTCACCACTTTTTGCGATTTCTCGATTTTGGCGATTTTCCCTAGGGGTACCCCTAGGGAAATCCGTAAAAATTCATCGGATCCCGACGAAGCCGATTCTCGATGCGTTGTGACCGGCAAGCCTCCAGCAGCTATTCCGGTCGGGTCTTCCCGAATTATTGGACTCGGATCCAAAATTTCACCACTTTTTGCGATTTCTCGATTTTGGCGATTTTCCCTAGGGGTACCCCTAGGCATGATCACGGGGCGGGGCGGGGACGGGGAATGCCTCCCCACTCACTGCCCCGTGCAGAGGCGGGGATTCCCCGTCCCCGCCCCCGCTGGCGAGGCGGGGGAAAAATACTCCCCATCCCCGCCCCGGCGGGGATCCCCGTTCCCGCGGGGATCCCTGTCCCCGATTTAACTCTCAAATGAACCAAAACTGAATTGAAAAAAACTCATTCAATAATTCAACAACAAAGCAACAAACAAGATTACAATAATTTTGAATTTCATTTTTTTAGAAAAAAAAATTCTATTAGTTGCAAAAACGAAACACCAACAAACCCACAATTACAATTTTTCAATCACCATACCTTCATCTTTATTTCAACCTCTTGACCAGAAAATGAAAAATCCATCTCACCTGTGCCAGCTGCCATTTCAAACAATTCAAACCTGTGTCGCCGGAGTTGGAGAGAGTTGGTGGCGTCGGTGGACTGAGACCCAAAGGCAAAGGAGCAAGATTGCGGGAGGAGAGGCAAGACGCGAGAGGATCTAGTGGACTGGTAGAACAGCCGGAGGAGGAGATCTGGTGGTGAACTGTCGGAGAAGAGGGCTGCTGGTAGTGGAGTAGATGGAGTAGAAAAAGAAAGTGAAGAGGGGCAGTTGGGACGGCGTGGGTATTGGGTGGGGTGGGTTTTGTTTAATGTTTAGGGCAACTGGGCAAGGGAAAGTGGGAAATTAATATAAATATATAATATATATAATATAAATATATTAATATATATATGTATATAATATTTTTTTCGGGGCGGGGATCCCCGCGGGGCGGATACCCCGTTCCCCGTCCGCGCCCCGAACTCACCTGCGGGGATTTTTTTATCCCCGTCCCCGTCCCCGCGGGGGGAAAATTCGGGGATTCCCCGCCCCGATCGGGTCGGGGACCCGCCGGGGACGGGGAATCCCCGCCCCGTGATCATGCCTAGGTACCCCTAGGGAAATCCGTAAAAATTCGTCGGATCCCGACGAAGCCGATTCTCGATGCGTTGTGACCGGCAAGCCTCCAGCAGCTATTCCGGTCGGGTCTTCCCGAATTATTGGACTCGGATCCAAAATTTCACCACTTTTTGCGATTTCTCGATTTTGGCGATCCCTAGCGGTACCCCTAGGGAAATCCGTAAAAATTCGTCGGATCCCGACGTAGCCGATTCTCGATGCGTTGTGACCGGCAAGCCTCCAGCAGCTATTCCGATCGGGTCTTCCCGAATTATTGGACTCGGATCCAAAATTTCACCACTTTTTGCGATTTCTCGATTTTGGCGATTTTCCCTAGGGGTACCCCTAGGGAAATCCGTAAAAATTCGTCGGATCCCGACGAAGCCGATTCTCGATGCGTTGTGACCGGCAAGCCTCCAGCAGCTATTCCGGTCGGGTCTTCCCGAATTATTGGACTCGGATCCAAAATTTCACTACTTTTTGCGATTTCTCGATTTTGGCGATTTTCCCTAGGGGTACCCCTAGGGAAATCCGTAAAAATTCGTCGGATCCCGACGAAGCCGATTCTCGATGCGTTGTGACCGGCAAGCCTCCAGCAGCTATTCCGGTCGGGTCTTCCCGAATTATTGGACTCGGATCCAAAATTTCACCACTTTTTGCGATTTCTCGATTTTTGCGATTTTCCCTAGGGGTACCTCTAGGGAAATCCGTAAAAATTCGTCGGATCCCGACGAAGCCGATTCTCGATGCGTTGTGACCGGCAAGCCTCCAGCAGCTATTCCGGTTGGGTCTTCCCGAATTATTGGACTCGGATCCAAAATTTCACCACTTTTTGCGATTTCTCGATTTTGGCAATTTTCCCTAGGGGTACCCCTAGGGAAATCCGTAAAAATTCGTCGGATCCCGACGAAGCCGATTCTCGATGCGTTGTGACCGGCAAGCCTCCAGCAGCTATTCCGGTCGGGTCTTCCCGAATTATTGGACTCGGATCCAAAATTTCACCACTTTTTGCGATTTCTCGATTTTGGCGATTTTCCCTAGGGGTACCCCTAGGGAAATCCGTAAAAATTCGTCGGATCCCGACGAAGCCGATTCTCGATGCGTTGTGACCGGCAAGCCTCCAGCAGCTATTCCGGTCGGGTCTTCCCGAATTATTGGACTCGGATCCAAAATTTCACCACTTTTTGCGATTTCTCGATTTTGGCGATTTTCCCTAGGGGTACCCCTAGGGAAATCCGTAAAAATTCGTCGGATCCCAAAGAAGCCGATTCTCGATGCGTTGTGACCGGCAAGCCTCCAGCAGCTATTCCGGTCGGGTCTTCCCGAATTATTGGACTCGGATCCAAAATTTCACCACTTTTTGCGATTTCTCGATTTTGGAGATTTTCCCTAGGGGTACCCCTAGGGAAATCCGTAAAAATTCGTCGGATCCCGACGAAGCCGATTCTCGATGCGTTGTGACCGGCAAGCCTCCAGCAGCTATTCCGGTCGGGTCTTCCCGAATTATTGGACTCGGATCCAAAATTTCACCACTTTTTGCGATTTCTCGATTTTGGCAATTTTCCCTAGGGGTACCCCTAGGGAAATCCGTAAAAATTCGTCGGATCCCGACGAAGCCGATTCTCGATGCGTTGTGACCGGCAAGCCTCCAGCAGCTATTCCGGTCGGGTCTTCCCGAATTATTGGACTCGGATCCAAAATTTCACCACTTTTTGCGATTTCTCGATTTTGGCGATTTTCCCTAGGGGTACCCCTAGGGAAATCCGTAAAAATTCGTCGGATCCCGACGAAGCCGATTCTCGATGCGTTGTGACCGGCAAGCCTCCAGCAGCTATTCCGGTCGGGTCTTCCCGAATTATTGGACTCGGATCCAAAATTTCACCACTTTTTGCGATTTCTCGATTTTGGCGATTTTCCCTAGGGGTACCCCTAGGGAAATCCGTAAAAATTCGTCGGATCCCGACGAAGCCGATTCTCGATGCGTTGTGACCGGCAAGCCTCCAGCAGCTATTCCGGTCGGGTCTTCCCGAATTATTGGACTCGGATCCAAAATTTCACCACTTTTTGCGATTTCTCGATTTTGGCGATTTTCCCTAGGGGTACCCCTAGGGAAATCCGTAAAAATTCGTCGGATCCCGACGAAGCCGATTCTCGATGCGTTGTGACCGGCAAGCCTCCAGCAGCTATTCCGGTCGGGTCTTCTCGAAGTATTGGACTCGGATCCAAAATTTCACCACTTTTTGCGATTTCTCGATTTTGGCGATTTTCCCTAGGGAAATCCGTAAAAATTCGTCGGATCCCGACGAAGCCGATTCTCGATGCGTTGTGACCGGCAAGCCTCCAGCAGCTATTCCGGTCGGGTCTTCCCGAATTATTGGACTCGGATCCAAAATTTCACCACTTTTTGCGATTTCTCGATTTTGGCGATTTTCCCTAGGGGTACCCCTAGGGAAATCCGTAAAAATTCGTCGGATCCCGACGAAGCCGATTCTCGATGCGTTGTGACCGGCAAGCCTCCAGCAGCTATTCCGGTCGGGTCTTCCCGAATTATTGGACTCGGATCCAAAATTTCACCACTTTTTGCGATTTCTCGATTTTGGCGATTTTCCCTAGGGGTACCCCTAGGGAAATCCGTAAAAATTCGTCGGATCCCAAAGAAGCCGATTCTCGATGCGTTGTGACCGGCAAGCCTCCAGCAGCTATTCCGGTCGGGTCTTCCCGAATTATTGGACTCGGATCCAAAATTTCACCACTTTTTGCGATTTCTCGATTTTGGCGATTTTCCCTAGGGGTACCCCTAGGGAAATCCGTAAAAATTCGTCGGATCCCGACGAAGCCGATTCTCGATGCGTTGTGACCGGCAAGCCTCCAGCAGCTATTCCGGTCGGGTCTTCCCGAATTATTGGACTCGGATCCAAAATTTCACCACTTTTTGCGATTTCTCGATTTTGGCAATTTTCCCTAGGGGTACCCCTAGGGAAATCCGTAAAAATTCGTCGGATCCCGACGAAGCCGATTCTCGATGCGTTGTGACCGGCAAGCCTCCAGCAGCTATTCCGGTCGGGTCTTCCCGAATTATTGGACTCGGATCCAAAATTTCACCACTTTTTGCGATTTCTCGATTTTGGCGATTTTCCCTAGGGGTACCCCTAGGGAAATCCGTAAAAATTCGTCGGATCCCGACGAAGCCGATTCTCGATGCGTTGTGACCGGCAAGCCTCCAGCAGCTATTCCGGTCGGGTCTTCCCGAATTATTGGACTCGGATCCAAAATTTCACCACTTTTTGCGATTTCTCGATTTTGGCGATTTTCCCTAGGGGTACCCCTAGGGAAATCCGTAAAAATTCGTCGGATCCCGACGAAGCCGATTCTCGATGCGTTGTGACCGGCAAGCCTCCAGCAGCTATTCCGGTCGGGTCTTCCCGAATTATTGGACTCGGATCCAAAATTTCACCACTTTTTGCGATTTCTCGATTTTGGCGATTTTCCCTAGGGGTACCCCTAGGGAAATCCGTAAAAATTCGTCGGATCCCGACGAAGCCGATTCTCGATGCGTTGTGACCGGCAAGCCTCCAGCAGCTATTCCGGTCGGGTCTTCTCGAATTATTGGACTCGGATCCAAAATTTCACCACTTTTTGCGATTTCTCGATTTTGGCGATTTTCCCTAGGGAAATCCGTAAAAATTCGTCGGATCCCGACGAAGCCGATTCTCGATGCGTTGTGACCGGCAAGCCTCCAGCAGCTATTCCGGTCGGGTCTTCCCGAATTATTGGACTCGGATCCAAAATTTCACCACTTTTTGCGATTTCTCGATTTTGGCGATTTTCCCTAGGGGTACCCCTAGGGAAATCCGTAAAAATTCGTCGGATCCCGACGAAGCCGATTCTCGATGCGTTGTGACCGGCAAGCCTCCAGCAGCTATTCCGGTCGGGTCTTCCCGAATTATTGGACTCGGATCCAAAATTTCACCACTTTTTGCGATTTCTCGATTTTGGCGATTTTCCCTAGGGGTACCCCTAGGGAAATCCGTAAAAATTCGTCGGATCCCGACGAAGCCGATTCTCGATGCGTTGTGACCGGCAAGCCTCCAGCAGCTATTCCGGTCGGGTCTTCCCGAATTATTGGACTCGGATCCAAAATTTCACCACTTTTTGCGATTTCTCGATTTTGGCGATTTTCCCTAGGGGTACCCCTAGGGAAATCCGTAAAAATTCGTCGGATCCCGACGAAGCCGATTCTCGATGCGTTGTGACCGGCAAGCCTCCAGCAGCTATTCCGGTCGGGTCTTCTCGAATTATTGGACTCGGATCCAAAATTTCATCACTTTTTGCGATTTCTCGATTTTGGCGATTTTCCCTAGGGAAATCCGTAAAAATTCGTCGGATCCCGACGAAGCCGATTCTCGATGCGTTGTGACCGGCAAGCCTCCAGCAGCTATTCCGGTCGGGTCTTCCCGAATTATTGGACTCGGATCCAAAATTTCACCACTTTTTGCGATTTCTCGATTTTGGCGATTTTCCCTAGGGGTACCCCTAGGGAAATCCGTAAAAATTCGTCGGATCCCGACGAAGCCGATTCTCGATGCGTTGTGACCGGCAAGCCTCCAGCAGCTATTCCGGTCGGGTCTTCCCGAATTATTGGACTCGGATCCAAAATTTCACCACTTTTTGCGATTTCTCGATTTTGGCGATTTTCCCTAGGGGTACCCCTAGGGAAATCCGTAAAAATTCGTCGGATCCCGACGAAGCCGATTCTCGATGCGTTGTGACCGGCAAGCCTCCAGCAGCTATTCCGGTCGGGTCTTCCCGAATTATTGGACTCGGATCCAAAATTTCACCACTTTTTGCGATTTCTCGATTTTGGCGATTTTCCCTAGGGGTACCCCTAGGGAAATCCGTAAAAATTCGTCGGATCCCGACGAAGCCGATTCTCGATGCGTTGTGACCGGCAAGCCTCCAGCAGCTATTCCGGTCGGGTCTTCCCGAATTATTGGACTCGGATCCAAAATTTCACCACTTTTTGCGATTTCTCGATTTTGGCGATTTTCCCTAGGGGTACCCCTAGGGAAATCCGTAAAAATTCGTCGGATCCCGACGAAGCCGATACTCGATGCGTTGTGACCGGCAAGCCTCCAGCAGCTATTCCGGTCGGGTCTTCCCGAATTATTGGACTCGGATCCAAAATTTCACCACTTTTTGCGATTTCTCGATTTTGGCGATTTTCCCTAGGGGTACCCCTAGGGAAATCCGTAAAAATTCGTCGGATCCCGACGAAGCCGATTCTCGATGCGTTGTGACCGGCAAGCCTCCAGCAGCTATTCCGGTCGGGTCTTCTCGAATTATTGGACTCGGATCCAAAATTTCACCACTTTTTGCGATTTCTCGATTTTGGCGATTTTCCCTAGGGAAATCCGTAAAAATTCGTCGGATCCCGACGAAGCCGATTCTCGATGCGTTGTGACCGGCAAGCCTCCAGCAGCTATTCCGGTCGGGTCTTCCCGAATTATTGGACTCGGATCCAAAATTTTACCACTTTTTGCGATTTCTCGATTTTGGCGATTTTCCCTAGGGGTACCCCTAGGGAAATCCGTAAAAATTCGTCGGATCCCGACGAAGCCGATTCTCGATGCGTTGTGACCGGCAAGCCTCCAGCAGCTATTCCGGTCGGGTCTTCCCGAATTATTGGACTCGGATCCAAAATTTCACCACTTTTTGCGATTTCTCGATTTTGGCGATTTTCCCTAGGGAAATCCGTAAAAATTCGTCGGATCCCGACGAAGCCGATTCTCGATGCGTTGTGACCGGCAAGCCTCCAGCAGCTATTCCGGTCCGGTCTTCCCGAATTATTGTACTCGGATCCAAAATTTCACCACTTTTTGCGATTTCTCGATTTTGGCGATTTTCCCTAGGGGTACCCCTAGGGAAATCCGTAAAATTCGTCGGATCCCGACGAAGCCGATTCTCGATGCGTTGTGACCGGCAAGCCTCCAGCAGCTATTCCGGTCGGGTCTTCCCGAATTATTGGACTCGGATCAAAAATTTCACCACTTTTTGCGATTTCTCGATTTTGGCGATTTTCCCTAGGGGTACCCCTAGGGAAATCCGTAAAAATTCGTCGGATCCCGACGAAGCCGATTCTCGATGCGTTGTGACCGGCAAGCCTCCAGCAGCTATTCCGGTCGGGTCTTCCCGAATTATTGGACTCGGATCCAAAATTTCACCACTTTTTGCGATTTCTCGATTTTGGCGATTTTCCCTAGGGGTACCCCTAGGGAAATCCGTAAAAATTCGTCGGATCCCGACGAAGCCGATTCTCGATGCGTTGTGACCGGCAAGCCTCCAGCAGCTATTCCGGTCGGGTCTTCCCGAATTATTGGACTCGGATCCAAAATTTCACCACTTTTTGCGATTTCTCGATTTTGGCGATTTTCCCTAGGGGTACCCCTAGGGAAATCCGTAAAAATTCGTCGGATACCGACGAAGCCGATTCTCGATGCGTTGTGACCGGCAAGCCTCCAGCAGCTATTCCGGTCTGGTCTTCCCGAATTATTGGACTCGGATCCAAAATTTCACCACTTTTTGCGATTTCTCGATTTTGGCGATTTTCCCTAGGGAAATCCGTAAAAATTCGTCGGATCCCGACGAAGCCGATTCTCGATGCGTTGTGACCGGCAAGCCTCCAGCAGCTATTCCGGTCCGGTCTTCCCGAATTATTGGACTCGGATCCAAAATTTCACCACTTTTTGCGATTTCTCGATTTTGGCGATTTTCCCTAGGGGTACCCCTAGGGAAATCCGTAAAAATTCGTCGGATCCCGACGAAGCCGATTCTCGATGCGTTGTGACCGGCAAGCTCCAGCAGCTATTCCGGTCGGGTCTTCCCGAATTATTGGACTCGGATCAAAAATTTCACCACTTTTTGCGATTTCTCGATTTTGGCGATTTTCCCTAGGGGTACCCCTAGGGAAATCCGTAAAAATTCGTCGGATCCCGACGAAGCCGATTCTCGATGCGTTGTGACCGGCAAGCCTCCAGCAGCTATTCCGGTCGGGTCTTCCCGAATTATTGGACTCGGATCCAAAATTTCACCACTTTTTGCGATTTCTCGATTTTGGCGATTTTCCCTAGGGGTACCCCTAGGGAAATCCGTAAAAATTCGTCGGATCCCGACGAAGCCGATTCTCGATGCGTTGTGACCGGCAAGCTTCCAGCAGCTATTCCTGTAACACCCCGCCATCCCCGTTGGAAGGATGCCGGAGTGCCACGCGGGCAAACACATATAACAAATTTCATATACACATGTATAAATAAAAACCAAGTGAAACATAAAGAAACTTTTAATCATTTAATAGTAAATCCTTTTTACATATAACATATACCAATACTGTTTTACAGAATGAGGCTTGTAATCAAATACATATACAAAAATATACTTGTTTCTTTACAAAAGATTCATTTTGCTATACACAAGCCATATACAGAACTATAGCGGAAGACTTCAAACAACTTCAATCAAAAAGACTCCTAGTGGCCGACCTGCAGATATCAGACTCCAACCCGAACTCGCCACCTGCACGGGAAAAGAAGCCCGTGCTAAGCGATAACGCTTAGTGGGGAGAAACAAAACAAACTAACAACATGCATATACAATATTTATAACAATACTATAATCTCACTTCATCCATAAACATATATTACAAGTAATCAACTATTAAAACATAATTAAAATCTACATATTTCTCACCATTACAAATACATATACACTCAAGGTGTATAAACACAAGTTATACTATATTTCAAGTTATAGATTTACCTACAGGTGATAAGCGAGGAAATTTCGAGGACGAAATTTTCTTAAGGGGGAGAGAGTTGTCACACCCCATAAGTGGCTTAATTGGATTTAGCGATTTTAATTAGGCAATTAAGGGTAATTGTGTAATTTGCTATTGATTGAGGATTAAATTGCAAAGAATTAAAAGATTTAAATAGCAGATTTTTATCTGTGAGTTAAAAGTAATTTGTTAAGGACCTATTAGTAGTTTGGTAAGGAGCTGTTTGTTAAAGAGGATTAAGTGGAATTGTGTAACTGTGCATGTGTGCCAAGTGGAGAGTGTGTGTGTGCACGTGGGTGAGGGAAGGGAGAAGTCTGGTTGTGTTAGTGCTGGAAACCTACAGACTGAAGTTCTTCTCACCTTTACTTTCTCTCACGTTAGCCATACCGTTCCTCTCCATTTGCTATTCTTTTCCCATTTGCATGTGTGTCCATCTACTGTGAGTTAGGGTTTTGGTTGTGTTAAAAGCTTCAGAAGGTGAGTTTGGTTCTTCATCTTCTCTGTTTAAGGATTGTTAGTTGCTGTTTTCTTTAGATTGATATTGGGTTTATTGTTGGTTCATGTAATTTGTTGAAGATAAGAGAAGGGAAAAGGGAAGATTGGGGATTTAAGGTTCAGTGGACGTATTTTGAGCTTCAACAGGTTTGGGAGTGTTTGCCTTTCCATTTCCGGACCCAGTTTCTGTTATTAATGTGTTAATGTGTGTTTGTGTAATGAAATGCATGAGTGGTGTAATGTTGTATATGTGATTTCAGAAGAAGAACAGTGATGAATATGCAAATGAGATGTATATGCATGAGTATGGATACGAAATTCTAGGATAATGACTTCCTGG
The DNA here is from genome assembly GCA_947683425.1 of Excoecaria cochinchinensis. Lineage (NCBI taxonomy): Eukaryota > Viridiplantae > Streptophyta > Magnoliopsida > Malpighiales > Euphorbiaceae > Excoecaria > Excoecaria cochinchinensis. The sequence continues at coordinate 69,953 of CANTUQ010000314.1, forward strand.
TTTTTGCCTCTGTTTTAATTGTAAATATATGTTACCTGTGTTATAATCGCTGTGAAGGTGTTCTGAAGACTTAAGTTACATGTTAGAATGATTGTAGCACGAAAATTGGATTTAAACTGAATGGGGTGAGAATTTGGTTGAACTCTGTTTTTCACGATTTTCTGGTTTTCTGTGTTTTTCTGGAAATTCTGAGGTTGAAGAAGGAAGAAGCATTTCTGTGAGAGGAAGATCACGTGACGTGATGGGGCATCACGCCGTGACCTCCCTCCCTTTGGGAAGTCGCGACGTGATGGAGCATCACGCCTCGCGATCTCGCCTGCCTCCCTGCGTGTTTTCCCCTCTCCTCCCAGGCGTCACGTGACGTGACTCATGGTCACGGCGTGACTGCCTTGTGGTTTTGCTTGGCGCTCGTGTGAGGCCTGCATCACGAGGCGTGACTGGAGGTCACGCCGTGACCGGCCTTCCTTGCTGCCTGTTTTTACTTGCTCTGCGTCACGAGACGTGACCAGTGGTCACGACGTGACCGGCTTCTGTTTTCCAAAACTTGATTTTTAACTTCTGTTTTAAAGGTTTTTCAACACCTATTAAATGTATGGGTTTTTAAGATTGAAATTGCATTTTAATAATTGTTTATTGTTGAATTGTATACATGATTAATAATTAATGTACATGATTTACATGTTTATAATTTATTTAATATGGACTTTCTCAATATGAGCTATTTATTCTTATTACTTCTTGTAATTGATATTTGTACATTTAAATGTTCTGAATTGAATCAATACACGTGTATATATATATGAAATATAAGTTATCATGTGAATTTCATTATATTCTATGATACTTGAATTATTGAGTAGTATACTTGATTAAATAATTAATGTACATAAATTACTAGTTATATTTTACATGAATATAAATAGTCTTGGATATGAATTATTTGTATTTCGGCCTCCAATAATTGATACTGGATGTATGTGAATGTTTCTGAATTTGATCTAGACACATGTATACGTGAAATATGTATTTGCATTTAGTTGTTTTAATATTTATAGTTACTTGTTTTAAATGTGATCTGTATACCTGTATACATGGACCATAAATTAGTATTATCTTCAATATTCATATTGATATTAGTGCTTGAATTGTTGAGTTGAGTTTTAAGCCTGAATAGTCATAGTAGTGGATAAGTAAGCGCTTACTTAGGTCAGAGTGTGTGTGCAGCTGCTATATGATAAAACGATATATGCGGGTCCATTTGGATCCTTGTTTCGACCATGTTTGGTCTATATGAAAATAAAGCGAGACTTCGGTCTCTATATGGAAAATACATGTTTGAGACTCATGTCTCTATATGCTTGGGATACTGTGTTCAATCAGTATCCAAATGACCGTATCCACTTCTAGAGAGTATTTCGGATTAATCAGGCTACATGTTTATATGTGATATGTATACATATATGTTGAGATGTTTATTGACAAGATTAAAGGTATATGTTGTATATGAAATATAGTATAACTTGTGTTTATACACCTTGAGTGTATATGTATTTGTAATGGTGAGAAATATGTAGATTTTAATTATGTTTTAATAGTTGATTACTTGTAATATATGTTTATGGATGAAGTGAGATTATAGTATTGTTATAAATATTGTATATGCATGTTGTTAGTTTGTTTTGTTTCTCCCCACTAAGCGTTATCGCTTAGCACGGGCTTCTTTTCCCGTGCAGGTGGCGAGTTCGGGTTGGAGTCTGATATCTGCAGGTCGGCCACTAGGAGTCTTTTTGATTGAAGTTGTTTGAAGTCTTCCGCTATAGTTCTGTATATGGCTTGTGTATAGCAAAATGAATCTTTTGTAAAGAAACAAGTATATTTTTGTATATGTATTTGATTACAAGCCTCATTCTGTAAAACAGTATTGGTATATGTTATATGTAAAAAGGATTTACTATTAAATGATTAAAAGTTTCTTTATGTTTCACTTGGTTTTTATTTATACATGTGTATATGAAATTTGTTATATGTGTTTGCCCGCGTGGCACTCCGGCATCCTTCCAACGGGGATGGCGGGGTGTTACAATTCCGGTCGGGTCTTCCCGAATTATTGGACTCGGATC